>JASAUF010000045.1:1847500-2407500 GCA_030180095.1 Magnolia changhungtana | reverse complement strand
AAATTTAGATACTAAGGGTTCATAGCTCAATTGAGCATCACATCTTTAATATCATGGCTCCTTTTTGGGAGATTACTGAGTGCTTGCGCATCATGGCAGGAATAATGTTCTGATGCAACCAGTCCATACAAGTGGGACCCATATTTTTGGTGATGCTAACCATTAATTTGATGGACCCACAATGGATTTCACGGAGATCATATATAAGAAAGAGTTCAACTTTGGCCTTTTTTCTAGATTGTTGGTTGCATTTAGTGATAAACCTTCTGTTAGTAAGCCACTAATGGATGGGTGAAAATCTTTTAATTTTAGAGATTCCAGTAATCCCCCTTAACTGTAGGGAGCATTAGATAAAAAGGTTTGGACTTCAGATAAATGAACTATGAGCCCATCTCTATGTTCCAGTTGCATCAGAACAATGTCCATGTGTCCATGCTGCTAGCGGCTAAATGGTAAAACCGTAAAATTTTCATACATTATCTCCTACATTGAAAATGGTTGGCAGGAATCTAGCAATAATTTTTAAATACAAACTTCCAGTTCTCATTTTGAAACACATGTTACGATTCCCGCCCACCGCTATTGGATGGTGAGAGATACGAGCACAGACTCTTGGTGCAGACTGTGCTTTCACAATCTTTTCCCTTATAACATGTACTTGAAAGTCACTCAATGCATATAGATATGATCTTAATTTCTCTATTGGTTTCACTTGGGCAGCTAAAAGAGAGGAGCTTAAAGTGCCATATCATTCAGTTGAAAACACATCAGCCACAGCAACAGCAACAAGCACAACTACAGAGCACAGTTTAATTGAAAAGAAATGCCTCTTGCAAAGAGAGCTCATTTAGGTAAAAGATAGAACTAGGAATTGTTGAAGAGCTTCTTTTCCTTGTGGTTAATAAAGTATGTGCAGTTCAGATAGTGTAAATAAAAGTTCTAGAAGTGTAAAAAAAAAAACAAGCATTTGTTATAGAAATGTCCTTATAATCAAAAGGAGGCTCGGCTTGAATTGAATCTCAAATAGCAAAATCTTGAAAATAAAAAATGGTTACTTGAAATTTTAAGATGGTGGGATCAAATTACAAATAGTTTAATCTAAGGTCTATAATTAGAAAATATATCAACATTCAAGACCCCAAGATTTGGAAAGCATCCTTGGGTTTTTCAGTTTGTAAAAGTGGGGCCAGTGTTTCAGTGAGATGCATGCTGTTTGAATGGATTCCTCTGTTCTGAACCATTCCCAAAAAATTTCCAGACTGAAAGATCTGGCTGTCCAATTGGTTGAATGTTGACTTTTATTCATTTCTTTTCTTAATTAAGTCAAATTATCAGGGTTGTCTCATAGGGGAGATTTTTTGGACATGGTTCATCCATGGTAGCTGTAGATTGCACCAAATCAACAATCTGGATCACCAAATCATGGGCCCCACTGGCTCACAGATTCGATGAGGATGCCCTACAAGTATTTCTCATTCAGGCAGATACTTTCCAAACAGCAAAAGATGTGTGATAAGGAGATTTAGATTCAGGTAGGAAATTCTACAACAACAGAAATAGAATTACAAATACAAACTTTCCAAAAAGCAAAAGATGTTTGATAAAGAGATCTGGATCCAGGTAAGAAATTCTACAATAATAGCAATAGAATTACAAATACAACAATGCTATCCATCATCTTCTCCTTCTTACATATCTTTGAAAAAGAGTTGGAGGTGGGTCTTGGCATTGTGATTGCCCCTCTCTGAATCATTCCACCACTTTTGGCTTCCATGGATCTCTTTGAGAAAGAGCGTTAGGCTCCTAGGTGAGATGGGAAGCTGATGCAGGACAATTAACCACTTGCTCTAAAAGTTCGACCTGATAAAGAGAGTGTTAGGCTGCTAAGTGAGATGGGAAGCTGATGCATGACAATTAACTACTTGCTCTAAAAGCTCAAACTAATAAAGCATGACAAATTAATCCTTTTATCTAATAGCCTAGGCTCATTCAGGCAGATACTTTCCAAACAGCAAAAGATGTGTGATAAAGAGATCTAGATTCAGGTAAGAAATTCTACAACAATAGCAATAGAATTACAAATACAAACTTTCCAAAAAGCAAAAGATGTTTGATAAAGAGATCTGGATCCAGGTAAGAAATTCTGCAATAATAGCAATAGAATTACAAATACAACAATGCTATCCATCATCTTCTCCTTCTTACATATCTTGGAAAAAGAGTTGGAGGTGGGTCTTGGCATTGTGATTGCCCCTCTCTGAATCATTCCACCACTTTTGGATTCCATGGATCTCTTTGAGAAAGAGCGTTAGGCTCCTAGGTGAGATGGGAAGCTGATGCTGGACAATTAACCACTTGCTCTAAAAGTTCGACCTGATAGAGAGAGTGTTAGGCTGCTAAGTGAGATGGGAAGCTGATGCATGACAATTAACTACTTACTCTAAAAGCTCAAACTAATAGAACATGACAAATTAATCCTTTTATCTAATAGCCTAGGCTCTAAATCCATGGGTTATGTCCTCGGCTGAACCATCCTTATGGGCCCTAAATCCATAGGTTCCACCCTCTCGTGAGCCCTAAATCCATGGGTTCTGCCTCACAAGAGCCACCCGCCTCACACGGCCCCCAAATTCATGGGTTCCGCAGGCCGCCTACCCTGCTTGTGCCCCTGCATCCCACGAGCCACCCCACTCGAGCCCGGTGTGAAAATGCCCCCATATTAGAAGCTTCTTCAGCTCTAAACAATTCCATACCTCGATAGTGTATGGGGAATTGCAAACCAAGATGCTCCAACAAATGCTCTTCAAATTTGGAGCATGATGGAACAGATGCTCCAACAAATGCTCTTTAAACTTGGGAGCATGATGGAACTATTACTAGTTTCACCCATCTCTCCCCCTCCCAATGCTACCTCCTCCATCACCTTGCATCCTTCAACTACAATTTCTTCAATCTTCTGTAGTAGTAGTTGACACAACAGCAAAAGGGAGAATAGAATATTCAAATCAATACATGCTTCGACATGCAATACCTTTAGATTTACAAGTGTGCCATGAAGCATGAATCCATTGCATAGAGCCCTCAAATTGTGTAGTTCGGATAGTTCCAATTTCTCTGCAGTGGGTAAAGAGTTCTCTTTTGCCATTATCATGCATTCCATCACATTGCATAGAGCCATCAAATTAGGATACTTTAAATACATTAATCTAGACCGTTCATTAAGTCCAGCTAAAATGACATCGGCCAACATACAAAAATAACACCGATCTAACCCACATGCACTATTTAATCAATGGCCTTTCATATGGACGGACGGTCAAGACCATTTACAAGAAAAAAGCTCCAATCATATGGGCCATGATGGATTGCAAGTGATTCGAAGGAATCACTTTTGTTAGGCAATCGTAAGCATCCATCCTTGGATTAGAAAAAGGAAAGGTATAGGAAAAAAAATCCAAATCTGGATCATCCAATCAGTGAGTTTTGATAACACATGAAGTGTGTTTTTGAGTTACTGGACGGTTCAGATCAATCGATTGGACTGTCCAAGTAAACGGATGCAACTAAGAGCACCGTAACTTGTATATTACTCTGAAAATGGATGGGCGCTCCGTGCTACATGTGCCAAGTTCCCACGTGATGTACGTGTGAAAGATCTGGTCCATCATCGAATAGGTAACACGTGATGTAAGTGGGCCAAACTTGTTGGATTGTTGGAAAAGTCCAACGGTCCATATTCAACTAACATGTGTGGCCTACCATGTTAGTGAAGTAATCTGATTTTTCTGTAAGCCTATGATCACATTATCACATCTATATAGCTGTGATAAATCCACTCCGTCCATCAGTTTTTCAATACAACAATAGGAAGAATTAAAAAAATAGTCATATCCAAAACTCATGTGGGCTACACCACATGAAACAGCGATCGAACCCCACCATGGAAACTTTGTGGGGGCTACAGAAGTTTTGTATGAAGATGATATTTGTGCCTTAATAACCCTATGAGAAGTTTTGTATGAAGATGATATTTGTGCCTTAATAACCCTATGAACAGTTTGGATAACAAATAAACGTCGTGGTCGGCTCAAGGAAGGTTTCAACGCTGTAAGTTTCCGTTCCCACTTTTTCGTGTGGTGTGGCACACTTGAGTTTTTTATCTACCTGGTTTTTAGTTTTAAGCCCTATTGTGGTCTTGAAAAACTGATGGACGGAGTGGATTTGTGAACGGAATCTCTTTGGTCCCAGCTTCAATGGATCTCCGATAATAGAGTGGGCGAATTCTTGTTTGGGGCTCAACATGATATACACAGCTCATTTTAAATAATTTAATACGGACATTAAAGAAGATAAAACAAATATATCAACTTGATTGAAAACTTTTGTGGCGAAGTTTCTAAGGGTGGATGTCACTCTCTCCACAGCAGTTTTCTGTAGCGGGTTCCACTCGAGCTTTGGATCTGACTCGTTCTTTGGTTTATAACCTAAAATAGTACGTCCAAATAGATGGGCGGCGTGGATACAAAACATACGTGGACCCACGGAACTTGGTGACGTCGCAGCCAGTCTCGCTACTCGTCCGTCGTAGACGGAAACGGATTGGCTACTCGCCCTGCCATAGCGCCGTTCCTGGTGGTCGGTGCTCTGTGGGCCCTACCATAATGTATTTATTTCATCTATTCCATTCATCCATTTTTATATCATTTCATGGCTTGATCCCAAAAATGAGAGGGATATAAATCTCATGTGGACAACGCCACATGAAAACAATAATGATTGGATATCCACCATTAAAATCCTCCTAAGGCCCACTATATTGCTTATTTGACATCCAATCTGTTGATTAGGTCATACAGGACCAGATGAAGAGAAAAAACAAAGAACAGCTCGATCCAAAACTTTTATGGCCCCCAAAATGTTTTTAATGGTCGACCCTCATTCAACAGTCTCCTTTAATGTTGTCCACTTGATTTTTGGATATATCTCATTTTCGTACTTACACTGTAAAATAATCTGTAAAAATAAATGGACGGCATAGATGAAACACATACATCATGAAGGGGCCTGTATAACACCGGCCATCAGCCATTTGCTAATGTCAAGGGGAGTAGCCAATCCGTTTACGTCGTAGACCGGTTCGTTCGGGACGCGGATTTCCTGCGAAATCCTTTCGCAGGAAGTTCCTGCGCTGGACCCGGGTGGGGCCTGCAGTGATGTTTTTTAGGAATTTGCTCCGTTCATCCATTTTTTGAGCTCATTTTAGGATAGTAGATCAAAATCGAGAAGAATCCAAGACTTAAATGGGCCATACTAAAAGAAAAGGTATTTAGGGAAATTACTACCGTTGAAACCTCCCTGGGTTTGGCAGTGATGTTTACATGCCATCCATACCGTTAATAATGTCATTCCTACTGGGATGAACTGAAAACACAAATATTAGAATGATTCAAAACTTCCTTTGGCTCACAAATATTTCAACTGTGGACGTTCAATTATCCCGTTTTCAGCCCACTTGAGTCTTGAATACGGCTTATTTTTGGCCTCATATCCTAAAATGCACTCAAAAGACAGATGGACGGAGAAGATTTCTCACAAACATCATAATGGGCCCCACCTGGGATCCCAGCGCAGGAACTTCCTGCCAAAGGCTCCGCGTCCGTTCGTTTGGAAGCGGATCTGCTGGTGTGCCACACACAGCTATATAGCTGCTGGACGCGGATTGGCTACTCCCCCTGACACCAGCCCCGGAGCTGGTGGTCGGTGCTCTGTGGGCCCACCATGATGTATGTGTTTCATCCATTCCATTCATCCATTTTTAAAGATCATTTTAGGGCTTGATGCAAAAAATGAGGTATATCCCAGTCTCAAGTGGACCACATTACAGGAAACAGTGTTTAATGAACTTCAACCATTAAAAACTTTTTGGGGGCCATAAAAGTATTGGATGAAGTTGATATTTGTTTTATCCCTTCATCTGGGTTTTTATAACCTAATCAACGGATTGGATGTCAAATAAACAGTACATCGGGCCTTAGGAGGATTTAAATGATGGATATCCACTCACTATTTTTTTTCCTGTGGTGTGATCCACTTGAGATTTATGTCCCTCCCATTTTTGGTATCAGGCCCTAAAATGATCTTTAAAAATGGATGAACGGAATGGATGAAACACGTACATCATGGTGGAGCCCACAGAGCACCGACCACCAGCTCCGGGGCTGGTGTCAGGGGGAGTAGCCAATCCGCGTCCATAGCTGCTGTATTGGCGTCAGCAAATTCTGTGCGTCCTGCTGTATTGACGTCAGGGACGCAGATTGCGTAATACCCACGCACGTCCATATTTCCGAACGGGCAGTTCTGTGGGAGGGCCCACCGTGATGTATCTGTACATCCGAACCGTCTATCCCTTTTCTTATATTATTTTAAGGCATCCAAACAAAAACGAGGCAGATCCAACGCTAAAGTGGACTACACCGCAGATGACTTTTGCATTTAATGCAATGGACATTTAATGTTTTGTGCATTTTAATGCAATCAAGCTTATTAATGGGTGTGGTTCACTTGAGCATTGTATCTGCCTCATTTTTGTGTTAATGCCTTAAAATAATATGAGAAAATGGATAGACGGTTCGGATGTACAGATACATCACCGTGGGCCCACCCACAAACCTGCCCGTTCGGAGCAAGGGACGGCACGGGTAGTACGCAATCCGCGTCCTGACGTCAGCAAATTCTGTGGGTTCATCGCGAGGTATGTGCAACATCCAAACTGTCCATCTATTTTTCGAACTCAGTCAAGCCTACCACTGAAACCCGTTCGGAGGTCAGAAGTTTTGGATCAACATGAAATTTGTTTTTCCTCTTTATAGAGGTATTTTTGACATTATGAACAGATTAGATGGAAAATAAACGTTACGGTGGGTCCTGCGTTTTTAAACGGTGAAAATTATTATCCCCACTGCTATCTCTGGTGTGGTCCATTTGAGCTTTTTCTATAATTCATTTTTTTGGCTAATTCTCTAAAATGATATCAAAAAATTGATGAACAGTTTGGATATAATAAATACATCATTGTGAGGCTCATGTAACTTTGATCTCCTTTGAACCGTTCGTACAACTCGGAGCTAGCGTCGGCGCTCGTCTTCGCACGACACGTATCTACCGTTTTGACTTTAGACCTCAGTAAATAAATCATTCCAAATTCAATTTCTCTCTGAAATTTATTATTGTTTTTTCTTTGTTGGGTTCCAATTGTTACAAGTTCCATTCTATACCCATAAATCAAGGTCAGTTTCTCGCTGTGAAATTTTGGGTGCGTTTGGCAACACTGCCAGAAGCCATTTCGGACAGCTTATCTCACAAAATTCCATTCTGTATCCATAAATCAAGGTCAGTTTCTCACTGTGAAATTTTGGGTGCGTTTGGCAACACTTCCAGGAGCCATTTCTGACAGCTTATCTTCCAAAAGAGAAGCTATTCTAAATTGAGTATGGCTTTTATTTTGAAAGAAAAGCTGCTACCAAACGCACCCAAATATTTCTCCGAAGTTGTGTTTTGATATCTGCAGCCATGGACTTACACTGAAAACCTTCCCAATTCTATTTCTGCTACATCTTGCTTTGCTTTTTCACAACCATATAATAATTAGACACCCGAATATATGAATAGTGTACTTGCGTTTTTGGTTTGAACGAGTGGGCCACATTGTTCAGTGATCAGACCGCTCTACTATCTTGGGTGGCCCCTTCCCTTTAAAAAAATTCCTTAATAAGGCTATTTTTAGCTTTAAGGGTCGTTTGGATGCCTATAAATAAGGCAAGTTGTTAACAATTTACGAACAATCATTTACAATCTGCTTTTGAATGTCCTTTTTTTTTTTTTTTTCGCCTGAAAGTCATTTATAGGCTATAAATGATTTACTGCATTTACCCCAATCTCATTTATAGGTGGCTCTTCATTTATAACCTAATGATTATATTTTCAAAGATTGGCTCTCCATTTATAGGATTGAAATAATTTATAAGCTATCCAAACTGTGCTTGATTCACTATTGTATAGTTGTACTATACAATGCTTTGTATTCAATCTAGCCTCTTTCTTGTTTTCACATGTCTTACCTTCAAATTGTTTTACCTTTCTAAGTCCAACTTTAAAGTAACTTGACATCAATTGGAACACAAAACCCTCAACATAAATGATAAGGAAATTAGAATTTACATTTTGTTTTCATCTTATTAGTGTAATAATTGTGATTTAATTCAATAGGGGATCTGATAAACCTAAACAATGTATATTCTGTTCTTTTTAATGGTTGAGATTTTTACTGCAAAATGCCGCTTAAGAATTCTAATTTTACCAAACAATGCCATGAATAATTGAAACACTCAAAAAGTGCATTTCAGGCGGTGAAATGGCAAAAAAAAAAGTTGTGAAGGCAAACATTGTTGGGCCCACTTGGCATGTGTATGACATACAATCCTTTCAGTGGGCACACCTCACTATGATGATTAGACGAACCAAAATCAGGCCGGTAAAAAAAAAAAAAAAAAAAAAAAAAACACCCAAAAATCACCTAATTCAGGTGGCCCACCGGATTTTTAGATTGCCCTGACTTTTGGTTTGCCCGATCATAATGATGGGGTGCACCTGTTAGATGGGTTAAATATCATACACACACCATGTGGGGCCCCACAATGCTTGACTCAGCCACTTCTGAAAGAAATAGGCGGAGGCATTTCAGTCAGTTCACCTCCCAAAACAGCACATCTTAGGAGTTTCAATTAGTCAAGTACTTGTTTGGTAAAATTAGGATTCTTGAGGAATTTAGCTGTAAAACTCGCCAACTTGTTTCTAGTTGAATTTTTCAGTTCAAATTTCCTTTCGCTTTGTAAGTTCTTTCTTTTTCATAGACAATTACATTTAGAGATTAGTGTTTGAAATAGTGAATAGCATGTAGCTAACAGCCCTTTGAAGCATGAGGTATAAACTACGTAGCGTGTAACGTAAGCCACTCTACTCCTAAATTTAAATTAAAATAATGTGAAAATTAGGGAAAAGAGTATATTTAAATTAAAAAAAAAAAAAAAAAAAAAAAAAAAAAAAAAAACGAGAAACAAAGCTGCTTTAATATTGTTGCTCATGTTATTTTAATAAAATCATTGAAAATGTTTTCCAATTACAATAATAAATGGTTGTAAATGGGTAATGGTTATATTTGACTACAATTTACTTTACCTCCTTCCTTTGTTAAACCCAAAAGTCACTGTGAAAATGATAGTTTTATAATGTGAAAATGTAATGATTACAATTTACTTTACCTCATTCCTTTACTAGTGCATTTGACTCTTGATTTACATGCCATGATTTGTGTTTAAACAAACACCTGAAAATGATAATGATAGCCATTTACTCTACATCTCATAGGAAATTGGAAAACCAAATAGGCCCTAATAACTATTTTTTAGTGAAATTGCAAAATTGTAAAAATAATGGAAAATATAATTAATTTTACTGTTGTAGTGTAACTTATGCTATGTAGAATGTAGTATATGCCACATAGCATGTACCGTATGCTACATGCGACATATGCTATTTTTAGATGCTATGTAGCATGAAGGATACGCCACACTATGTAGAGTAAGCTATTTAAAACACCAGCATAGACACAATAGAGTAAAAAATCTACTCCAGTTCTATTAATTGAATCCATATAAGAGGGCAAATACAGGCAAACAAATGGATAACATTTGAGTTTGAACCTAACATACAAATCTAGGATCTAGGAGGACCCGTGTGGTAAACCCTAAGATTGAATTCATCTTATTTTAGTTAATTGCAATTATGTATTATGGATTGTATTTATTTATTATTATTTTTTTAAAAGTTTGAAAGTAATCTTGGTAACCAACAATCATGATCCTAATACATAATTATGATCAAGTAAAATGAGATAAATTCATTTTTGGGTGTCTAACAAACTGGCCCTAATGCGATTCATGCCACACATGCCAGTGTGGGTTATGTGCAAGATATAGGCCACTCACTGGGTGGGTCCTACAGTGAACAAGTCCTGGACAATGATCCTCCATTTTTTCTGATGTGTGACTAATGCGGGGGCATTTTCATATTGGGCTTGAGTGGGATGGCCTGTGGGATGCAAGGTCACACTTAGGGTGGGCGACCCGCGGAACCCATGTAATTTGGAGCTCGTGTGAGGCGAGTGGTTTGCGTGAGGTGGAACCTATGGATTTGGGGCCCACGAGGGGGTGAAACCTATGTATTTGGGGCCCACGAGGAGGGTTCGGCTGAGGACCTAACCTATGGATTTTGGGCTTGTGCTATGAAATAAAGAGATTAATTCGTCATGCTCTATTAGTTCGAGCTTTTAGAGCAAGTGGTAAATTGTCCGGCATCAATGACCCAACTCCTGACTGGACCAACCTGATATTTTGATCAGGCACTGTGAGCCCCTCCTGATGAATGGTTGGGATCTTGCACACGCATGCACATTGGCACTTGTGCCCTGAATCACTTCTCTAATCTGTCTAGTCTTCCTATAAATCATGTTAGCATTCTCTGGGTGCAATCAAGGAGTGCTGCTTGTTTCATTCATATACTAGTTTTTGAGTTGGGTTTATTGTTTTGTTTACTGCTTGTTTCATGTTTCTACAGTGGCTATGGAATTTATTGGGATGCTCTTTGAAGTTGTGAAGAATGTCTGGGAACCCTTTGCGGAGCAGTTAAAGTATCTCAAAAGCCTCCCAGAAAACATGGAGATTTTGAGAAGCAAAACAGAAGAACTAAGCAGCCAACAGAATGATGTAAAGATGGAACTAGATGGAGCTGAGGTAAGACAGGGGAAGAAGCGAAAGCGGGATGTAGAAGTATGGCTGAAAAATGTGGAAACAATCACAAAAGACGTAAGAAATATTGAAGATAAACTTGGAGAGGAAGAGAGATACTTGCCACGTTTAAGATTGGGAAAGCTTGTTGTGAAGAAGATTGAAGAGGTGAACGAACTGCAGGAGAAGGGTCGATTTTCAGATGGGTTGCTAATGGATGCAATGCCAGAGAATGGAATTACCCTGCCCACAACAAGGCTAGTGGGTAAAACAACAACTGAAAGAACTTTGGAAATGGTTTGGGATTGCTTGATGGATGTGAGTCTTGGAAAGATTGGAGTGCATGGAATGGGTGGAGTAGGGAAGACAACCATAATGAAACACATCAACAATCGTCTCAGAGAAACTCGTTTTTTCGACAATATTATTTGGGTGACAGTGTCAAAAGCCTGTAGCTTGGTGCGGCTACAGAGCGATATTGCAAAAGCAATTCAGTTAGACTTGCCTGAAGAAGATTATGAAGACAACAGATCAGCGAAACTGTTTGCTGCTTTAATGCGAAGGAAGAAGTTTGTTCTCATCTTAGATGACATGTGGGAAGCGTTTCCTTTGGAAAAGGTTGGAATTCCAGCACCTGATGAAGATAATGGCTGCAAGTTAGTACTGACCACTTGTGACCTGGGAGTGTGTCGCGGGATGGAGACAGAGAAGGAAATCAAGGTAGAGGTTCTTTCGGAGGAGGAAGCATGGGAGCTGTTCAAGGATAAAGTCGGTGGTGAGGAGGTGCTCTGCTCAAATATACGCAATGTGGCAATGCTCGTAGCTAAAGAATGTGGCCGGTTACCACTCGCCATCGTCACGGTTGGACGAGCTTTGAGGCAGGTGGATGATGTTAGGGTGTGGAGGAACGCATTGAATGAATTGAAAGGATCTACATGTGAGATCAAGGGCATGGAAGATAATGTCTTTTCGCGTCTACAGTTCAGTTACCATCGCTTAAGAAATGACAAGATCCGAGCTTGTTTCTTATATTGCGCATTATATCCTGAGGATTACGAGATACCCACTTCGGAATTGAAAGATTATTGGATTTGGGAGGGATTAATTGCTGAAGTTGCGAACAGAGAAGCTGAACTTGACAAGGGGCAAGCTATACTGAAAGAACTCCAATATGCATGTATGTTAGAAAGTGTTATTGATAAGGAAAACATCGAATGTGTTAAGATGCACGACTTGATCAGAGACATGGCCATCAATATCGCAAGAGTGGCACCTCGGTTCATGGTCAAAGCAGGCATTGGATTGAAGGAACTACCTAGAGATGAAGAATGGGATGGAGATTTAGAGAGAGTTTCGCTGATGAGGAATGATGTAGAAGGCATGACAGGTCAGCCCAAGTGTCCTAAACTCCGCACCTTACTGCTACAATTAAATCCTCTATCAGAAAACCCCACACATTCGTTTTTTGAGCATATGCACAACCTAAAAGTCCTCGACCTATCTTGTTCTAATGTGAAGTTTCTACCAGAGTCACTTTCCGAACTGGAAAACCTTCATGCACTTCTACTACATCGTTGTCCGGTATCGAAGGTACCTTCACTAGCAAAGATGAAGGAACTAAGGGTGTTGAACCTCTACCACACTCGCATTGAAGAATTGCCCGAAGGGGTGGAGAATTTGACTACCCTGAGACAACTAGATCTCTCCTGCACGCGGAATTTTAAAATATTTCCAGCTGAGGTAATACCCAAGCTTGCACATCTTGAAGATCTGTTGATATACCGAAGCAGCTGCAGGTGGTCTTCATGCTCGTCATTGGTGGGGGAAGGAGCTGGCATAGAGGAGATCATGAGATCGCCGCAAATTACAACTCTCTACATTCATTTTGTGGATTTGCCTGCCTTTGTTAGTTATATGAAATCCAGGCAATGGCGGATGTTGAAAGGCTTTCGTTTCACTATAGGCCTTGTATCAAGCCATTTACCCTCTGCTGCTTTCGAGTGGCATTCTTTTTCTGTAGAAATCGTGGGTTGTAATCTTGTTAGCGGTGAGAACTCCCTTCTGCTCCCAGACAACACTCTCAACTTGGACATCGATGACTGCAATGATATCTCTAGGTTATCAGAACTGCCGTGCTTAGCTAACTTAACACAGCTGCGAGAATGTTATCTTGGCCAATGCAAAGGGATGGAATGCGTGATAATGGCAGAAGAAAACTCTTTATCAACTCTAGAGAAATTGCTCTTATCTGAATTGCCGAATTTAAGGACTCTATGCAATGGATTCGTGCTACATGACACGCTTGTAAACCTAAAGGTATTGCATGTTGAAGCATGTAATAATTTGAAGAATCTATTCTCCCCTTTTCTGTTGCATCAACTACAGAACCTTGAAGAAATTGTAGTTGAAGGATGTAAGGTGATGGAGGAAATTGCATCCGGAGGAGGAGAGGTGGGTGAAACTATTAGTAATACCATCAGGCTCCCGAGGTTGAAGAGGTTGGAATTCTATCGACTACCAGAATTGAAGAGCATTTGTGGGAGAATCTTGATTTGCAATTCCCTATGCATTATCAAGGTTTGGAATTGTCCAAAGCTGAAGAAGCTTCCTATCTCAGTTAGCAGCCTAACGCACTCCCTCAAGGAGATCCGTGGAAGCCGAAAGTGGTGGAATGAGTTGGAGTGGGACAATCACAATGCCAAGACCCACCTCCAACTCTTTTTCAAAGATATGTAAGAAGGAGAAGAGGATGGAAAGCATTGTTGTATTTGTAATTCTATTGCTATTATTGTAGAATTTCCTAATTGAATCCAGATCTCTTTATCACACATGTAGAATTTCCTACCGGAATCCAATCTCTTAATCACACGTTTTGCTTTTCGGAAAGTATCTGCACTGGAGCTTTGGGTCCGCCTCATGTTTACGCTCATGTCCTCAAAACGAGCTTGGAAAATATACACATCATGGTGGCCCCATAGAGCTTGGGGCTGCAGGAATTCTGCATCCATTTTTGGGCTTGCGTCTAAATACATGGTGGCACACCTGATGGATGGTGGATCTCATCAACTTGAAGTTGTCCATCCACATCAGTAAATTGCCAAGTGGTGTATGTCTATTAGACTTGGATTGGGTACTGCCCTTGCATGTACTGAGCTCGGTACAGACCTAACATGACATAATTTGATTGGATGTCAGAGATGGAGCCCAGTCAAGTAGGTACTCCTTCTAACAACTTTTAAACATGCTTTACATGGCCTATCTCTCACTGCGACCAGCCATCCAATCAAATCCCACCCTATGCCGAACTTGGTACATGCAAGGGCAGTACTCAATCCTAGTCCAATAGCCATACACTGTGATAATTCACTGACATGGGTGGACGATTTCATGTTTATGAGATGCACCGTCAGGTGCACCACTATGTCTTGTGTTTATTAGACTGAAGCCCAAGAACGGACATGGATTGCCTGTAGCCCCAAGCTGTGGCCCCGTGATGTGTGTGTTATATCCACTCCATTCATCTATTTTCCAAGCTCATTTTTACGGCATGAGCTCAAACATGAGCTGGATCCAAAGCTCCAGTGGACCACACCACAGGAAGCAGTAGGGATTGAATGCCTACATTAAAAACTTCTTGGGGACCACAATAGTTTTGAATCAAGCTGATATTTGCATTTTTCCTCTATCCAATGATCATCCAAGTTGGAGCGTGGGAATTGCCACGGTGGGCCGTAGGCAGTGTCAACGGTGGGCATATTTATCCCACTGTTTCCTGTGGCAGGCCCACTTGAGCTTTAGATCTGCTTCATGCGGGGGCTCATGTCCAAAAATGAGCTGGTGAAATGGATGGATAGAGTGGATGTAACGCTTAAATTATAGTGGCCCCAAAGAGCTTAGGGCTGCAGGGCTACCTACTATCCACGTCCACCAAAAAATCAGGCCGATTTACACGCACCGTTAAAACCGTCCAAATTAAGTATGGGTCCATCCAGGTGCATATAATCCATCAAATCAAGAATATCCTCTGGGCCAAATCAAATGAATTTAGTGGGATTAGACAAGACTTTACACCATTCCTTATGGCATGTCCCATTTAAATCCTGGGTAGGACTAATTTTCAAGATGCCTGGTGAAAATGTGGCTGGGCACCTCGTGGGTGGGTTGGATCTGATGTATCCGATTTCTTGTTGGAAACCTTTCAATTCCACATGATTTCTTCACAGTCACAGTCCTCTTTTTATCTTAGAAACAAAGTTCAAAGCAATCTACTTCAGATGAGAGAAAAAGCTGGCTAGGAGAAAAGAATGGTTCTCACTGGCAGCAGCAGGAAGTAAGAGTAACGAAAGATACTCAGGCAGAGTGACGGATGATACCCAGGCACTTCGAAATTGCATACAAGTAATTCAAACAACCTGTCCAGAAAACCAAAAAAAAAAAAAAAAAATGTTATTTGAATATCCAACCATCAGATTGGTGGACATTTTTTGGATGTTTAATAATGGAAAACATCCAATGGTCCCATTTCAACAAGCAAGTGTCAACTTATTTAAGTTAATGCATGCCATGTGAGCATGAAACGCTGCCAGAGTATTAAATAACACCCTGTAAGAGCAAACCCGAATAGCTTGGGAATTTCCAGATTAAGAAGCATGAGGCATGCCTGAAGTAGAAGATTCATTCTACTACAACTTGGACAGAAAATAACCAAACGCAATTTTTTAAAATTTAAAATAACTGAAGTTCGAACGCTCCTATGTTTGAAATAATAGGTTTAAGGTTGCATTTGCTCTTTTGACAAAGTAACACATCCATATAACGAGGCTTAGATAGTTCTCAGACCCTGTTGCAGCAATGTTTATTTTTTAGCTAAAACCCCTCTCCATAGGCTACATGAATAGCTAGTGGTGTAACATTGAAGCCATTTGTGCCTAGGAAGGCCTTGAAAACTCTGCACATTTGAAAGCCAGTGTCATAAAGAAACCAATGAATGAGTCTCTTTTCAGTATCATTCAACCTATATAAAGAGGAAGGCACAGACATGTTTGTTGAGTGCAGACAAAAGGTGTCTACTAGCAGAGGCTTTTAAAAGCCAGTTTCATCAACACATCCATGAATTATTATTGAAGTGATAATTGTAAGTGAAGGTAATAATAATGTGACAATACACCTAAACTTTTAAATGTCGAAAAACATAAAAAAAATAGCACGTATAACAATGATGGAAAAACAAAAAGTTCTTTATGAGGGGCGTTCCTTGAGTCAACATGGCAGAGTTTCAAAAAGAAAAAAAGAAGGAAAAAAAAAAGAAGAAAAAGAAAAGCAATAATTCTGTCACTTAGCCATGAGATAATTCTAAGCAATCACATTCAACTATAATGAAGTGGTGTCCAGGACACTATTGGCTGCTAAAATCACTGGTTGAATCCCCCTGTAACATCAAGGGCATTGCTAAGTAGCTTAACTTTTTTCCATTTCGTGAGGCATTTATACACATTCTATTTCGAAACAATCTTGAGAACTGCTGCTTTTTGGAAGCATAAATTACAATAAGAATCCTGTCATATGTGTGTGTGTGTTTTTTTTTAAAGATTGATAATATTATTCCAAAAAAAGCCGAAACTTTACAAATATACAAAACAAAAAAGATATACAACTCCTGCCAACTATCCGGAAAACAAGTAAACTTTGATGCTAACACCCATTCCATTACAAGAGATTTAGCTCTTCTAAACACCTCCAAGACCTGCCCATTACGATTTCTGAAACATTGGTTGTTCCTTTCAAACTTAATCGCTAGACTTTTCTCCCGATATTATCCCACAACCCTTTTGCAAAGGAGCAATGCATGAAGAGATGATCCGCTGCTAATTTCCTCAGACATCTGGAACAATTTACATTGGTAGATGGGGCCCTGAATTCTTCCCTGTAAACCGCAGCTTTTAAGGATGGTAACTGGACCCCTCGTTTAGAAGGTCCTCGTGTTTGACCACGTCTCACAAGGCTCCTATTGATCCACAAGCCATCTTGAATTTCTTAAGATCACGTAGTACTTACTGAAAGGCAGAGGTTGGTGCTTTGGAAGGTCTTGATCATCTTTTTGGCTTCTTTCTTGAGTAGGCCAAATAAGGTGACTCAGTGATGCCATTGAATAGGCTTCTTCAGTGTCCCTGAGTACTTGGAAATGGATTCTCTTATCTGCAGTAAGAGCCTTGTCTATTTCATCATTAAGGGTTTAGCTAGATGATGACCTCCCTATTAGTGGGAAGAAATGAGATGCCTTGCTCAATTAAACTTCTAGGACAAAAAGAGGATGGAAGCTGTTGTTCATGGAGGTCCATCATTGAAAATTCCAAGTAGGTGACAGAGAAATGCGCTTGAACTATCTCATTCTTGTGAGAAACTAAGCCTAGCTGGGAGGGACCCTTTATAATCGAAAGTATATTCTAGAAAAATTTTAACTAGATGACCATGGATGGTGGTTGTGAGCCTCTCCCATGGTCAGTTCTAAAGCCTGAATACTAAAAGGGTCTCGTCTGGTGGACAGCCAATTGCAATTTTTTTGCCAATCTAACATTTCAAAGCTGACCCCAAATTGTTGGGAGAAAGGCTAAGATGATATTGACTGATTACTCATTTAAAAATAGCACTCATTGGTGTTGGGATTTGTTACTCTATTCATCTACAGGCACTGAAGATTGGGGGAGTGATTTCCATTACATTGGCCACTCACCTCCAGCATTTGCAGAGATAGATCTCTCAAATGTGGAACTCTTGAATTTTACGTTCATTTGCAAGTTTATCCATACTTCAGAGGCAGCAGCTATGCCACCCAAATACAGGTTTCTGTATCAAGTATACCAAGGTCCTGGGGTATGGCGGACCCACAAAATCCAAACTATCAGCATATAGGTAAACAATGATTGGTTAATATTGCAGATAAGCATAACCATGTCAAAATAATGATATCTTAAGTTGAATTTGTTGCCCAATTGTTATAATTTACTATAAATTCCGAATAGGTAACAACTACAGAGTTTGAATCTTGGTGGATCTGGATTTCAAGTTTCAGGGAAGGAGGATCTCATATCCTTACCCTTATTTGGTTATCTGGCTCGGGTGGTCCAGCTTCTTAGAAGGATCAAGAGTATCATAGGGAAATGAAGATTTTGTTGGAAAATTTCTTGCAAAAATATTTGGTCTCTCTAATCTCCTTGGCTTAGTACCGACCATGTCCTTCAAAAGCTAACTCAGAGAAGTTTAGATACCAAAATCTACTGGGGCATTTTTAACCACAAAACCTATGAAGATATGCTCCATTCGTTGGTACCCGGTCCGTACTTACGAGCCATAGCGGAATATGCCTCGTAACTCATTCTCCTTGGGTATCTTTTACCAAAAATCTACTTAAGAAACTTGTCAATTCACATAGAGGCAAACTAACCCCTCCCTACTCAGAAACTGCATTCAAGGGTTCTGTATCCTCAAACTTACTTCGTAGGCTGCATAATGATCATGCTGACACGAAGTCTCAAAAAGGTTTGAATTGCAGGAGTTGGTATGCCAATGTTAGCAAGGAAAGAAGAGGCCTCAAATGAGCACATTGGAAAGTTAAAGCTATTGGCTAATTGTCAAACATCACAAAAGAACATAAGGGTTTTAACTGGTTTAGATTTTAAGTTTTAACCAAAAAGGGTTCTTCGTTGGAACTTATTCTCACCTTTGCCTTGGAACCATTTCTCCAATAGCTTCTCTTGAAGTCATTGGCATAAGAATTTAGTGGCTATAGCCTATAGTTTTGGTTGGAATCGATTTGTGAGAGCATGCACCACCTTGATAAGATGGCCCTTGCCCTCTTTATATCTTAGGGTAAGAGGTTCCCCAGCATAAGTAATTTCAAATATTTGTACCATTGTGCTCGCTTAGGATGCTCTATAGTGGTCAGTTCCGCAAAGGTTCATGATGTTTGAAAGGCCATCTAGCTAGACCCATCAAAAAACATGAGAACAGAGCCAATGAAAGAGGCCTTCTTTAGGATGACATTTTAATAATGCTTGAGGTCAGATCAACCAGTGGCATGTCAGGATTCATAAGAAGGATTTGGCAAAAGTTTTACACCGGCTGCCTGCCTGATATAACCCACTATCTGGGCTTCGGATTGGCAATAGAAGCTCATACTGGCAGAGGTATGTCTTTACATTCATATGTTTCCTAAAATCACAGTCGCTAATCCTGAATCCAGTGTCCAAAAGTGAGGGACAGGCACCAATGATGTGGTAGAATAGCTAGGTGGAATCCTTAACCCCTCATAAACATGCCCATATCATTCTCATTCACATGCTGTGTGCTGCAACTAGGGTACTACTCTACATCATTAGTTGTTCTCTTACGCCTTCTCAGACCATTTTCCCAGGTACTATTGGGTAGGACCTTAGGAGGCTCCCTACTGTACAAAGTAGAAGGGCTTGAGCCAGGGACCTTGTTGAGATTTTGAAAGAAAATCATGTAGTGATTGAAAAACTTCCTACTTGTGTTACCCTCTGATGTATGCTTCTACATGCTCTTAACAACCTCTCTCAAATAACAAGATTAGTGAAGTTGACCCTATCACTTGAGATTAGAATCCAAAGGTTTAGCATTGAAAACTACCATCGACTCCATCATTTAGTAGCCCATTGGGCCCTATATAAAAGACAACATGCTTCTAAAGAGTTTGATAACCCACATCTCTATCCTCTACACAGTGACTCCAAGAAAAAAACAAAAAAACTCACCTCTGTTCTCCCTTGTGGGTGACTCTTACCTGACAATTTATTTTACTTTGCCACTCTGGACCACTCAATGAGGAAATCTGATTGAATTCCCAATATGCCAGAGTGTCAAAATTCTCATACACAGAATATGTTACATAAAGTTGACCCTCTCATCATGCACGTGGAAACCAAGTGGTGACCGAACTTGTTGTGCTGATGGGTTTTCATGTGAATAGGCCATTTCTCAAACATCAAGGGGTGTGGACTGTCTTAGACATCTAATACGTGATCTGCAGAAGGAACAGTTTGTGCAGCAGTCCACAGAGAACCACCAAAAGTCATATATTGGATGGTCAAAGATGTCTCACTGCAAGTTTTGCCCAATGGCCCATCAGATCAATCCTGTTCACCACATGTTTGCCGATTCGCCTTGAGGAGGGAACTGCATAGAATTTTTCTGCAATGCTCAATACGTCCTAGCATTCCTCAATTCTTAAAGACTTATTCAAACACATGCTTGGCATAGAATTTTTCTGCAATGCTCACTTCCTCCAGAGTCTCTTCGAAGCTTTTGGAATGGGACCTTTGACCAGGGGGTTGGTTTGTTGTAATCCTAGCTGCTTTTGCTTTTTTCCTTCTGTTTTTTCTTTGGTTGTCTCTTTTTCTTGGTCTTGTGCCTTTTAACTAAGCTTATCCTTAAAAAAAAAAAAAAAAAATCCTTGGCAAGCTAAAACTTATGAGCTGCAAGACATCCACGCATCAACACATGTCAAGCTATTTAGTCACAATATCTGACACTTGATCCACACTAGTCGAGAAAAATCAAATTGTTTGAAAAATATGACCAACTGTTGTTTGTTAAAATGTGTGCGCATGCATGGGTATTGGTCAGTCATGCTCAAGTTGAATCCAAAATCATGACTGGCCAAGGTTCCGCGCACATTTGCCAAGTAGGCAAGCGTGCTGAAAAGAAGACCCTAAACTTGAGACAACCCCCGGCCACACCGAGTGCTTTAATCTCTTCAAGGGATCAACCTCTGAAGCTTTGATTATTTTTTATCAATTTAAATGCAGCATGTACAATTTTTAAGAAAACCATGCTAGCATGTAGAATTTTTAAGAAAACCATGCTAACCCTAGACCAACACTTAACTGCACTTAAACTCTAATCCTGACCATACTTTCTAGACCAGGACTCTTTTTACTATAACCATTTTTCACTAATTCATGTGCAAATACACATGGTGATATGGCAAGTATCACAATATCATGTCACAGAGTTACTTCAGCTGGGTTTGTTTTAGAACTCTATTCGAGAAGATTACCACGTAATTGACGCAACAAATTGGAAAGAGAGGCAATTTGGATATGAACCTTTTTCTACAGAAGATCAAACCATAAAATTTCTTCACATATCCAGTAGAAAATAAAAATGAATGGATTTTGGTTGAAAACCAACAGTCTACTAGAAGTTATGCTAGCATCACAATAATCTCCTGCTCTTCTTTTACTATAGGGAGAATAACCTTGGAGTAGCACCAATTGGTAATAAGATGAGGGAAAGTACACCTTGATGGTTTGGCCAACTGCAGCAGAGACCAAGAACTGCACTGGTTTGGAGTGAAGTTGAAGGCTCTAAAAGGGCAAGGGTAGAAGACTTCATGTGCAGAGGTTGTAAGAGAAGACTTCATGACCTATGGTTCAATAGAGGATATGGTCCTTGACAGAGTGGAATGGTGGAACAGGATTTGTACAACGACCACAATTAGTTGGGATCAATGTTCAAAGTATCTGTATCGCTACAATTTTTGTTGGCTAGGAATACAGAAACAATATCAATTTGGCTGATAATATCATTGATAACCGGAAATACAGGGAGGCCTTGGCAAAACATGAGGAAAACGGTGGAATTTTTCAGTGAAACTTCAGGAGATGTTAAAGTACACATATTTGCATATTTAGGAATAAAAAACTGCAAAAAGAATGCATGCATAATAAATTTTCATTTAATGGAGGCCTAAAAGCATGTGTTGTCATAAGACATCAGTCCAACCATTCCATCAATCTCATATATTCATCCAACCATCCAACCTTCCATCCAAACATCCATTGATATTTCAAATTATCAACAACACGATATTTTGTAGAGAATCGTCGACAACAAAGCCCATGTCAATATTATTGATATTATTGTCGAAAATTTGAACAATGCATACAACCATGCACCCATGAAAGATTAAAATGAATTTTTATTTTAATGAATAGTTTTTTGGTGACATCGATACATTGATGATATTATCGAAATATCACCGATACACCGGCGATACAAGTGACACTCGGAATTTGCATGGTAAAAAATATTAGTGATACAGGCGACACCTGGAATTTACACAGTCGAAAATATTGGTGATATTGATACATTAGCAATACTTAAAGATACATCGCCGATACGTAGAATTTCTGATACCACCAATGTTATCAGTCTCACTACTAGTGTTATCGGTATTGCAAAGATGGAGAGGCGGATAATATCGGGGATACTCCAAACAATGGTTGGGATAAGGCTTAGCTGATGATGATGACGACGACGACGATAGCATATTCATATGCTTATTCCCAAAGCATAACCTATTACAATCCAATCAAGTACTTCTAATATTAACAATCTATTATAATAAAAACTTTAAAAATGACCAATATATCCTTGAATCACATCACAACCACATAGGCTTTATGTAAACTAGTCATAGATCACTCAAACAGTATGGCATAATCTTGGACTCGCTTTAAAGCTAACTCACAAAGCTTTTAAATGGGGACTAATTTCATGCCATTCAGACATTGTTTGATACCTGAAAAATGGCCCATGAAATAAGTACCACAAATACTAAGGGAAACTTGTTAACAAGTCATAGACTAACTCAAACTCAACCGATTAATTAATTAACCATTGGCATGATCTAGAATGCACATAACGATTGTTGATCTTCCATCAGATCAATCATCCTACCCAAAAATAAATAAATAAAAACGACTATACCGAAGCCATTCCAAACTAACAAATTCACAACTATACCAATGACAGGATTATCAGTGCGTAAAAATTACAAAAATTCAGTAACCAATAATAACATTCTTTGCACAAACATAACAAACCAAAAAAAAAAAAAAAAAAAACACAGAATATCTAATTAATCAAGGAAATGCATTTATTTACGAATGTTACCCAATCAACCACCGGTGTTGGGCAGCGCAGCCATGAAGGCATTATACGACGACTCAAGATCGAAATGCAGCTGCCTCGACTGCTGCTCAGTCAGCTCGTCTGCAGCCCCCATCTTCGACAGCCTCGATATCCACTCCTTCATCTTCGTCCGCCCCTCGAACTCCGGTGGCAGGATGCTGAGCTTATTCAACGACCCGGACAGGTCTGCGAGCAACGGGTGAACCTGATCAACCGCGACCATGTTCAGCTTCAGCGAGTCCATGGCCGTGATGAAGTTCTGCACGCACTCAGCGACGGTGGCAGCCGACGAGGTAGACGATGCAGTCGATGTGGAACGGTGCTCGACCGTGGCGGGGACGCCAGAGACAACAAGACGGTTTAGGGCAGCAGGGCAGTCCATCTTGTAGGTATCGACGAATCGGTCGATGCTGGGAACGGTGTCCTTTAGGGAAGAGGCTAGGGTTTTGAATTGGGCGATGAGCTTGAGGCATTCGGGCTCGTAATCGGACGGTGGGATGATGTCCCGTACGTAGGCCTTCTCGAGCTTTTCTGTGGCCTTGATGATGGCGTATAGGTCTGCAAAATTGTCGTACATCTCTCGCTCCCGTTTGTCGTGCCAGAGCTTCACTTCCATGGTTTCGGCAATCAAAAGGGAGAAATCGGGATTTGTTTGGATTGGGATTGGTTTAGATTGGAATTGGAGAAAATTGGGATTGGGAGGGAAGATTAGAGATTGGGGAATTGGAGAAATTTCGATGTCTGCCGAGAGAATGGAAGAGGAAACGTTGTTTACTGTATCAGCGATCTGTAGGAGGAAGGAAAAAACGGGGAGTTTTCTTATACTCGGGCGAAGGCGGTTGATACACGGGCAATTGGACGCGGATTTCCCACCACGAGTGGACTACCGTCGGTCTTTGTGATATCTGCTCCGTCCATCGAGGGAGCGGGACCGTGACCCAACTCGTTGATAAGGTATATATATATATATATATATATATATATATATATATATATATATATATATATATATTTTTAACGTCTCATGAGGTCGAGCTGTGTGGGCACCACCGTGATGCGTTTCAAACATCAACACCGTCAGTCAGATACACCATTCCATCATGGGCCTAGGTATTAAAAATCAAGTCAATCCGTGACTTTCGTGAGCCACACCACATACAGAAGTTGAGAGGGGCCGTGCACCATTAAAACATTCATAACCATTTTTTTTGGCCTACTGGGATGTGGTTTGCAAATCCAGCCCATCCATTATGTGTGTACCACTCGGATGCGGGTTCAAACCAAGTTTCAGACGCATGAAAATTTCATGCGAGCCCCACCAAGTGCTTTTATATGTTTTTGGCATGTCTTCACATGATTTTAGATGGTATGGCCCACCTTAGTTCTATATACAATTAATTTTTGGGATATCTCATAATTTAAAGGGTACACATCAAATGCACGGTGTTGATGTTCGAAACGCATCACGGTGGGGCCCACACAACTCGACCTCATGGGACGTTAAAATCAGCTCGAGCGCATTGTACCTTTTCCATACATATATATATATATATATATATATATATATATATATATATATATATATATATACACACACACACACCGAGAGATGCTCACACACAACTAGTTGGACGATTCAAATTCGTCCAACTAGGCGTGTCATTTAATGAGCAGTTAATGTTAATAAATCTTTCCACTTATAATTGATGAAATGAAGTTGTTTTTTTGGCTAGGCCCCATTGTAGCATTACTGTAAAATCCACCCAATCATTAGGTGAGTCATTGTATGTTACAATTGGTGTGAAAAGACCAGCCCTATCCCTGGTTCACGAACCACACAATTGGAACAAGTGTAGATAGAAAGCCCACCTTCCAAACTCTTTCTCTTAATATGGTCCACTTGAATTATTTATGAGATTGATTTTTGGGTACAGTATACCTAACATTTGGTGTGGCAACTAATGGTTGGAGTATATTTTACATTCTTATCACGGTGGGCCTTGTAAAAATTAATGTTGGATGTCTCTTCCATAAGTTTCAATTGATATGACCCACTTAAATCATTGATTAGCTTGACTTTTTTTTCTTTTTTTTTTTTGGCTTTGAGTCCAACATGGCACTACGTATGTAATGATCCGAGTAGATCTATTCAACACATCACGGTGGGCCATTTCAAAAATTGAAAGGGGTGTACCCTTGTCAAATCATTATTGTTCCCATAAAATTGTTAATTTCTATCTGGAAGTGGATTAGGTGTTACCTGAGCAACACATGCCGGGAGTGTTTCTCAAACCTTATGGCCCACCATGATATATATGTTGTATATTCAGGCCATCCATCAGTTTTTACATGTCATTTTACTACAACTTACTAAAAATATAGCAGATTCAAATCTCAAGTGGGCCACACCTCAGGAAACAATGGATATTGAATGCCCACCATTGAAACATTCCTAGGCTTACAATGATGTTTATTTTCCATCCAAAATGTTCATGAGGTCATACAGACATTAATGTATAATTTTCATCCATGTCATTCATGAGGTCATTCCTACCGGGATGAACTGAAATTATAATAATTAATTAATTAAATAAAATAATAGCAAGATCCAAAACTTTTGTTGCAGAATGGATATTTCAACTGTGGAAGTTCAATCCTTACCTTTTCTTGTCGCGTGGCCCACTAGAGTCTTGGATCTATATCATTGTTGGGTCAATGTTCTAATATTATCCAACAAACTGATGGACGAGATAGATTTATTACAAACATCGCAGTAGTTGCAACTGGAAGCTTTGGGCTTCCTGGAGAGAGAACATTAATAAAGAAGGGGGGGATTAACTGAAGAGAGAAAAAATGAGATTGAGGAAGCTTTTTTTAAAAGAAAATGGAATATTTAGGGAGGTTGTACACTTGTGATTTACTGTAGTGATCTATCACATGTGTAACAAATCCAGTCAGTTAAACATTTAAGGTCCCTCGTAAGCATATAAGTATGTGAAATATATAAAATATTATTTTTTTTTGTAATTAATAATAAGATGTTCTCCTACAAGCAAATTGGGTGGTTAGAAATTCATTCTAACATTCCACATTCAACTTGCATGTGTAGCAAAAGTAATTAGAATCATTTATCAAATTTTTGCCAATAAAATTAAATTAGTATGTCTTATTTAAAAAACGGATTGGATATGTGACATTTATTCCTACCATACTTGTACAGAACTTGATGCCATGTGCTCTCTAGGGGAGGCATTATGTTAGAATAAAAAGAGGCATTTTATATTTAATGCACAGCTAATTAGACCAATTTAAATGGTCCAACTAGTTGTGTGTGAGCATTTCTCATATATATATATATATATATATATATATATATATATATATATATATATATATATATATATATACACTTGTGGCCCAGGAAACGTTTATAATGGTCAACCAATACTGTTTCATGTGGTGTGGTTTACATGAGAGTTGGATCTGCTTCGTTTTTGGTCCAGTGCTCTAAAATGAGCTGGAAAAACAGATGGGCAATGTGGATATACAGTATATACATCTAGGTGGGCCTCACGGTCATCGCCTGACTGAACGGGAACGGATTGGCTATTCCCCCTGCCACCAGCCCCGTGGCTGGTGGTCGGTGCTCTGTGAGCCCCACCATGACGTACGTGCTTCATCCATTTTTTAAGATCATTTTAGGGCTTGATACCAAAGATGATGTATCAGGTGGGCCATACTACAGCAAAACAATAGTGATTGTATATACACCATTAAAATCCTCCAAAGGCCTACTGTAGTGTTTATTTGAAATCCAATCTGTTGATTAGGTCATACAGACCCAGATGAAGGGAAAAAACAAAGATCAGTTTGATCTAAAACTTTTATGGCCCCCAAAAGTTTTTAATGGTCGAAGTTTATTCAACATTGTTTCCTATAATGTGTTCCACTTGAGATTGGAATATACCTCGGTTTTTCTCTCATATCATAAAAGGGTCTAGAGAAATAGATGAACGGCATGGATGAAACATATACATCATGGTGAGGTCCACAGAGCACCAACCATCAGCCATTGGCTGGTGGCAGGGGAGTAGCCAATCCGTTTCCGACTGAACGGATGTCTCTCGAACATAACGGAATCCGCTCCAGTCCGTCACTCTCTGTGCGAGCTTGTTTTAAGACGTGAGCAGATCCAGAACTCGGGTGGGCCGCACCTCGGAAATAGTCTTCCTTCATATGGTGGGTCTCACTTAGACGTAGGGAAAACAGGACGCGGATTTCCTGCTAAAGTTCCTGCGATGGAAACCTAGGTGGTGGGGCCCACCGTGATGTTTGTGAGAAATCCACTCCGTCTATCCGTTTTTTGAGATCATTTTAAAAGTTGGGCATGAAAATGAGATGGATCCAATACTCAAGTAAGGAAAAGGTATGTATGGAAATTTCTATTGTTGAAACCTCCATGGGTTGACAGTGATGTTTACATTTCATCCATACCGTTCATAACATTATTCCTACTGAGACGAAGGGAAAAAAAAAATATTATCCTGATTCAAACTTCTTTGGCCCCACGAATATTTCAACTGTGGAAGTTCAATCATCATGTTTTCGGCCCACTTGAGAATTGGATTGAGTTCATTTTTGGCCCACAGACTAAAATGATCTCAAAAAACGGATGGACGGGGTGGATTTCTCAAAAACATTGCAGTGCGCCCCACCTATGTTTCCAGCGCAGCAACTTCATGCAAAAGGCTTGGGCAGGAAATGCGCGTCCGGGTATCCCATTCGCACTGCTTCTTGTGGCGTGGCACACTTGAGCTTTGGATCATCTTGATTTTTGAATTGGAATCTTAGGATGAGCTAGAGAAAATGATGGACGGAGTAGATGTCACGTACAGATCACCGTAAGCCCAGCAGAGCTTTTCACTGGCTGGGCTACCTACCTACGACGACTATTGTATCCATTTCAGGTCAAGTCATCCGTGGAACCTGTTAATACCGGTACGAAAAACCTGGGTTAGGTGGTCCCACAGAGGCACTTGAATCATGACCTTAGTGCTGAAACGCTGTCTCTTTACCACTTGGCCATGAGTTGGAACCTAGGTTAGGTAGTGATGTACAGCGGGTTGCGGACTGTCTCATAGCCAAGATGGATTAGAAAAATCCTAGTTAACAACGGAAGTGATTTAGACTGTCAGACCTTAGATCGGACGTATCTCACAACCTGGAATAAGTTGTCGAGCGTAAAATATATAATTTCAGGATAGAACGAGGTACTTTAGCCACCCAACTCCGCTACACCGGGATACGCAAGCCAAATTTGCGAAATACCCCCAGATCGACCATCGTTTCCCTATTTTAATTCCATTTTTACTATAAATGGTAAGTTTTAGTTTGATTATAACTCTTTATTCATTGGGCTTTAAGAGTTGCACCTAAGGTATTGCGAATTCTAGGAGTTTTAGTTATAGTTTACTGATTTCTCTCTCATTACTTGGTATTCCTATTTAAAGGACCGTGAGCTTGATATTTTCATTCATTAATCAAATAACGAATTTATTAGAATTTGTTTTTATTCTTCCTACTTTCTTTCTTGTGAGGAGCTTAGAGAAGCTCCATGGATTCGGAATAGTTATTCTTGAAGAAGTTGGCTTGGTCAACTCGCTTGACTCGACTTGGAAAATCTAAACTCACCTCAGCTCAAAATTGGATTTGGACAAGTCGAGCTGGTTTTTGGAGATCATTATTATTATTATTATTATTTTTGAGCTCATGCAATTCAACTTATCTTGAACCCCAACTTGAATCAGTTGGGTGACTCGGTCATTTTGATCTTGATGTTACTCGCCAAATGTTTAATGAAATGCATCAACAAAATTAATGTGAGGCCTAAGTAGAGATTAATGTGAGGCATAAGTAGAAATTGTGGCAAAAAAATTAGGTCAATTAGTACATTAATTAATGTGATCATCTTTGATTGATTTTAAAATTTGGTCCCAAACAATTACTGCTTAGTCTGATGATATTCACATAAAATTAGCTGATTTGAACTGGATTTAGCAGAGGTCATCACCAACTTGAAAAGACTAACTTCTGAATTGAATATGAGTTTTGGAACCTTGATTGGGAGTGTAACAGAAAAAGTCAGCATGTATGATTTTCAATTGTCATGGTGTATTTCAGGCAGTGCAACTCGAAAGCTGAGAGCGTCTCCCAGCTTTCTGCAAGGCTGTGAAAAGCTGCTATCTAGTAGGCTCTTTCATCATGGTTCAAAAACTCTAAAACCTGACCCAACTCCATAAACCATGGTCCAAAAACTATAGAACTTGACTCACATCAATATCAGAGGCAGCAAAAGGGACCCCACAAGACCTAACATGGGGTAGCCCAGCTGATGGACGGATGGATCTCACTACAGCCACGCTCCCCTTCTAACTACACGTCAACGTTTTCGTTGTTACTTACATAAATGGTCTTTGTTGCTTAAATAAGTTAGATTTTTTGGTTTATTTAGGAGGCAGTGATAAACCATCCTCTCGTCATAGGATGCTGAAATTTGCCAATTTACTATTATTTTACTTGACTTGGTGAAGTCGTCCATTCATATTATTTTTAATCGTACCATGAGTTATAGTGCTCCCAGTTTAATTTAGACAGTCAAATCGGTAAATCGCAAGCATTAATCTGGTCTCGCACATAAATTTCATGGGCTAAGATGAAAAATTCATAGCGATCACGGTTTGGAAGTTGACCTATTGGGACCTCTTGGGATGGAAAGGATTTCCTGATAGATGGTCTGCTTTAGAATAATTAGCTGTCCATGATGGACAAATGGATGGATCAAATTGTTGATTGGATTAATTTTCATATTAACAATAAACAATCTTGACCTTTGATTTTGTAAGGTTCAGATCGGATTCTTAGAAACATCTCATCTGTGTGAAAAACAAAAATTCATGGAATAAAATATCATAGCTTGGAACAAATGAAAAAAAAAAAAAAACCCAGATTGATCAATTCGACTACTCAAATAGCCCTAGGGGCACTGTTTCATTTCTCAACTATAAGGAAAGTCTAAATTAGATGTGTGCTAAAATACTGTTTATTGGAACTTTAGCCTTCTAAACTGAGTCATCTTCCAATCCAAACCATTTGCGTAATGAGTCTCACCTTATGTGGTGTTAAGTGGACAAATAAAATATCTCAATTGAATTATATTTCAACCATTTGATAATCTCTAAATATAAATAATCCACTTACATATATCCTTTATTTAATCAAAGAGTTGAAATATTCAATCTCAGATTATATAGAGAGAGAGAGCCATGCTCACATGCGTACCTTATGTGAGCACCTATATGCACTTTTGCACGTATGTCATGAGCACAAAATCTAAATGGTCCATGTGATGTGGCACCCCATAAAACTCCCAAGGCCCAACTTTCAGCCTGGTCCAAAACTTTGGTGGGCCATAGCAAAGAGAGAGGCCCCATGAAACTTTGGTGGCACCCCATGAAACTCCTAGGGCCCAACTTTGGTGCTGCATCATGTGGATGGTTCAGATTTTTCACTCCAATGCCCCATGAAACTCCTAGGGCCCAACTTTAAACTTGATTCAAAACTTTGGTGAGCCATGTCAAAAGGAAACTGTTGTAATTATGAGTCACAATAAACCTAAATTAACCCTAAATATTAGAAATTCGGATATAATATCATGACTAATCTTGTGCTTTGCACATTTAATGAAGATAGAACAATAAAATAGAAATAACCAATCAAAGCAAAACACAAATACAATTTTTACTTGGAAAATTCTTGCGGGAAAAAACCATAGCACAAAGCAACAAAGATCTCCACTATAATAAAAACCTTAGAGTTACACCACTCACCTTCTTTAATTACAAAAACAACCCAAATTTCCATTGTAATGTGCACCCTAGGAGAGCCTTATCTCTTGAGAAAATTCTTTTCCAAGCCCTCACAAGTATAGAAAACCCTCTCACCCTTGTCCTCTAAGAGAAGACACATGTCTGTACTAAGCCCTAATCGTATTAGGCATTAAATACTCCGATTTACGCAAAATTGTAAAACTATGTATGTCCATTGGTCGGACTGTTAGCGACTATCAGTCGGATCGACAATAATTGTTGGTCTGTTGGTCAAACCATCGGGATTGTTGGTCGGACCGATGGCAACTATTAGTCGAGCTGACAGAATCTGCTTTGCTTTTAAGAAAACCTGCACTTTGTAAGTCGGACCGACACCCATTTCGGTTCGACTAGACAGAGCCCTACTTCGACTCCCAGACTGTGCAGAATCCAAGGCATCTGCATAACAATCTCCACCTTGATGTGTATTCTGTCAAGTCGCTCTGAAGATTTCTTGTGCTAATCTCCACCTTGAGCGTAGCCCGCTCCCTCCATCTTCCACCTGAAATGCAACTCCATTCGCACGCCTATGTAAAGGTGCCCAATCTCATCAATGTCTAGTGAGATTAATCAAGACCAAACAATGCTTGAACTTGTTTGTGGTCACCAGCTTTATCAGTATGTTTGTGGCTTTCTCATCCGTGTGAATCTTCTGAAACTGAATCTCTCCCAAAGTAATGAGTTTATGTATCTTGTAGAACCTTACATCGATGTTTTTGTTTCTCACATAATACACTCGATTCAACACTAAATAAATACCATCTGACTATTGCAATACAATTGAATTGCCTCTTGCTTCAACCTAAGTTCTCCTATCAGACCCTTCAACCATAATGCCTCATTTAACGCCTTTATCGTAACCATATATTCCACATTTGTTGTAGACAACTCTATAGTAGATTGTAGCGTAGATCTCAAACATATTGGTCCACCTGCTAATATGAAAACATATCCCGTGGTATACCTTCTATTGTCCAGATCTCTTACATAATCCGCATATACGTAGGCTACAATTCCACCTGAAGCTCCATGTCCCTCGAACATAGTTTCAATGTCAATTGTGCCCCCGAAATATATGAGAATCTAGTTAACTACATTCCAATGCTCTTTTCCTGAATTTATCATATATTTGTTGATCACGCTAACTGCCTATGGGATATCTGGCCTTTTGTAAACTATCGCATACATGATACTACCAACTGCATTTATGTACAACACCCATGACATGTCTAAAATCTCATCTTTTGTGCTTGGACATATCTCTTGCATAATTCGCATCCACGTAACCTACAACTCCACTTGAAGCTCCATGTCCCTCGAACATGATTCCAATGTCAATTGTGCCACTGATATATATATATATATATATATATATATATATATATGAGAATCCAGTTAACTATATTCCAATGCTCTTTTCCTGAATTCATCATATATTTGTTGATCACGCTAACTGCCTATGGGATATCTGGCCTTCTGTAAACTATCGTATACATGATACTACCAATTGCATTTATGTACAACACCCATGACATGTCTAAAATCTCATCTTTTGTGCTTGGACATATCTCTTGCATATATCCACTTATAACATGATTCCAATGTCAATTGTGCCATATATATATATATATATATATATATATATATATATATATATATATGAGAATCCAGTTAACTACATTCCAATGCTCTTTTCCTAAATTCGTCATATACTGTTGATCATGCTAACTGCCTATGAGATATTTGGCCTTGTGTAAACTATCGCATACATGAGACTACCAACTGCATTTATGTATGACACCCGTAACATGTTTGAAATCTCCTCTTCTATGCCTGGACATGATTTGATTGATAATTTAAAGTGGCCTGCTAGAGGTGTGCTATTTGGTTAACACCTTCCATGTAAAAATTTTCTCTAACGCCTTCTAAATATATCCTCTTTAAGACAACCATGACTTCCCAAACTCTTTCTCTCTATGAATCTCCATACCTAGGATTTTCTTTATAGTGCCCAAATCTTTCATATCAAATTCCTTACTTAAAATAGACTTAAACAAAAGTATTTCCTTTTTGTCCTTTGTAGTAATTATTGTATTATCAATATATAACATCAGTAAAATGTAGGGCCTGTCATCAAGCACCCTATAATATACACATCAATTATACTCACATCTGATATAACCAATCTCTACTATGTAGAAATCGAACCGCTTGTACAACTACTTCGGATACTATTTTAGCCATACAATGACTTTTTCAGTTTACACACATGATCTTCCTTACCAAGCTCATCAAATCCTTCTGGTTGTTTCATGTAAATAACTTCTTCCAAATTTTCACGAAAGAATGTCATCTACACCAATTTCAAATTGGATTTCGCTATCATAGCTAGTAGCACCCTGGTTGATGTTTGTTTCACTACTGGAGAGAAAACTTCATTATAATCTAGTCATTCCCATTGTAAATATCCTTTTGCTACAAGTCATACCTTAAAATTTTCACCCAATTTTTCTGTTAACGTTGCATTCTTTCTGAATACTCATTTGCACCCTATAGTCCTCTAACCTTTTGGAAGTTTCACCAACTCCCATGTTTGATTTCTGTGTAGAGATTTCATCTCCTGTTATGACCGACATCCACTTGTTGCCATCCTTTCTAGTCATAGCCTCTTAGAAGGTTTGAGGATCTCCACTCCTTATGAACAATATGAAAGAAATCATGTCCTCAAATCCATATTGAACCCGGGTTCTAATGGTTTGTCTTTTCTGTTCTTTCCTATATTCTCCTAGGTATCCTGCCGATTATTTTGGTTAGTTTCTTACTCTTGATGAATTTCACCTTCAATAATCGGCTTAACTAACTCCACCTACACTGATAATTGCTCTACCTCACCATGTGTTTCCAACTTCTCTGCAGCATCCTCATTGGCCTTTAACATAGATGCATCATCAAATATGATATCTCTGCTAATGACCACCTTTTGAGAAATTGTATCTCAAAGCTTGTAACCATTAACATATTTCTCATAACTGATAAAGATGCGCTTTCTAGATTTGAGATCCAACTTCTTCATTTGTCCACTCTACACATGAACGTGTGCTAGACACCCAAAGATTCTCAATCCCGAGTAATCAACGCTTACCTGTCCAAACTTTCTCTGCAACCTTAAAGTCCATCTTTATAGATGGTGACTAATTTACAATATAATATGTTATGTTAATCGCTTTTGCTCAGAAGCTTTTAGGCAGCTCCTCATGCAACCATATACTTCTCGCCATCTCTAAGAGAGTTATGTTCATCCTTTCTACTACTCCGTTCTACTATGGGGTACCTGAAGTTGAGAAGTGCCTTGATTAGATCTAACCGGCTATTATATATAATATGTATGAGCATATGGTGGGCCTCCACTATTGGTGATCACTAAGGGGTTGTTTGATTTTTCATTTACTAGTATAATTCATGGTAAATGAGTAATGATTATTTAACCATGTATTTATAGCAGCAATTTGCAAGGTTGATGTTGATAGGGAGCTTGTTTGCAAAGTTTATGACTTCATAGATTACATTCGTATAATTTCCACATTTAAAAGTTGTGGGGCCCATCTTGATGTATGTAGCTCATTTTAGAGCATAAGCCTCAAGTTGACTACACCATAGGAATTCCAAAAATATTCATTCCCATCTTCGATGCTAACAAGGGAGAGAGGTGTGTAAGATCAAAGAGTTTGGAGCTCCAAAAATATACCAACAGTGGCATGATTCAACAATTCACATATATGCTTTTGCCCTTTTAAAGTTCATGATTTCGATGCACATGTACAGTGATCAATCATATTAGTAAAATTGATTGCATATGGTTGGCGAATGATGAAGGTGGTATGCCCAAACAATATTGGCCAATCCAACCATCATATGGCCACCATAAGAATTTAAACAATTTGTGATGGTTGTCCATTTGCTTTCTATGGTGTAGCTCACATGATAATTGAATAAGCTTGATATTTGGGACCACCTCATCATGATGGAATTGATGTGATATATGGATTGGATGGCCTATAAACAACACGGTCGGCCCAACCCAAGCTCTCTTACCATATGGCCTATATGGTAAGATAGATTAGGAACGTCTCTAATGCAGAAGGTTTCTGTCTCAGATGATGCCTATAAGACAACTAAGGACCGTCTAATACTGACGGTCTCTGACTATCTCAGATGACAGCTAGAAGACAGTTAAGGACCGTCTTTTATTCCAGACAGCCGATAACCATCTTTTCTCCACAGTTACTGACAGATTTTGATCGTCTTAAATGATTAGTAGATGTTTTACCATTAAGACAATTTTACTTCATATTAAAGATAAGAGCCGTTTGAAATTTTAGAGACCGTTCATAGGTTCATAGCTGTCTTTAAATCAAAGGATTTTGCAGACAGTCCGCAACCTTCTTTTTCACATGTATGAAGTTTCAGTCAATTGGATTTGTGATCTTGCATTCTGACATTTTCCCCCTTTCACTTGCTTTCCTCAAATTCGTCTTTTTCCCCCTTTTTCACATAGTGACTTAACTTCCGCGTTTGAGTGACCATATGAGGTGAAAAAAGAAATTTAAGAAATAAGAAAAAGAATATATAATAGTATAAAGACCACCAAATAATATATACTCAACTCACTCTAACATGACTTCATAACCACACGAACCAAGTTAACTCGGACTCTCTTTATTTCATTAAAGTTATAAACTCTTATGTCCATAGGCCGAGTTCAGATGGAGTTTCAATCAGTGGATGGAGGGGTAACAAAAGAAAGGAGCTCCTGATCTTGTTCAAATATAGCCATGTCCACATCCTCCATGTTCACCCACGCTTCTATTCCATCACCATCTCTTGTATCCATCAAAATCGCAGTGTTCTTTATACCCAAACAGCTAGTACAAACCCAAGTGGGCCTCCTCCATCCAAAGTCCGCACCATAGAAAGGAAACCTACACCAACTAGAAAAGTAATACATGTCTCTACCCGAATTTGAGTATTTTTTAATCTTCTCATTTATTAATTCACCTACCCTTAAAATCCCATCTGTTTTTTGGAGTTGTTTTATGTAATCAATATCTATTTCTCTTGTTGCATCCCTTATCTTCCTCTCTAGATAATGTTGAGTGTCTATGTCGCACTCTTCCTCCATTGCCACTGATGTCGCGAAAGCCAACAAATTCCCAAATGAATATTCCGGCACTGGCGGCACCATTCTTCCTCGCAAGTTCACCGCATGCAACTCCATCGACGTCTTTGACAACCCCTCTTTGGCTCCACATGCCCGCATCATGCATCGCCAGATAAGTGCAGTCACTGCTTCGACCCGTGTGGGATGGTTTTCCAAATGGTTAGCTGGTCTACCTCTAAGGGTAGCTATCATGGATGCATCGAACAAAAACCTCTCTGTCACAATGTTCTCTTTTACGTTAAGCCCAATGAAAGCAACAGGCCCTTCGGTTCGGAAAAGCTTGGAAGACTGGAAGTCTGGGCTAGAGATGGTTTCACCACGTGATGTGCTGGCCCACCCATTCATCAATGTGGCAATTGAGGCAGCGTCAGCGATCTTGTGACAAAAGCACACTCCAATCGCCATTCCACCACAATCGAATACATTCACCTGGATGGCTAGGATCACGTCCCAACCTGATCTGGCACGCAATACACTGCATGGAACCAATAGATTCAGGTACTCGACGTAGGGTTTTTCAAGGAACTCCGATAACCGACCATGCACTCGAGCTTCTGAAAATTCAACACCATTGTCATTGCATTCGACCGCTGAATAATTTTCTTTGAACCGTCCGGCTAACGGGTAGTAGGAGGTTAATGTGTCCGATAGCGATTTCTTTAGTTGTTGAACTTTTTCAATGGTTGAGATGTGATGATTGCTACCATCACTAGCGTAGAAGTATATGATAGGTATGTAGGCAAGGGAGGTCCATTGATCTAGTACCGATAGCTTGAAGTTAGACAAGTGATTTGGGGTTGGAGAAGATGGTTTGATGCTTACTCTATTGATGACACGAATCTTCAACATATTGTTTTTGTAATAAGATGAGTATTTTATGGTTTTGGGTCTAAAGTACTTCAGATAGAACTCTTATATGTAGCTCCTGAAGTTCTATATACATGCATATAGAGAGAGAGAGCACCAATCACATGAAACATGCAGGTAGGTGAAATAGTATTTTTGATAGGTGGGAAATTAATGAATGTGGAATTAATATAAAGCTTTTACATATTTAATTATAGAAAGCACTTGTAATACATTTAATTATAGGCATGAATAATTTCAAAAGAGATGTTTTGTAGAACATCCAACTCATCTAGTATAGTAGTCCATCGAGAAAACAAGATGCCCCGGTTCGATCCAACTATTAGGTGGGTTACATTTACAGAAAACAATGAACAACCAACAAAAAATGTATATTCATGTGGGTCATCTAATAGTTAGATTGACCTAATTTTTGAGGCATTTCATTTTTATTTTTATTTTTATTTTTTATTTTTTATAAGAGGTATATAATGGTGGTGGAAGGGCAGGATGGCATACAAGCATCGTGATTCAGTCCCATACATCAACTAATTAGACATACGTACAACTAGTTAGGTGCGACTGAGCATTTCTCATTTTAAAATATTGCATCAGGTTAGTAACTTAAATTTTAAGTAACAATATTGAATAACATTTTGCCTGATTTTGGGACATTACAAAGTAAAAAATTATCGAAATAACCTTGAGTATTTTTTATTTTAATTTTCAGTATTTGTATAGTTCTTCATAGAAGTTTTTAATACTTGTGTGCTATGGTATGGCACACAATTAGATGGTCACGCTATCAAACATTATTGGTCCACCTGAAGAGTAGTAACAAAATAATAAGATCTAGAAGCCTGTAAAAATAATTCACCTTATTTTCCAACCATAAATTCTGAAAAAATATAAAGTATTATGCTCTCAATGCGGGTCTCAGCTCTGATAGAGGAAGGTTTGGTTAGGCTAGCAACTGGCATCAACCAATCCCAACAATATGACATTCTAAAACTGAAGGTATGGCCTTTGATGGAGTAGAATGGCGGAATTTGATTCATATAGGATGAACACATAACATGTGCCTGTGAAAAGAGTGGGCCACAACATGATGATCACCTGATATGAAAAAAATGAATGTACAACCGTTTGTATTGATCATTTCTAGAACAAGTTTCTCCTGTTGATATATATATATATATATATATAGGATATATTTTCATATATATATATATATATATATAAATATTTAGGTCCAATTTTCAGCCTGATCCATGAGAAAGAGAAGAGAGAGAGTTTCCTTTTGTCAGAGAGATCAGGCTGAAAATTGGGCCTATGATTTCAAGATCACTTGACCGTTCAGATTCTGTGCACATGACACGTGTGCAAAGGTGCTCATTGGTGCTCACGTAAAAGGTGCCAGGGGACCATCTCCCTATATATATATATATATATATATATATATATATACACGGAAATGCTCACCTGCAAACTATGTACTAGATCATATACTTTTTGAGTCATCATAAAATGAGTCTTGAAAATCTGAACAGTCCACATGAAGCGAAGAACTCATGAAATCTCCTGGTACAATTTTTACTTTGATCCAAAACTTCAGTTGGCCATGAAAATACAAACAGTTTTTTTCCCTTGATTTGAATTTCTCTTTGCCATGGCTCACCAGAATCTTAGATCAGGGTGAAAATTCACCCCCTATTCCGTATCTTATGGACCGTTCGGATTCGACGCCCATGACACGTGTGCAAATGTGCACACCTACGTGTGTGTGTGTATATATATATATATATATATATATATATATATATATATATATATATATATATATATATATATTATTGTTAGTACATACCCAACTGGTAGTACACACTCCACTGTTAGCCACCATGTTGTTATTTAATAATAGAAGGCATTCATTTTTCATTTTGGATTACCATTTACTACAGCTATGTGAGGAAAAAGTGCATTGATTATAAATTCCTTTGTCAATCTCGTGACAACATCTGCACTTAACCATCGATATTGGTGCTTGATTTATTCGTTGTTAAATTGTAATTACGGCATTTTTCTATTACTTTGTTGTTCAAATTCAAGATTTTCATGGTAAAGCTATAGAAATATACTATATATGATTACAAATTTATTTACTTATCTTTGAATAACATTTGCATTTGATGATTCATATGTATAATGATGATAAAATAATAGGGATGACACTCTTTATTTACACTACCATGGTAATTGCTAATCCAAACATACTCTTCATGCTTACCAATCATTCTCTTAGTGCAACTTTTTTTTTTTTTTTTTTGTTATGCGCTCTATTACAATTTGGTGAATCCAATGTCAGTGGATCCCTGACTATGGGGCCCACCATGATATATGCACCTTACATCCATGCTGTAAATACTCATTTTGGAGCATGATCCAAAAAATGAAACAGATCCAAATCTCAAGTTAACCACATCACATGGAAAGTGGTGATTCAATACCAACCATTAAAAACTTCTTAGGGCGACTGGAATGTTTATTTTCCATCCAACCTTTTGATAAGGTCACAAAGACCTGGACGAAGGTACATCACAAATATCAGCTTGATCCAAAAGTTATGTGGCCTATAAAAAGTTTCTAATAGTTAATCACCACTGTTTCCTGTGGTGTGGGCCACCTGAGATTTGAAACTGCTTCATTTTTGGTATCATCCTCTAAAATGAGCTGCCAAAATAGATGGACAGTGTGGATGTAATGCCAATACATCAAGGTGGGCTCTACCGAAGTCACAACCATCCGCAGTTGGGTTAGCAATTTAAACTATTTGATTGTTGTACAACTATGTACCGGTTGGTAGTACATGTGTTCCTAGCCATCCAATGGATCGATGACCACTAAAATCAATTGTCATCTATTACTCGGCCTTGCCCTCATGTGCGTGTCCATGAATTGAATGGGCATGGTTGACAAACATGCATGCTAAAAACATTAAGAAGATAAATCATCCATGCACTGCGGCTATGCATGTGACACTCATTCGCAGCCATTTAGACCCTTGAAACCGTTGGGCACATTGTTGATGGAGCATGCGTCTGAAATCACATTAATAAAGAAATCCTAACCATCCAATCGATGGCCATCAAATGTGTGTTTTAAAGTAGAGTGGCTAGTCGTCCATATTCAAAGACCAAAATCAGATAGTCTTTCATATCCTCGATGGGAGCGGATTAGGTGCGCACCGGTTTACCTAAGAAGGTGTGGCCCTTACCATTAGACCCACATTAATTTATATATTCTATATCCACACCGTTCATCCGTTTTGCCAAATAATTTTAGGGCATTACCCAGAAATGAAGCAGATCCAAATCTCAGGTGGACTATACCATAGGAAGCAGTGGCAATTAACCATTAAAAACTTATTGTGGGCCACAAAAGTTTTGGATGAAGATATTTGTTTCTTCCCTTCGTCTAGGTTTGTGTGACCTTATCAACAGGTTGGATGGAAAATAAACATTACAGAAACATCATGGTGAACCCTAGGAAGTTTTTAATAGTGGACCGTTCTATCACCACTGTTTCCCGTAGTATGATCCAGCTGAGATTTTGATCTGCTTCATTTTCACGCACATGCCCTAAAATGATATGACAAAACAAATGAATGGTGTGGATATAGACATAAATCTATATAGAATCTACGGTAAGAGCCACCATCATAGATGAGTTGAAGCCGACAACTAATCAACTTCTCTTCTTCTTTTTTTTATGCTGTGTCGAGAATCATGTCAGTTAGCTATATGGTTTAAAAGTAAATATTATATTTATAGAATGCATGATGTCAAAAATAAATTAAAAAATAATAAATTATATTTTATTTCATACTGAATTAGCAGCCAAAAAGAGTCACGTTCACCCGATAGAGATGAGTGGGTAGAGAAAAGGAAATCCACGCCAACCTTAAGACCCATGGAATTAAGAAAAACCAAGAGAGAGCTAATGGGCCTCCTAAGGGTCTTAACTATGAGGAGTCAAAAGAGAAGTGTATCAAAGAAAAAGATACCATGGGAGGCATTTATTTCGTGAGCTCAAGGAACTAACAAAAGCAAAAGAAAAAAAAAATAAATCAATAGTTATACCTACTTAATTAGAAAAAAATTCAAGTAAATTAACTCATCATTAGTATAAGTTATTAAAATTAAAATTGTACATGGTGTAAGATACCACGGTTTGCGCAAAAGCTTATAGGAGCTACCAAACGAAGGCTATGTTATAGAGAATGGGTGATTAAAACCAAATAAAATTTATGACATTTTAAATACAATTGGCTACTTAACTAATTTTCAATTAAAGCTAAGTAAAACAATTAACTCTAGTGCTTCCAAGCCACTAGATGGTCCAATCATATAGACTACAAAAAGATGTGTTAATTAAACAACTATCTATATATGATTGTGTAAGTGCGTGTGTGAGATGTGCTACTTAATAATTCTTAGCATTCATCTAATTATGCATATATATAATTCATCAATCAATCACATAAGCATAATTAAACAGGTGCTTAAATGACAATTTAAAACACAAGTATGTATAATGGTTTGGTTTTCATACGCCACTTCTAGTGGATGCACTCAACCCATGAGTGTACCATATTTCACTATCAGAGGTTTTTTTTTTTTAATTTTAAATTTTAATCAGGTTTACCTCTTTTAAAATCTTATACAAAGACCGACTCCCTCGGAGACTTACATAGTTTTCTATGGGCTCGCCACGAACCTCGGTCCTAATCTAATGATATACATTTACTCCCACCGGAGGCTCCCTCGGAGACTAACACATACACACCCGTATCTAATGGCTTACACAATAACTTGGATTTAGGTCCACAGGAACCAAGGTCCTATACAATAACTGTAACACCCCGGATTTTTGCCAACCTGGAATTAGACGTCCTTAGGCAATGGGTCGATCCTAGCACTTTTTTAACTTGTCAGAACTGAATCCCACAGTCTAAAATCGCTCCTTAACCCATTTTCTTCGCAAATCCCACCCTTCACTACCTTGTTCTTTCAATTTTTCAAAGTACTTTCGCCCTAGACACTATCTTAAACTAGCTAAGTAGTATAACTTGGATTACTTTAGATACAAACTGCAAAGGACTAAATACTACCTCAGACGGAAATCACTTAGGTTAAATCCTTTAAAAATTTGACAAAGTTAACTAAGTGCTAAACTAGATTAGCTACGAAATCCATTTGAATCGCTTTAAATACGATCTGCAAGACTCAAAACTTGTAAAATCATTGACGCTAGGTTACCCTGAAATCTAGGATTAATCTCATTACCCGGCTGCTCTCGGGAGCATCTCGAAACTCCGTATCTGATCTGGACCGCACATCGGGAGTCCGAACAATACGAGGTTAAGGACTTAAGACCGCCTCGCTGGGCTTGACAACCATCTCGGAAATCAAATCCAGCCGATGTCCCATGGCTGTTCGCTTGAGTCCGGAGCGAGAGAGTGTGAAAACACTTGTTTTCTTTAAAAATAAATATCTTGAATAGTAATCTAAGACTCGTCGCTTGCGGATCAGTTTTAAGCAACCAGACCGTCAGAATCTGACAAATTACACCCTCGGATCAGGAAAAATTTCATACACATTTACATGTACTTGGAATCTCCGATCGAGATCCGCTGACCGTTGAACTGAAACTGGTCTGCCACGCGTGATCTGGAATCCCGACCGAAACGAAAACTTAATAGAACGTAGATCCAGCGTTAGTGAGCTTAAGTCCGACCTTTGGCTCAAGGAGGCCCGCCAGAAGTCCTCCGTTGAGCTGAAAAAGTCCTGCTTTGGTTATAACCTAAGTATACTTTGAACAGGAGTCTATTTCGATAAATTTTTAGGCTATATAAGGACCTTAAACCCTCTCTCATGGCAGCCATACGAATTTGAGATTGAGAGAGAGAAAAGAGAGAGAAAGTGTGGGAGATGTGGGAGGAACTCCCTGCCACTCTTCCCTGCCGCTATTCGAGCTTCACCGCTTTCCCGGCGATTCCGGTGTCATTTCTAGGTAAGAAACCCTAACCCTAACCTGATTTGGGGCTTGGGTGGTTGTAGGTTATGAAATAGCTAACGTATTTCGTTCCATAGGTTGCCAAACTGCCGAATACGGGAGCTTAGCAAACCTATCAACTCCGTTACGATTCTACGACACAAGGTGAGGACTTTAGGTGTATAGGTTGCGGTTTTCAACGCTTTCAATGTCCGATAATGGTAGATTCATGATCTGTATGCAATTGCACATGTACAAAGTGCTTTCCGTTTTCTGTTTCGATTAGAATTGTAGAATTTGGAATTTCACATACTCTAGGTATTCGTATAAAATACGGTATACGTATTTTTTACGAAAATGTATTTGACATGTTTATTTGTCGTATGGATATATGATGTATGCATAAAATACTCATTTGGCGAAAGGGTTCGCCTAAATACATGTTTACTAATATACACCATGTATGTAGAAATACGGTATTGTAAGAAGTACCGTATACGTGTATATTTTAGCGATGTGTTTGTCATGATTAATTGCTGTATAAATATATTATGTGCGTCTAAATTAATTTATTGGTGAAAAGAATCGCCGTAATACATGTTCGCTTGTAAATACTACATATGTTGAAATTGTGTATTTTAGAAATATCGTATACGTGTAAATTTTGGAAACGCAATTGTCATGATTATTTGCTGTATGATTACGATATACGCGGATAAAATACTAGCTCAACGAAAGAATAGCCCTAATACATGTTTTACTAATATACGTCATGTATGTTGAAATAGCGTACTCCAAATGTTTGTGTAAATGCTTGTGAGAGTAAATGCTTGGATGATTGCATCGTAGGAGGGTTTGAGATGGGATTCTCAACTACCCTAGATACATGTATGATTACCTCCATGAGGTGGTCTACTTAAACCGCTTACTTGTAATATATGTGTTTGTATTCCTGGTTTTATAGTGTTTCATAACATGCTTATAACATGCTTTATAATATGCTTTATGATATGCTTGATAACATGCTCAACTGATTGTATGATTTTAATTATGTAATGCGAATGTTTAAATTCATAATTACGTTGTATGATCTGTCATTGGTGATGGAGGAGTGGAGCAACGAGTGCGTGCAACAGGCCTGGCAGCCCTAAACGGATAATACCAGACTTGATTGTATGATTTGAATCTTGATCTATTACTGCTTTATCTATTTACAATTGAATGTGATTGGGGCTATCGTATGGTCCAGGCAATCGGTAATGGATTTGAAAGCGTGGTTGTGATTCATATAACACGTGAGATGTGTTTGACGAACTCGAGTCGTACTTCGGTTGGCGATAGTGGTTGGCCACACGAAGTGCTTATGCACTTCATGTCGTCCAATTGATTGTGCGCTCGAGCTAGTCAGGCTCGTCAAGTAACCCAATCTGTCTAATGTTTGTTCACCATGTTTGGACACAATTGCTTGAACCTAGGGTACCAAACTTACCAGTGAAATCCCTTTTAACCATGGTACCTCGATCCGCTAAGACTTATGAGCCGGGCATGGTGGTATGGGACACCGTGGTCGAGCTGTCGGCCTACGCTGGGGCCACGTGCCTCCCAGTAGTGACCAGTGAGCAACCAAACTCGTGAGCCGATTATGGTGGTATGTGACACTATATTCGAGCCGTCGACACCTACGGCGAAAGCCGAGTACGGTGAGACCTGTACTCGTGCTGACGGGCGACGAGTCCTCTGTAGTGTCTTCGAGCATACTCTAAGGTCTGTGATTGGCAACGAGGCCTTCACAGCAACTAGAGCAGGAGTTGGGCCGAGTACGGTGAGATCTGTATTCGAGCTGACGGCTAGCAATTGAGCCGAGTACGGTGAGACCTGTATTCGAGCTGACGGTCAGCAATTGAGCCGCATACGGTGAGATCTGTATCCGTGCTGACGGGTGACGAGCCCTTTGTGATGCCTTCGCTACGCCTCTCAAACCATAATATCGTATGAGATTAACTAGGACTGACGACCCTAGAATGGATCATGTTTGGGAATGATACAAGGGAGGTACCTTAGTTTTCCAATACTGCTGTTTGAAATGAACTAATAATTACTCGGTAATCATGCTCATCATCGCACTACATGTGCCTGGTAGATGTGGAGCACTGAGGGATGGACGCATTTGCGAACGTAAGATGATGTCGCATGAGGGTGGTTTAGCAAGGGCATACATCATGTCATTTCATACTTGCATTAAATAAGAGTAGTTAAAATTGTTTGATTGTACTGCTTTATCATTACTGCTTGACTGAATTGATAACTTGTTAACCTATGCTTTATTGTTCCACTGAGTTGATCACTCACTCCCACGATACGGGACGGTGTTCCGAACACCCACCAGACTTTGTCTGATTGCGAGATGGCGACGCTACTTCGAGGCGGAGCCGGACTTCTATGACGACGAGAATGCTTCCTCGTATATGCTGTTTTCTGGCGGCTTAGTGAGAGCCGTGCCTTGATTGTCGGGGCTACAGGGATGTTGACTAGATCACACTACACAACTTGGTATAATTTAAAATCATACTTGTAATTATTTAACCTGGTAACTTGATCACACTCTGGAGACCCACCACAGTTTATATATTTTATCTATCTATCACAGTCTTCCGCTTGCAAATTTAACTGTCTCTGGAGTATGATATGTTGTTTTGGCTTAATCTCACTCATGTTCAATGCACGAATACAGTCAACATTCAATCATCATTCATTTTGTTGCATAAGTGATGTTCTGGAACTCGGGAGTTGAGTTTATGCTCGACCCCCGATTTTCAGGGCGTTACAAGATGGTATCAGAGCATGATTTGGATTAAACCGGACCTGGGTTATGGTCATACGACGCACTTTGACGCACTCTGACTTAGGAGGGAGCGACGGAATGTAGAAACAGTCATGGGTATCCCTACTTCACCAATTGGCGAAGTTCGTTGAAAAGAAACGCTGAAATCGAGTCCGTATTAACCCTTGGTCGCACGGGTCGACCTTAAAACATTCATAGGCCATCTAGACTACAATCAACCTCATCCCAACCATTGAAAATCGGTAGAATACAAGATAAATGTGATGAGAATAGCTACTCCGAACCCTCGGAGCTTCTCTGGACTCCTCACAGAGACTTCTCGAGTCTACGAGAAATGAAAGCTGAAAGTAGAAATAAATTCTAATAAATTCAAAATTGATTAATGAATGTCAAAAGAAAAATGAGTTCATAACCCTTTAAATGGGAATACCAAGTAATGGGAAGAAAATCAGAAACAAACTACAACTAAAACTCCTAGGTTGTGATGTCTACTAGTGCGCAAGGCTTTCAGCCAAAAATAGTAAGTGTCCTATTTGACTTCACCAAACCATTCTCCTAATTATTCTAAGCTCTTTACGCGATGAGCGCAACTCCTAAAGCCCAACAGATGAAGAGTAATCAAACAAAAATTACTATTTTAGTAAAACGAAATTAAAACAGGGAAATGACTGTCAATCGGAGGCTTGTTTCGCAATTTCGGGCTGCGCAACCCGATATAACGGGTTGGTTGGCTTCATTAGCTCGTTCTACCCCAAATTCATATATTTTACGTCAGATAACTCATTCCAGATTGCAAGATACGTCCGATTTGACCCGAAATGACTCGAAACAAAGTCGGGGGCCACACGCGTCAATCCGGGGGGAAAACAAGTGGACCCAGGGTGCATTTGACACCTTGGGATGGTGGTGGACACAACCCCATTGCGGCAGCGCGACGCCGGGCAAGGCGGACCGCGGCGGCACCGCGGTCACCGCGGCGCGCCACGGTCAGGTTAATCTGGTCGGGTCCAGCCGGGTCTGGTCATGATCGGCCCGACCCCCAGTGATGCTTGGTGCGTGCAATTTTTCTGGGGGACCCCTTTTTCATGTCGTTTTGCCCCCCCTCTCAAACGCCCCTCCAAGCCCTCCAAGTTGCTGTTTTACCTCTCAAACCTTCCCTCTAATCACTCATTTCATCATTTCCTGCCCAACTCATCCTCTTCCAATGTTTACAACATAACCTACTCCCTACCCTCTCCATTCTCTTTCTTTTGATCACTTACATGCCTCATTTGGAGCTCAAATTCGGGTAAGCTCTCAACCCATCCCATCTATTCATTTTCCTTCTTCAAACCCTATCTATTGGGCCTCTACGACGTCTGTTGAGACTCCAATCCTTGGAGAACCAAAAACTCCAGCCCCCCATTTCCCCTTATTCTCATCTTCCATGGCTCTATCCGAGCTCATCCAAATGTTGTCTTGTAGTTTGCATGGGCTACTGTCTTAGGGTGGTTATGTTTTCATGCTGATAGGTGTAGTAGTTGGTAAAATGTTTTAGATGTTTGTGAACGTTTAGGGCCCGTTCGGCCAAATTGCATTAGGTGAGTTTATGGTGGATAGAATTGTAAAAGTAATAATAAATGTATGTAATTAAAAGAATATTCCGAGTTTTCCTTTCAATTACACTTATAAATTTATCATCATGGGATTTGGAACTCCCATCTCACACTTTCCGATACAAGGCTCATTTCCCAAAGCCTATACCATTAATTTTAATGCCCACCCACCCTCCTACCAACTATGCCACTCCCAATACCGAGGTAGGATTAGTAATGTAATCCCATTTAGTACAACTTAAGATCGCCGGCCAAGTAGGCCTTTGGAATTTGGACCTAGAGCGGTGCTCCTAGATTTCGACAGACTTGACAGTATAGGAAACCCAATAAATGAATAATGTGAGCCCTAGGACCTTTATAGCTAGTATAAACAGGTGTGTAGTGCTCAGGGGTAATTAAATTGTTCGGGCAACTCAATTCCACTTAGATAATGTTTGACCCTACACGATGAATAATTTCTTATATTAGAAATTATCTGAAATCAGCTAGTGTATAAGAATAGACTTTGGATTATACCTAGAGGAAATTTCTATATCCCTTGGATTTAATGATATGTCCTAAATTACACCTTGTTCCGATGTACGGAGCAGGGCATAAATCTTGAGCCTTGAGGGTGAAAATAAAATTTTAAGGGGGGTAGAACATTATGAGCCTAATCTAGTTAGGTTACCTATTGCATCTCTTGATCTGGGTGGCACAGCGAAAGCATGGTGGACCCTACTCCACTGGCCCAAGATCGAAACGGTGCTCGTTAACATACGCACATTATAGAAGCCCTAACAAGTTCTACTATGAAAATGTTTTAGGATGATCTAGTAAGATTTGATTCACCCTTCCCTGGGACATAGATAATATCGAGGACTCGTTTAGACTAAGACCTAAAGGGCAACCTTAGAATAAACAATTTGAACCTTTCAATGATGGACATTCCCTATGGTTTTAGAGTGATCGGACTACGGAGTTACTGAAATATACAACTGCGAAACATTCGCGGCTGACCCAATTCTCAATCCTGAGTGACTACCAATGGACTCACTGCTTGGTCGAGCAGAAGACCAGGATCCACCAGGATTTAGAAGTGATATGATGAGCTTCCTACCTTGGCCCGATACATGATCGATGTATCGGGATCGAGCCCACTATTACCGTTTCTCCGTATTGGTCAAACAATGAAAACAGCTATATTACTCTAGATAATTGGGGATTGTCGTCGAGACTCCAAATAGGTAAAGAAATAAATTGTAGCAACCCATCAGGGTATGAGAAATGGATAAAGAAATAAGTTTTAAGGGGGGTAGACTAAAATAAACCAGCTAGTACATACCCTACCACATGTAGAAACTTGGAACCAATAAGTCTTAGGCAAATAAAATAATAGAAATCTTCCCTTATTACCCTTAGCCAATTTTGGGGACGAAATTTTGTTTTAAGGGGGGTAGATTGTAACACCCCGGATTTTTTCCAACCTGGAATTAGACGTCCTTAGGCAATGGGTCAATCCTAACACTTTATTAACTTGTTAGAACTGAATCCCACAGTTTAAAATCGCTCCTTAACCCATTTCCTTCACAAATCCCACCATTCACTACCTTGTTCTTTCAATTTTTCAAAGCACTTTCGCCCTAGACACTATCTTAAACTAACTAAGCAGTATAACTTGGATCACTTTAGATACAAACTGCAAATGACTAAATACTACCTCAGACGGAAATCACTTAGGATTAAATCCTTTAGAAATTTGACAAAGTTAACTAAGTGCTAAACTAGATTAGCTACGAAATCCATTTGAATCGCTTTAAATACGATCTGCAAGACCCAAAACTTGTAAAATCATTGACGCTAGGTTACCCTGAAATCTAGGATCAATCTCATTACCCGGCTGCTCTCGGGAGCATCTCGAAACTCCGTATCTGATCTGGACCGCACATCGGGAGTCCGAACAATACGAGGTTAAGGACTTAGGACCGCCTCGCTGGGCTTGACAACCATCTCGGAAATCAAATCCAGCCGATGTCCCACGACTGTTCGCTTGAGTCCGGAGCGAGAGAGTGTGAAAACACTTGTTTTCTTTAAAAATAAATATCTTGAATAGTAATCTGAGACTCGTCGCTTGCGGATCAGTTTTAAGCAACCAGACCGTCAGAATTTGACCAAATTATACCCTCGGATCAGGAAAAATTTCATACACATTTACATGTACTCGGAATCTCCGATCGAGATCCGCTGACCGTTGAACTGAAACTGGTCCGCCACGCGTGATCTGGAATCCCGAACGAAACGAAAACTTAATAGAACGTAGATCCAGCGTTAGTGAGCTTAAGTCCGACCTTTGGCTCAAGGAGGCCGGCCAGAAGTCCTCCGTTGAGCTGAAAAAGTCCCGCTTTGGTTATAACCTAAGTATACTTTGAACAGGAGTCTATTTCGGTAAATTTTTAGGCTATATAAGGACCTTAAACCCTCTCTCATGACAACCATATGAATTTGAGATTAAGAGAGAGAAAAGAGAGAGAAAGTGTGGGAGATGTGGGAGGAACTCCCTGCCACTCTTCCCTGCCGCTATTCGAGCTTCACCGCTCCATTCTCACCGCTTTCCCGGCGATTCCGGCGTCATTTCTAGGTAAGAAACCCTAACCCTAACCTGATTTGAGGCTTGGGTGGTTGTAGGTTATGAAATAGCTAACGTATTTCGTTCCATAGGTTGCCAAACTGCCGAATACAGGAGCTTAGCAAACCTATCAACTCCGTTACGATTCTACGACACAAGGTGAGGACTTTAGGTGTATAGGTTGCGGTTTTCAATGCTTTCAATGTCCGATAATGGTAGATTCATGATCTATATGCAATTGCACATGTACAAAGTGCTTTCCGTTTTCTGTTTCGATTAGAATTGTAGAATTTGGAATTTCACATACTCTAGGTATTCGTATAAAATACGGTATACGTATTTTTTATGGAAATATATTTGACATATTTATTTATCGTATGGATATATGATGTATGCATAAAATACTCATTTGGCGAAAGGGTTCGCCTAAATACATGTTTACTAATATACACCATGTATGTAGAAATACGGTATTGTAAGAAGTACCGTATACGTGTATATTTTAGCGATGTGTTTGTCATGATTAATTGCTGTATAAATATATTATGTGCGTATAAATTAATTTCTTGGCGAAAAGAATCGCCGTAATACATGTTCGCTTGTAAATACTACGTATGTTGAAATTGTGTATTTTAGAAATATCGTATACGTGTAAATTTTGGAAATACAATTGTCATAATTACTTGCTGTATGATTACGATATACGCGAATAAAATACTAGCTTAGCGAAAGAATAGCCCTAATACATGTTTTACTAATATACGTCATGTATGTTGAAATAGCGTACTCCAAGTGTTTGTGTAAATGCTTGTGAGAGTAAATGCTTAGATGATTGCACCGTAGGAGGGTTTGAGATGGGATTCTCAACTACCCTAGATACATGTATGATTACCTCCATGAGGTGGTCTACTTAAACTGCTTACTTGTAATATATGTGTTTGTATTCCTGGTTTTATAGTGTTTTATAACATGCTTATAACATGCTTTATAATATGCTTTATGATATGCTTGATAACATGCTCAACTGATTGTATGATTTTAATTATGTAATGCGAATGTTTAAATTCATAATTACGTTGTATGATCCGTCATGGGTGATGGGGGAGTGGAGCAACGAGTGCGTGCAACAGCCCTGGCAGCCCTAAACGGATAATACCAGACTTGATTGTATTATTTGAATCTTGATCCATTACTGCTTTATCTATTTACAATTAAATGTGATTGGGGCTATCGTATGGTCCAGGCAATCGGTAATGGATTTGAAAGCGTGGTTGTGATTCATATACCACGTGAGATGTGTTTGACGAACCCGAGTCGTACTTCATGTCGTCCAATTGATTGTGCGCTCGAGCTAGTCAGGCTCGTCAAGTAACCCGATCTGTCTAATGTTTGTTCACCATGTTTGGACGCAATTGCTTGAACCTAGGGTACCAAACTTACCAGTGAAATCCCTTTTAACCATGGTACCTCGATCCACTAAGACTCATGAGCCGGGCATGGTGGTATGGGACACCGTAGTCGAGCTGTCAGCCTACGCTGGGGCCACGTGCCTCCCCGTAGTGACCAGTGAGCAACCAAACTCGTGAGCCGATTATGGTGGTATGAGACACTATATTCGAGCCGTCGACACCTATGGCGAGAGCCGAGATCGGTGAGACCTGTACTCGTGCTGACGGGCGACGAGTCCTCTGTAGTGTCTTCGAGCATACTCTAAGGTCTGTGATTGGCGACGAGGCCTTCACAAAGAATCTGCAGAGCAGAGTTGGGCCAGTACGGTGAGATCCGTATTCGAGTGACGGCTAGCAGATTGAGCCGAGTACGGTGAGACTCGTGTTCGAGCCGACGGTCGACAATTGAGCCGCATACGGTGAGATCTGTATCCGTGCTGACGGGTGACGAGCCCTTTGTGATGCCTTCGCTACGCCTCTCAAACCATAATATCGTATGAGATTAACTAGGACTGACGACCCTAGAATGGATCATGTTTGGGAATGATACAAGGGAGGTACCTTAGTTTCCCAATACTGCTGTTTGAAATGAACTAATAATTACTCGGTAATCATGCTCATCATCGCACTACATGTGCCTGGTAGATGTGGAGCACTGAGGGATGGACGCATTCGCGAACGTAAGATGATGTCGCATGAGGGTGGTTTAGCAAGGGCATACATCATGTCATTTCATACTTGTATTAAATAAGAGTAGTTAAAATTGTTTGATTGTACTGCTTTATCATTACTGCTTGACTGAATTGATAACTTGTTAACCTATGCTTTATTGTTCCACTGAGTTGATCACTCACTCCCACGATACGGGACGGTGTTCCGAACACCCACCAGACTTTGTCTGATTGCAGATGGCGATGCTACTTCTGAGGCGAAGCCGGACTTCTATGACGACGAGAATGCTTCCTCGTATATGTTGTTTTCTGGTAGCTTAGTGAGAGCCATGCCTTGATTGTCGGGGCTACAGGGATGTTGACTAGATCACACTATACAACTTGGTATAATTTAAAATCATACTTGTAATTATTTAACCTGGTAACTTGATCACACTCTGGAGACCCACCACAATTTATATATTTTATCTATCTATCACAGTCTTCCGCTTGCAAATTTAACTGTCTCTGGAGTATGATATGCTGTTTTGGCTTAATCTCACTCATGTTCAATGCACGAATACAGTCAACATTCAATCATCATTCATTTTGTTGCATAAGTGATGTTCTGGAACTCGGGAGTTGAGTTTATGCTCGACCCCCGATTTTCAGGGTGTTACAATAACCTAATCAAGTTTGGTAATACAAACTCTACACTCAATCCTACATAAGAAATGAGTGTACATGAACTCATACAAATGACAACTTACTTATCAGATTGAGCACCTTTTTTGTAGCGTCTTCTTGGGTTGCTTGATTGATGCTCTCCCGTACATCAATCACCTCCCCATGCTCCCCCGATCAATGATGTTGATACGTCGCCAATACTTCAGCTTCAAGATCAACTACATTGCATGTAATGCTCTTTTCGGTGACCAATGTGATAGGAGGTCGATGAATTCTTTTACAATAAGTGGGAATGTTGTAATCCTAGGGAATTTTAGGGATTCACCTAGATGGGTCTTTTAGAGAATTTAGGTATGTACCTATAGATGTTAGGTCTAAACTCTAGAAAATGATAGAGTTCAAGCACCTTCAATATGGAGGTTGGAATCCTCATTAGAGTATTAATCTCAAGAAAGATTATCTGGAACTCATTGGTTTAAAGGCTTGTGATGAGGGATATAATCATGGAATCATGCACCTATAAATGTTAGGTGTAAACTCTAGAAAATGATAGAGTTCAAGCACATCTTCAATATGGAGGTTGAAATCCTCATTAGAGTATTAATCTCAAGGAAGATTACCTGGAACTCATTGATTTAAAGTAGGGCTGAAAGTTGAGCGGGTTGAACCCGACCGACCCATGACCGACCCGACATTGGGTTGGGCTCAGGCAGGATATTTTGGGTCCGATCTTAAGCTTGGGCTATACAAACACCAACTCGATAAAACTTGGGTTGGGCTCAAGTTGAGGTCTCGGGTTGCCCGACCTAACCTAAACCCGATCAATATATAAGTTGCTTATAAATTATAATTGAGTGTGGATCGTTTGTGTCGAAGGCACACTAGTGATGTTGAGTCTCATTTGTCCACGTCATTTCCAATGACTCAAGTTAACAAGATATGCCAGATTTCTCTCTCGCAAATAGACTTCATGCTATGTTACATGACTTTTAAAGGAGTAGTTGTCTTATATTTTAGCTTGTTTTTTAAAGAAAAAAAATGAAGTTACTTTATAATGAACAATCACATATATAATTAATAAAACTATAGATACAAAAAATAAATCTTATATTGAAATATAATAAACTAATGTAATAACGAAAATATTAGCATGTATATACCCGACTAACCCGATCAACCCAACCAAGCCCGCTTGGGTTGGGCTTGGGTTGAGAATTCCCAACCCGAGATTGGGTTGGGTTAGGTTAGGGTTGAGGTATAGGAACCTTGGGTTGGGTTAGGGTTGAGCATCAACCTGACCCAACCCGCCCAACTTTCGGCCCTAGTTTAAAGGCTTGTGATGAGGGAATGATCATGGAATCACCTAGGCTTCTATTGCACCAAAAACCCATGAAAATATCAAAAACCCGTATGCCGTATATATAGGAACCAAGTTCCAACAGTAAAATAATAATAATAATAATAAACGAGCAGAAAACGGCTGGTTCGATCGACTGAGCAATGCCTTCGATTAATCGAACTCCCATTTAATGTGATTGAATGTTGGTTCGATGACATTGTGAATTTTTTGAAATTTATCGATTTATTGCTAAAAATTTCTGAGTACCTTCGATCAATCGAGACCAATCGAGGATTGCTCAATGGGATCGAGCTTAACATAAAAATTGTTGTTTTGGGCATATGTTTAGACAATAGTTCCGCACCTATTCTAGTCTTACTAATTATGTTCCAATTAAGTTTCTAAGGCTAAGGGATGATCAACAAGGTTTATCTATTAAGTCAAGATCATTTAAATGTTTAAGGGATTGTTTTAAGTCAAGGGTTATGATTACCAAGGTACATCATTTACTTGTTATTTGCTCCTTCATGCTCATGTCCTCTTGTGTCTTCGGTCTTTAGCTTCTAAGGGCTTCAATCGAGTACATAACAAATGGACTTACGTGATTAATAAACAAGATGCATAATTCAGTGTATTAACAAATATCTTTAATGTTTTATCTAATTTAGATGGAAAGATTGTACTTTTGGGAGAATGAAAGTTGAACTTGTGTATCTATATACACTTAAATCCTCATTTACCTTATAACTACCCTAGAGATTCAATATATCTACATATACTCAATTAATCATCTAATCAACCATTGAAATAACTAGAGCTGGGCATCGGTCCTGATTGGATTGGATTAGGTATAACTCGATCAGATCCGAATATCCAATGGTTAGACCCGAACTCGATCCGATCTAAGACCGGATTCGGGTCACTTGATTCGAACAGACCCGATGCCTGGTTGACCTTACTCGAACCGAGTCCGCCTCGGTCAGGAAAACCGAGCTGGATCGGATTAGGTACGATTCGAACAGTATGAATTAAATCAAATTGTTTCATATGGTGTGATCTAAATTAACCTTTAATATATCTCCCTTTTGTGCTCAATGACTAAAATAATATTTCAAAATGGATAAACGGCTTAGATGAAATATATACATCAAGGTGAGCCCCACATGACTCTGAAAGAACTTCCAATCTCCGTGTATACATTTTTATTTAACTTTTAAAGTTACTTCTCTTCAAGAAATTGTTTGCTTACTTTTCATGCAAGCACGTCCGGGTGAATTCGAATTGTGTATCCACGTTAGCGAGGTTTGTAGATCTGACGATGGGGTAGGTGTTATATCAAAACCGTTCATCCATTTGGCAAGCTCGTCTTAAGGCTTGAGACGAAAAATAAGGCAGATCTAACTATCAAGTGGACCACACGAATGGTTTAACAGTGAAAATCGTTCTTTGCTGCTATTTGTGGTGTGGTCCACATGATCTTTAGATATTATTCATTTTTTGAATAATGCTCTACGATGATCTCTAAAAATATATGAACAGTGTAGATATAATAATACATCAATGTGGGCCCATATAACTTGATCTCTTTTGAACCGTTCGTACAACTCGGAGCTCGAGGAGCGTCCGCGTCAGTGTCGTCTTCGCATGCCACAGCCAGCTGGCCTAGGCTACAGCCTACGGCACAGTTGGTGCTTGTATTGGGACGCGAACTGTGTACCGAATAACTCAGTACGCCAGCCTCTGTGGGGTCCACCATGATTTAATTATTTTATCCACTCCGTCCATCCATTTTAAAAGATAATTTGAGGACCCTAAACCAAAAACAAAATATATCCAAATGTCAAGTGGGCCTCACCACGAGAAACAGTGTGAATTGAAATTATACCGTTGAAAATTTCTTAGGGGCCACAGTAGTTTTGGATCAATCCGTTATTTGTGTTATCCTTTCATCCATGCCTTTGTGTTCTTATGAACAGGTTGGATGACAAATAAACATCACTGTGGGGCCTACCAAGGTTTCAACGGTGGAAGTCATTATTCCCATTGTTTCCTGTGGTGTGGTCCACTTGAGCTTTGTGCATTCTTCAAGTTCGGCTCAACCACTAAAATTAGCTGGAAAAACGGATGTACGACGTGGATAAGCCACACACATTCATGGTTGGCCCCACCGAGTTTACTTAGTGCTATAAAAGCTTACTGAGTACGTGATTTGTGCCATAAAACAAAACAACCCATTTCATGTTACTGATGTTGACGGAAAGGGATGGACTACTCCCTGTGTTCGTGATATGTGAGCCCCACCATGATGTATGTCTTTCATCGATGCCGTTCATCCATTTTTACGGATCATTTTAAGGCTTGATAAAAAATATTAAAGGGGTAAATATCTCAGGTGGACCACACCATAGGAAAACAATAATGATTGGATATCCTCTATTAAAATCCTCTCCAGGCTCCGGATCGGGTCGGATCTGATCAGATCGGGTCCATTCGGATCAGGTTTCAGATCGGATCTGTCCAGATCGATCACGATCCGAACCAGATCCGAAAACCATTCGGATTTGAAATGACTAACCCGATCCTCACCGATCCAGGCCGTCGGTTCGGTTAGGATCGGGTCGGATCGGGTCTGATCGGGTCGGATCCATCGGATCGGATCAATTTTGCCCAGCTCTAGAAATAACTATACATCATTGGGCGAAGACATCCAACCGTCCACTTCACTTTTAAATCATCCGATCATGATAAACTAACTTCAAAATTATATATATACACATTCTTCGTTTATCTCGTTGTTGTCCCAAGCATAATTTTAATCTATTTTGCCCAGCTCTAGTAATTCTGATTCGTTTATCTCGTTGTTGTCCCAAGCATAATTTTGATCTATTAACGACCCAACACCTAATACATGTATATACACACTCTTCAAGATATTTCTAGCCTAACCATCGTAATTCACTTGATTTATTATCAATCCAAATCATTGAGATTACTTTTCACGAACCTATTAAGCTATCCAGCTGTTTAATTTTAACAAGTACCACCACATCATCATGAAAATCAATAAGAAACTAACCTAAGCCCTTAACATCCGGTCAACCTCGATTCCTATACCTAGATTGCCATATCAGTTGGCATCTATACCTTGATGGCTCTAAGAAGCCTAGGAACCATTCTTCCACATCATTAACGATCATCTGATTATTGATTCCACATCTAAATCCTCTTAACCATTTAATCAAGAACAAACGATTAAATGGACCATTTGAAGATACAACATCTATTATCAAAATTCAACCCAATGGACCTCTCATTTGTGATTTTAAAGCTGATCTAGACTGCTTACACCCTGATCTATAGCTCAACTGGTAGACTGAGTGGAGATACCGTGTTTCAACACCTGAGGTCTTGGTATCGATCCCCATTCAGGGTGGCTAACAGTGCGTATACCACCACAGTGGTTGTGTGCTAAAAAAAAACAGACTGTTTACACCCCGGCAATCTTGATTGCATGTCAAATTAAACTATGATTGCTTCTCTCGTTTATGGTCTACATAAGTTTACGATCTACCCAATTTTTAAGTCCTAGCAAAATTGACAGACAATAGATTTCTCATCGAGCATCTAAGTGGGGCCCACAAATTCCTACCATATAATTTTTTTAAAAAAATTAATTAAAATAACAAGGTGTGCTGACAGGCAGCATAAGTTACCACAAGAACCATAAGCCACACCCCCTCTTCTTTCAAACTGTCTCTCTCTCTTTATCCCTCCACCCATCCATTGCATGGGAAGTTTTTAATGGGGAGCGTTTAATTATCATCGTACAACATGTTGGGTTTGATGTAATGGTAGTGGTACCTGAGGGGTCACTAACGGCCCCTTTGGCCGGACGGATTGGATGGTATTGGAAGGGATTGGAAGTTAAATCCCGGGATTGGCCGATCTGATCCGGGATATAGCAATCATATGGATCTTAAGACAATCCACTGACAACGCCATCATTACTTTTAAATCCCATCCAATCCACCCTAATCCGTTCAAATTTGCCTGCGACGTGTTTGGTTCAAGGGATTCGAAGGTATGGGAAGGTTTAATCCCGGAAATGACGGGGTGAGCCAAACAAACTTGATATAGCAATCCCAGGGTATAGCAATCCCATGGATCTTAAGACAATCCACTGACAACACCATCATTGCCATGAAATCCATGCCATCCACCATAATACCATTCAATCCCTTCCAATCCACCCATCCAAACGGGCCCTAATGGGCTGTGGATCACTTACTATGGAGCCCACCATGATGCATATGCTTTACATCAAGGTGACTTATATATTTTAATGGCCTGATTAAAAAATGAAGTAGATCCAAATCTTAGGTGGACAACGGAATATTTACACCTTCCGATCAAGCTGATATTTGTGTGGTCTCTTCATCCAGGTCTTTGCGACCTTATTGACAGGTTGGATAGCAAATACACATTCCGGTGGACCCAAGAAGTTTTTACGGTGGGTATTCAATCACCACTGTTTCCTATGGTGAGGTCCACCTGAGACTTGGATCTGCTTCGCTTTTGGGGTGGTATCCTAAAATGAGCCTCCAAAACAGATGTACAGCATGGATGTAAGGTACGTACATCACTGTGGGCCCCACAGTCAGGGATACACGGAAGCCGCTCCAGTCGCAACCGAATCCGAGTCTGACCTACACAGGTTCAGCACGCAATGCACGTCCAAACAAAATACGGTAGAGTGTGAGAGACGTTAATCCCGTTTACGATGTATCAGTCCCGTTCATCCACCTGTCGCTCTTGTTTCAAAAAATCAATCCCACTGTTCAATCCTGTCCATCCATTTTTTCTTCAATCTATTCCGTTGAATGTGGACGCGAGTTGCCAGGAAGCTCCTGTGTTAGGAAGCTACACCGGCCCCACGGAGATTCCCATGAGAAATCTACTCCGTCCATCCATTTCTCAAGCTCACAATACGACGGGAGTCCAAAAATCAGGCAGATCCAAAATTCAGGTAAACCATGCCACATGAAACAGTGAGGATTGATAGCCCACCATTGGAAACTTTGTGGGCACCACAGCACAATTACTAAACTTTATTTTGGTAGTAATAAGCTTATGAACGGTTTGGATGACATGTAAACATTATCGTCAGCTCTAGGAAGGTTTCAGTGGTGGACGTTTCCATTCATGCTATTTTCTGTCGTGTGGCCCACCTGAGTTTTGGATATTCCTGATTTTTGTACTTCCATCCTATTGCGAGCTAGAGAAACTGATCGACGGAGTGGATTTCTCACGAGCATCACTGTCGGATCCGTGTAACTTCCGACCACACGAACTTCCTGTGGACGAGTGCACGGGCAATTCGCGTCCGTTGAATATTCGAAAGCAAACTAATTCATTCTTGAGAAAATTATCACTGTACACGCCACTTTTTATCCAGCGTCTTTTATGAATAGTACAAAACTTACCTTCCCAAATTAGACCTTGTACGTACGGAAGAGCATATGAGGACGAAAATACCCCTGTCCGTACGTGTAATGTGAAAAGCCGATGTATTTTCGTCCCGAAATGCTATGTCTGTACGTGATAGGTCTAAGTTGCGAAGGTAAGTTTTGGACTTTTCATAGAAGACGCTGGATAAAAGGTACCGTTGACAGTGGTAATTTTCCCTTCATTCTTCACCGTCTCTTCTTTGATAGCCACTGATCTGGCGTACAGAAACTAATAATAGGCTTGATTTTTCACTTATCAGCCGTTCATACCAAGGGCTATTAGATCGACGGACCCGATTATCAGATCATCCACTCGCACCATATTCCGGATTCTTCCGTATCTACGGCATCATCACCCTCCTTGGGATAGTCCGTAAATCGCTGCAGAAAGATGACTTTGGTTGTGAGCCGTTGCAGCAGTGCTCTCCACACCACCGCAATCTCATCCATCTATACAAGAAGAAAGGTGTATGGTAAGCTCATCTTTTCATGCATACCCCTCTCCTTCTACTTTTTTGTAATAGATTAGTACAGAAATGCTACTACTCTACTGTCATAAGTCGAAAAGGGGGTGTGGTAGAGAAAAATCAGGGGTTGTTTGGCAGGTTGGATTTGGATTTTTTACTCAAGAATCCAAATTCGGGATTTGAAATCTCTGAGATTGTATTTTCGTTCTGTTAGTTGTGTTTAGCAACCTGGATTATCGAGAATGTAAAGAGAGCTATTTGAAGAATGACTGTTGGAGAGGATTAAAAATCGTTGGAATTGAAGAGTGGCCTTTTTAAGGATTTCAAATCCATTGAATCCACTAAACAAAAACTCCGTAATTTCGATCTTGCATCAGGAGTTCTGTACCTGTGAAATTGTCGCATAATCGATGTTGAGCTTTTTGTTTATTCTTGAGCAGTGGATTTGAGTTTCTTGGCTCCTTGGAATTTACGAGGGCATAAAGGAATTTGTTTTCATAAACTGTTTGTCATGTTTGGGTACTGGGAATGTAATTATCTGGAATCCGGAAATTGTGTTTGTGCACTGCTGAGGTATGAGGATGGATCCACTACAACGTGTTGTAGGTTTAGCTTAACCTATGACGTGATGCGTATGGCCAACGGTGATGCGTGCATGACATCCTATCCATCCATCATGTGCGCCCCCTCATGGTCACCGTGGCAACTGAAAATCATGCCAACCCAAAACTCAGGTGGCCAAACCATGATCCATAGCTCAAGTGGTAGACTGAGTGAAAGATACCTCGTTTCAACACTGAGGTCTTGGCATCGATTCCCTGGTGGGGGTGGCTAACAGTGAAGTGTGATCTGACAGTGGGTGTACTAACAAGCTAACAAAAAAAAAAAAAAAAAGGTGGCAAATCATGCCTAAAACCTAGTGTGATCTGACAGTGGGTGCACTAACAAGCTAACAAAAAAAAAGGTGGCAAATCATGCCTAAAACCTCTAAAATCACGTGGTGGGGCCCACCTGAGTTTTGGAATGGACTGATTTTTGGGTTGTCCATTGATCATGTTGAGGTTCATTTCTGAATTGATTGGAGGGCATATGCATAACACGTGGGCCCCACAGACAGTCTAGAAGGTTTTAGTGGTTGGCATCTCCATCTTGACTGTTCCCTGTGGCATTCTGTTCCTCGTGGTGTGGCCTACCTGAGTTTTGGATTGGAATGATTTTGGGGCACTAAGGAGAATATGAGAGGGCACACATGATGGACAGATTGGATGTTGTGCACACATCATGTCGGGCCTGTAAAGCTTAACCTACAAAGCCTTGTAGTGGATCTGGTCTCTGAAGGGAAGGAATCCACTTCCTTGGAGTTTGCAAGCCAGCCTCTGGCCAGGATTAAAAGGCAAAAGCTGGATTCACTTTCCAACTGGAAACCATTTCTATGCTTTTCCAAGATCCCAAACATTGGAATTTCCCCTGCTTCTGGATTCCATTTCCAGATGGGTACTGCCTGGAGCCAAACAATCTATATGCGCATTGGAACTAAAATCTCTCAGAAAAGACTAGATTTTTGGCAAACTGTCTTCATATTGCTTAGCAGATAATTTTTATTGATGTATGCATTGTGTTGTGTTTGGCTATTTGTAAATAGGGGAACTCAAAGTGCCCAACAAGATGCTTGAAAGATCTTCAATGCAAAAGGATCTTAGTCTTGGTCAAGATGTTGCAACATCATCAGAGGTCAATAGAAGAGGAAGTTTTCATCTTGGAACCTTGGCGAGCACTGTTACAGGCATGCATTTTTCTCATAAATACCGATTCGGATAAAAAGCGTATGAACCAATGGCGATAATTTATTTTAGCTATAGTAGTGACAACAATCTCGTTTTAGTAATATTAGTTTACATGGAGTTTCAACTTGATGCATCGGTTACATGTATCTAGAAGAATGAATTCTCATGTATGCAGGATCAAACATGCTTACATATCTGACCAATTGCACTGTTGTAGGCAGGGAACATTGCATTGTCAATCATGTCAATGTTTAAGATCTGCATTTGGATACAAGAGGAAATGACAAAATGATGTTTCCTAGCATTCACAGCTATAATGTAGCTTCAAAATTGAGGCTTTTTGCTAATTTCAAGTCCAACTTGATAGTAATTTAGCTGCAATTTGGACTCTTAATGCAATGTTAATGAAATCGTAAATTTGTTATTTCCACTTTATTGGATTAGTTGTTGCAATTCAATTCCATAATGGATATAAATGCAGTAATGCACCCACAGTAGCAGGAATCTTCTAGCCACCGTTCCATTCACGCCAGCATCTCATCACCTGTTTGTGCTCTTGCGGAGCATCATCTATTGATGCCATATTTTCACTGAGACCACCTTTAACTGAATCAGTTCTGTTCTATTGGTATCATTCATCCTTCTCTAGTAGATTGTTCATTCTTTTTACAGAAAATGACACAAATAACTAAAAAAAATAAATTCTGTTGAATAAAATATAGAATGTGTTTTAAGTTTTTTAAATATCAAAACACATTTTTATAGGTATTCTGCCTTCCTGAATTTTCTGAGAATTGCCGTTTGTTGCTCCTACCCCACGTGTTGAGTTGTGCTTAAAGATAGGGATCCTATGTGGTTTTAGCTTGATTCTATATAATATTTCTTTACAATCCTTTGTGGTTTTAAATGACATAGTTTTTATTGACAAGACGAGGGAGGTTGTAAACACAAAACTAGATTTATGGAGGGGTGTTTTGGAACCTAGATGGATTTAAAATTAGTCGAACTAAAACAGGGTATATGAAGTGCAATTTTAGTAACAATAGGAGTGTAAACGAGGAATTAATTAGGATTAAGATTGCTGACTAAGAAGTTTCCCAAACCGACCACTTTCTGTATCTTGGGTCAATAATTCATGAGAATGGAGAGATTGAGAAGGATGTTGCCCGTACAATTCATGCTGAGTGGAAGAAATGGATATGTGCCTCTAGAGTTTTCATGATCGTCATGTACCACTCAAACTGGAAGGGACATTTTATAGGATAGCTATAAGATCAGCTATGGGACAGAATGCTGCGCAGTGAAGGAACAACATGATCATGGGATTAGTCTAGCTGAAATGAGGATGTTGAGATGGATGAGGGGCAAGATAAGGAAGGAGAGAATTAGAAACTGATACATTCAAGGGAACATAGGAGTAGCACCTATAGGTAATAAGATGGGGATGAGTAGACTTAGATGGTTTGGTCATGTGCAATGGAGACGAATAACTATGCTGGTTAGGAGTCGGTACAAGTTGTAGGCTCTAAAAAGCAAGGGGAGGCCCAAAAGGACATGGTGGAGTTAGAAAAAGACTCAACGACCCAGGGTCTAACTGCAGTTATGGCCCTTAATAGAGTGGAATGGCAGAACAAGATTCATTTAGCCAATTAGTTAGGATGAGGCTTAGATGATGATGACGACGATGGCATTGAGGGATTTTATTAGGAGTCCAAAATTAGGTCTTTTTGGTTGTCTTAAGTGATAGTTTCCAAGTATATTTAGTCTTAATGTATTAGGAGTCCAAAATTAGGTCTTTTTGGTTGTCTTTAGCGATAGTTTCCAAGTATATTTAGTCTTAATGTGTCATTAAGTCATTAGTAGTCTTCCATTTGCGTGCGTGTGTGTGTGCGTGTGTGCGCTTGTGCGTGCGCGTGCGTGTGCGTGCATGCATCATATATATTTATCTTGAGGGATCTTTGTTAGGATAAGAAAGAGATAAGCATAGGAAATTAAAAGGGAAAGATTTAGGTTTAGAAGTGTGTTGTAATTTAGGATCCTTTTCTTAGTCTGGAATAATTGAGTGTTTATACATTTTGTTACTGCTTTGTTTATTTCTAACAAAATTTCAGTTAACTAGCATATGTGATCTATTCACTAAGAGGCTTATTTCTTGTGTCCAATGGTTTCAGTGGCAAGTTTGGCTGCAACAGATATAGCAAAGGCCCTGCCCATAAAGCATGTCATGGTGAGAGCTTGTTACCTCTATGCTTTCCTCAAAATGTTATCTACCTTCACTTCTTATGAATATTTATGTTTCTGAATGCATCCATGAGCAGTGCACTTCTTCTTCTTCTTTTTAATGTATCAAGTTATGCCATGAATTACATTGTAGTAGTATCTATCTGTCCTTGGAAAACTTGTGTGATCAGGTCAAGTATCAATCAGATCAAAAGCTCCTCTTTGGAATGGGAGAATAGCCATGTTTTGCTTGACACTATAGGAGAAGCTGATTGGGTGGCTGATCGTTGGCTTAATTCACTTAAAATTGTTTATCCCCCTGAAAATTTTGATAATCAGTTAGGATAGTTTATGAGGATAGGCTAGGTAAGAAATACCCACCAAATTAGTTTAATGAAGCTATTTTTATTTAGAAATACCCATCTTTAAGAGTGAGTTGATACAAGTTGAAGGCTCCAAAAGGGCAAGGGGAAGGCCCAAAAGGACATGGGTGTAGTAAGAAAAGACTTGATGACCTATGGTCTAACTGAAGTTATGGCCCTTGATAGAGTTTGATAGAGTGGAATGGTGGAAAAGGATTCATGTAGCCAACCCCAATCAGTTGGGACAAGGCTTAGGTTATGATGATGATGATGATGTGATAGGGTCTTCTTTAACATAAGTGTGCAACTATTATGGCATAATCACCGAGTCAATTCCCTTTCACTGCTTTGATACCTTGGTTTACCCTCGCTTGTTACAAGAGATTGAAAGTGGACAAGGAAGCACACGACATTGGGGTTCTTGATACCTTCACTTCTTTAGTTAATGCCTTCTCTTGATCTCTTAATTTTTGTCAATGGGTTAAGGTGGATTTTGTTGGCGTTCAATGTGTAATAGGAATTTCCATTTTTATGAGGATAGGCTAGGTAAGAAATACCCACCAAATTAGTTTAATGAAGCTATTTTTATTTAGAAATACCCATCTTTAAGAGTGAGTTGATACAAGTTGAAGGCTCCAAAAGGGCAAGGGGAAGGCCCAAAAGGACATGGGTGTAGTAAGAAAAGACTTGATGACCTATGGTCTAACTGAAGTTATGGCCCTTGATAGAGTTTGATAGAGTGGAATGGTGGAAAAGGATTCATGTAGCCAACCCCAATCAGTTGGGACAAGGCTTAGGTTATGATGATGATGATGATGTGATAGGGTCTTCTTTAACACAAGTGTGCAACTATTATGGCATAATCACCGAGTCAATTCCCTTTCACTGCTTTGATACCTTGGTTTACCCTCGCTTGTTACAAGAGATTGAAAGTGGAAAAGGAAGCACACGACATTGGGGTTCTTGATACCTTCACTTCTTTAGTTAATGCCTTCTCTTGATCTCTTAATTTTTGTCAATGGGTTAAGGTGGATTTTGTTGGCGTTCAATGTGTAATAGGAATTTCCATTTTTCATTGGTAGGAATAGAAAATCAAATGGTTGTGAAGTCCTATTTTTTGCAAGAATGCTCCACATACCACTGAGTGGAGTAATTTCTAAATAACTGTCTCAAATTTAAGATAGTCTGTAGTGGTTTAGCTATTTTATGAGTTTGTAGATGTAGCACTTATGGTTATTGGTTTTAGTAACTAGAGTTTACTAGAAACAGTAAACTCTCTATCATAAACATAGGTTGGACATACTGCTGTGAGGTTTAAATGTTGAGAAATTTTTTTGTTCAATCATTTATGTGCAAAGAAAAGGGAAAAAGAAAGAGCTTTACCTTGTTTGACTGCAGGTTTGTATTCTTGAGTTGGGAGCTTTGTTGTGGCATATCATGTCTTGACATCTTCACAAATTCGCATTTTCTTTTTCTTTTTCTTTTTCTTTTTTGTACTGTCTGCCTTGTGCAGATTCATATTTTTACAGATGACATTTCCTATTAATTGTTGTGGGTGTTTTTGGTGTATGGGTTGTTGTCCATCACAAAGCATACTGAAGCACGTACATTTTCTGCATGTAGTACTGAGTGTAGGAAAATTTCTTCCATGATCAAAGTAGGAGAGTCCTATGAGATCTTTGATGCCTTGTATTGATGGTGTTCTTTTGCTAGTTCTCATGTTCATAGAGAAGCCAATTCTCTAGCCGATGATTTGTCCAATCAGGCAGGGCATTTTGCTGATGAGTCAATCTTTTAAGGAGAAGCCCATGTAGCAGGAGTCTTCTTTGTAGTGAACCTATGATTGATAAAAAGAAAATAGGCATGGACGATATGTCCATTTAGCTTTTGCCTTACGATATAGAGCTATGATACTCAGATCCTTCAAACAAATTGGGAGTACCTGAGCCGCATCCCTGGATACTCATATAAGGGATCTCCCTTCTTTGAGACTACTGAGATTTTGAGCATTAGTTTTTTTGGGGACTTGAATATGCAACAAATCATGTCAATTGGACTTTAAACCAAACGTTGGATATTGTTTGGAAAATATTTTAACATGATTATACTTATGATTTGTAACAAGTCCTTTTTGTACCCATATGAGAGTAAAATGGATGTTCCTTATCATGCTAGTTTGATTGCCATGCATCATCAAATACTAATTTTTTCTCTTACTACAATTGCCTCTCAATCATTTTCCTCTTGGTCTCTCTCAAAACTATGTATGCTTTCTTTAACTAAATAATGATGTGCTTGTCATATATCTGTATATTATCTTAGAGCCCTGCCAAGGTTAATAGTGGTAGGAATTTGGTTCCTACTCCCAGCACATGCAAGTGTGGTAAACATCTACGAGTGAGTTTGGGGCATTCATCAAGTGGACCCCTCCATGCAGCCAAGAATCAGGTTGATGAGGTCTCTAGTGGGTCTCCTGTAGAAAAAAGATGGATGATTAAAGGAACTGGCAACAATCCACATTTGGCGTACATCTGTGTGCCAATTAATGATTAGAACAGCCTACTTTCAAGAATGGGACTTGCATAGTGCACCCCACATGACGAACAGCCCCGATCTTGCACGTGTCACACATGGAGAGAGTAGGATCCATATTTCTTGCTTTCACACTAGTTGCTGCCACATTTCTCATTATTTTATTATCATACACTACACGCAAGCTTTACTTTGTGTAGATAATCTCAGGAGCTAGAATTTTGTTTTATTTTTGTTCGAGCCAGGAAGGAGCACCTGTTCCTATCTTGGCTGATATAAACCTTGGAGATTGGTTTGGAGGATTCGTATATTCAGCTGGACAGCAAGCAAATGAAGCTGTTCAGGACCAATTGTCAGCTCTCAGTTTCACTAGGTCCAATGCTATACTCTGCGCCTTTGTCACAGTTCAATATTGGCATGTGAGGTCTGCTGAGGGTACACGCACCCCTCTGCATGGCAACATGTGCCGACCCAGCTAATATGTCTACACCTGATCTGTTCAGAAATGGCCCTCCATGTAGATGACCAGCGCAAAATCATGTTATTCCACTCATCAGGCATGCCACATGTATGTTGAATGTGGAACCTTGGCAATTTTCATCATTTCATGAATGTGTGGCTCACCCAAGGTTAAATATTGATATAGTTGTGGATATCTTTTATTTAAAAGACCAATGCATATTGGCCAGAATGGTATGTGTCAACTGATATGGTTTGGATCAGCTGAGATTTTGAACTTCAGGCCGTATGAATTGATCAGTCTGATTTTTGAGCCAGTACATCCCACCTAATGCACGGCTTAGATATCCTACTCATATGGTAAGGGTGCATGTACGCGTGTGTGATGGCTTAGAGAAGCTCTTGGAATTGTAGGTACCGAGTAGTTTGTTGTGTCCTGCCTGTTATGTGTGCTGATTTTTATGTGTTTTGCAGTTTAGCAGTTATATTTGGTGCAGGGCTGGTGACTAGTTTATCTCCTTGTACACTAAGCGTTTTGCCTCTGACTCTTGGCTACATTGGTATGTACAGAAATTTATTTAATATTATTTTGTTTGTGATTATATTATGGAATTGGGAATCACACATTTGACATGACATGTCTTTTCATAACTTGGGTTGATGCATCGCTGCTGTTGGAAATCCTCCAGGAGCTTTTGGCTCTGGTAAAAGCCGATCTCAGGTAACAACTTTTCCTAGATAAACTTTCCCCCCGTTTTTTAGTGCCTTACAACCTTGCCGTATTTTTCACTTGGGGATCTCTTTGTTACTATTGCATCAAAATCATTTTGTTTTTCACTTTCTTTCTTTCTTTTTTTCTTCTTCTTCTTCTATCCCTTTTTTTTTTTTTCTGAGAATTTAAACTAATTTGGAAATATCTCCCCAAACCAAGCAAAATTGATTCTAGGAGCTAAGACAGTTTTTATCAGTCATATGGGGGTAGGGCTGTCAATGGGCCGGGCTTGGGCTAAACAAAGTCGAAATTTTGAATACGGCCGGCTCATCAGATCCAGCCCAAACAGTTCAAAATCTGAGCTGAAGCCAACCTCAGGCCTGCCCCATTTTGCTTTTGCCATGACTAACTCATCCAAGCTAGACTTGACATACATGCACACCGGTCAAGACCATCAAAATCATTTCCCTTTGTGAATGGAGCTTCACCTGAAAGTTCTGCTGCTACAGGCCCGATTGTCTTGCTCATGGTTTTGACTATTGGTTATGATACATCCGTATTCATCCATATCATAACTGTATTGGTCACCTCATCATGCGATACAGGGGAAAGGGCCCTATCAGCTGATGCATGCAAATACATACCGTTGCTGATACGGAACTAATACAAGCCAAAATGGCCATAAAGGCTTGCTTTCTCAAAAAAAAATTTATTTTTCTTTCTAATTTTCACTCATTTTCCACTGGTTTCTTTATTTCAACCATGGAAGAAGCCTAGAAATTTATCTTAGACAAGACTTAGCCCTATTTTGGGGATCAAAATACAACTTTTGAGTTGGATTCAATGAAGCGAAGCAGAGTGGACCATTATGGAAAAATCAATAGAATGGGTAAACCATCACAATTTTCGTTTTTACATCTTCTTTTTGTTGTACTTCAATGCTGTGGGTCATAATCCTCTAAATCATTCTTGATTTGTGATCAGTTAGGGCCTATTTGGTTGACTTTCAGCAGGTCAAGCTGACGGACAACATTCTTTTCAAAGAATGGTCTGATACACCATTGAATGTATATTAACAACACAAAAGAATAATACGCAGTTTTTTGGTTATTTTCCCAATAAATTTGTAGAAGGTTTTGGGCAGGAAAAAAAAACAGCCGATACTGGCATGTATCAGCTGATACAGGTCCGATCCACCCATGTCATATTGTTTTTGGGCCCAGCTGATTCGCCCCAAGGTACCAATATTTAATACCTTTGTCCTGTTGGTCTTCATCAAATGGATGACTATAAAGAAAACGATCATCAGTCTGTACTCGATGGGAAAATTCAGATGGTCAACATTCCATGTCAATGGGCAAAATCAGGTGGTCAGGATCAGCTGATCGGGCTAAATCAAATTAAATGCATCCTTGAGCAATTCTCTTTATATATTTTTGTTGCATTTTTTCTTAAATTTACTTTGTTATTTTCAAACATAGATCAAACCGAACCAAGAACACCTGTTTTATTCTTCTGACTAGAAATGAGCCACTCACTATTTTTTGTTTTTGTGCTTTTCTTTTTCTTCTTTAGATAGTTTGGGATTCACTTTCTTTCTCACTGGGGCTGGCAACAACATTGGCAATCCTGGGAATTGCTGCATCATTTGCTGGAAAGGCTTACGGACAGATTGGACAGGGACTTCCTATAGCTGCATCTGGCTTGGCAATTGTAATGGGTTTGAATCTCTTGGAGGTAATTACACTCATGGCATGATCACGAAGGAATTTCTTTCTTAGTAACAACCTACTCCATGCTTGATTATCAGAGGATGCTTTGTCTAACAACATTCATATTTTTAGCAATGTTTCCTTTTGAAGTACATGTCGAAAGTGGGAAATTAACATACTAGTTGATCATTGAAGAAACAGTTGAATTCAACCTGGCTAAGCACGTTTCCCCCCCTCTTTTTCTGAGAGAGTCCCCTAGAGGCTCACTCAAGCCACTTGCTTGTACTGCCCAACCAATTGATAATCCAAACCATTCATCTAGAAGTCATACTGTAGATGGCTGCATGGCAAATATCTCACTCGTTGGAATCTCACTATCCTTACAAAGGTGACTTAGAAATTATGATCTAGAAAGCAGTTTCTAAGTCACCATTGTATGGATGGTGAGGATCTCTGAGCAACGAGCACCCCCCACTTGTCATCTTGAGAGACTTCAAAATATTGGTATGATATCATCAATTAATAGAGTCTTTTAGATCCCTCCATCCCTCTAATTATTTCAAAATTTTGTCAAAATTTTGTCTTCTGCTGCAAAGATATCTTTATCTTGGTTCTGCCTCATTTCACTGCATTTTGGCTATTTACTCAGACCATTAGTCTTCCAACCTAAAAGAATTTCAGTAGTTTTAATGAGATTATGTATTAGTTTCCTCTACCATGCATGTAACCACCCATTGCATTGTGTTACTCATTTTGGTATCACCTTTTTTCAGGTCATTGAGTTACAACTACCCTCATTTTTTAATAATTTTGATCCCCGTGCTGCTGCAGCCAACTTCCCTTCAAGTAAGTCCCTTTGCTTTTGTAAAGAATTTCTTCCGAGATTGTCATATGTGCATACCTTTATGAGCCTTTCATTATTATTACATCTTGCTTGATTGTCTCTTATCTTTGGTCTTCTTATGGTTTTCAAATTTTGGGTTTGCAGGTGTGCAAGCTTATTTGGCTGGACTGACTTTCGCCTTAGCTGCCTCTCCTTGTAGTACACCCGTGCTTGCTACTCTTCTTGGATATGTGGCTGCATCTAGGGTATGGAAATCTAAATGATTTTAAATCCACTGCAAACATTATTTTCCATATTTTAGTTCTTATTGGCATGGCCTGTAACTTGCATGGTGGGTTCATTTGCCACAAATTGTGGCTACTAATCCACCTTACATATCACATATGTGCACACCAATCCAGATGATCAAAACTGCCCCCTCATTTTGGGTGGATGGCCTGAAAATCAGACTGATCAGCCATCCCGTTGGATTTTGACCATCAACCTTTTTCTTCATTAACCCTCCATTTGATGGCCCTGCTGATTAGACAGTTAGGACCATCCAATCAGTGTGGGTTTTGGGCAATGCTCTATCCTCAATGGGGTCAACGAGTTCAGTATTGGTGTGAAAGTATGCCAAATTTACTGCAGATGAGTTGCCAGTTGCCACTAACTAATAGTTTTAGGCAAAGGCACATTGTAGTCCTAATGGGTATTAAAACCTGTATTTGATAAGGTGTCTACTCCCTTTTTTCCTTTCTTATTTTGCCACTTTCAATGGACTTAAAATTTCCAGTTTCTCCTTGAAATCATTGAAGATATCAAGCATTTAGCATGTTGCCTGTGTTTGTTATAACTGGAAGTAGGTGCTCTTGATAACAGAATCCAGTTATAGGGGGCAGCTTACTCTTGACATACACAACTGGTTATGTAGCCCCTCTTCTACTGGCAGCTTCCTTTGCTGGTGCATTACAGGTAAGAAATCACTTATTTATGTCATTAACTTGGGCTAAAAATGGTGTGTTCTTGTTGCTAGAAATGCTTTCTTGATAATACAGTTCAAATATAAAGAGTTTTGAGCTCGCCTCCTTTTGTGGACATCCTAAAGCCATAAAACGTTCAAACACTTATTGCAGTTGACACCCCATCTCGTTTTTTTTTTTTAAGAAAAAAAACCAACATTTGTAATCAAAGGCAGAAACATTTTTTTTTCATGTGGAGTATGCGTCATTCTAGCTGGTCGAACATTATTTCTTACTGTAGTGGCTTCTTGTTTGTATCTTGCTTCTCTTTTTGTATATTCTACAGCTTCGGCCTTCTCTAATAAAATTATCATCGCTTCAAAAAAAATCTAGCTGGTCAAACATTATTTATCTTAGCCATGATGGTAATAAGAACTTTTACTATGTGCAGAGCTTACTATCGTTCCGCAAGTTTTCGGCATGGATAAATCCGATAAGGTATCATTTTACTGTCTAATATAACATTGAATCCGTAATGATATGCATACCATTCAGGTGGAAATATATCTATGTTATTATTATCTATCCAATCATGGGAAAGACATTTTAAGTGTATAAAAGTCCAATACTCATATTCATTAAAATGAGAATGTACCATTGAATTTCTTCCTTGCATTCATCATGACAAGCCCATATTCGACAGCCATTACATTTGGGTGACGATGTGACCAAGTTTGTGTTGTTGATGTGGAGAGAGAAGAAGCTAAAAGAAGAGAATAATCACAATAAAGAGGGAAAAAAGAGAATTTACTTTATAGATAACCACCCAATTCAATGGCCAATACAAGGAGCAACACTATTAAAACGCAAGTTTAGTAGTATGTATTGAGGATTGGATTCATAACACCTTATACAGAATTACCAAAAAGACTCATTTATATCATTCTAGTCTCCAAGAACATGCCCATTCAATATGTACCTTGGGACCACATGAAATTAAATAAAAACCATACAAATTTAAAGCAAAATGGACTTTAAAGAGTCTTACAAAGTCTCCACTAGTAAAGTTCCTAAGCAAACACCCCTTTTCCGGGGTTCCAAACCATGGCTCAGTGGTAGACAGTGCATCTAGACACTGAGGTCATGGGTTTGAGTGCTCATGTTGTGTGTGTGTGTTTAAAAAAGGAAAACCCTTTCCCGATGTCTACCATGAAGGTTTCCAAGCTTGCATTCTAGGAAAGGAATATTATTTATCGGCAACAACTCAAATGTGGAGTGTTTTGACCTTCTATCTCATCCAGTGACCATTCAAATGATCAACCCACATGGGCTCACCAAATCTTGCACGTGTCCCAATTCATGTGTACTGTTATCATGTGCTACATCTCTTGTGGATCAATTATTTTTAGACTGTGCCAGTGATTGTCTTTCTCTAATTGATTCTCTGAGCTCTTCCTTATCATGAATGAATTGCTTGGACTAATTTTTCAATAGGTTTGCTAGAGGCTCACAAGCCTCTTCAGAGAGTTTTTGCTTGATTCGAGCATCTCTTCCATACAAGTGGTACATGTCTAGGTTAATCTGATCTGCTGATCTGTTGGGCGATTACATTCACATGGAAGTGGCTGCGTGTTTGTAGCCTGCAAATGTGCAAATTGGGAAAAAAAAGTTGGGATACAGTTCACCTTCAGTGGGAAAATTTTCCACTGATTGAAAGACCAGGATATACTGAATTTCCATGATATGTGGTGTGGCCTCCAGATCAAGGGTTCTGCCTGTCTTTTAATTCTTTCACATCTATATTGATATAGCTGGAGATGAACAAGCTATCTCTTCCCCTCAACTGCCAAAATATCCCCGTTCCTTGAATTACTCAAAAGTGTCTTTTTCTCTGCACTCTTGACACTTAAATCTGTTGGTTTTGCAGTGGGGCACTCCTATTGGGCGGAGGCACATATACTCTGTTGGATAAGCTGTTTCCTGCGACAATGGTGATGTAATGTAATTATTTCACTGAAATAAATAAGAACAACAGTGAATTACTGTGTTTGAGCATTTTTAACTAGTCCCGTTTCATACACATGATGAAACGCACAGGCCTTCAGTTCTGGCCCATGTGAGGATTCATGATACAATATGCATGGTTCTTTAGGATACAAATACTTCCTGTGGAGATAACCTGTTCTTTAATGGATACACATACTTCCTATGGAGATAATCTGTTCTTGCACTGGCTTTCGTTTCTTGTTTATGAGTGCATGTGCATTGAAACAAGGGGTAGAATAAAGTAATTACTTCCAATTGCAAAGATTCAATGTCTGATCACTTGAAACAGAACTTGCTTGTATATGCTTTGACGCCAAACATTTGATAGTTGCCTTACAAGGTTTTCTCAGGATGCTGTCCCCACTTAGAAATGATCTGGGGCCCATCACACGTCCAGTCCAAGTTGGGATTGGGTTGAATAAGAACAATTCCACACTGGTTCATTTCAAGAGGCAAATTTTGAGCTGTTTGGATCTACATGCAGTCTTATGCTGCACACGTTGTGCAGGTGATGCATTTGCAGTGCTTATATGGTACCCTGTTTTTCAAGCACTTGGGAAATGGAGTGGGTAGGAATCTTAGCTCAATCCAAATTGGAGTTTTAAGAATTCCAAATTTGAAATAGTCATGGTCTTGAAATGGGGAAATGATGTGTGCCCCAATGTCCTTATTCCCTGGTTCTTATGCGTACAATCGTCTAACTAGCATGTAACTTTAAACATGTCAAGTATACACCATCCATCCATCCATCCAAACCATTGGATTCACCAGGAAGAACACATGATCAAAAAATCAGGCCAGCTCTACTCATCATGAAAGGCGCACAGCAGAAAACAATGTACACCAGCCGATCTTATTTAGACTAAAAAATAGTTTAAATAGTTAGAATGTCTATATAGACGAGTAATGATAAAGTCAGTCAATATCATTTACCTCTTTGAAACCCATCTTTTCAAAATGATAAATCAATCCCTCTAAAACTTTCAAAATGATGCAAAAAAAATAAAAAAAAAAATAAAAAAATAAATAAAAATAAATAAATAAAAATTCAAACAGGTTCAACTCATTATGGACAGTACACAGTAGAAAACAGTGTATAGCAGCTGATCTTATCTAAATTATACGTGTGGCCCACATGATCAGTGCATTTTATCCTTATGTTGTTTTTATCATGTGGCCAAACTTTTGGATGGTTTGGATGTCATTTACACATAACACAGATAATTACATGAGTTGCCTGTGAAGACCTTGTGGCAAGAAGAATGGAAGTGTGAATTTCACCACCACCACCATACCATTGTAACATGCTATATTGTAATTAAAAAAAATAAAAATAAAATTATGGAAGTACTTTGGTGCTCTCAATTCTTATAAAAATATTCAATAATCAATTCAACAAACAGAATGGGAAGTTGGCATTTAATACAATTTTGACTAAAAACTGACAAGAAAACAAATGCTGCTTCAATTAGCATGGTTAAATTTTCTGAAGGCATGACTAATTAAGAGAATGGACCAATATCATTAAACATATGCTTTTCAAATAATAAGTTGTATCCCTCTCTACTTAACTTTCCCATCTTCTACTTACCTTAAGTGACCTTTTTTTATTTTAAAAAATTCAATAAAAGATCTTATTTCAATATATAGTTTATTTGATTTTTCTAAAACAAGTTTTAATTGTATTTTTCAGTCCTACCTATATTTTAAAGAGAATTGATCACTTTCAGGTTACCTGCATAACAAGAACCAAGCAGTTTTCAGCAGGAAGAAAAAATCACTTTTCAAGATTTTTTGTTTTGTTTTTTTCCTTCCAATCATTTATATGTAGGAATTCTTTGCAATTTGTTTCCCTTTGATGCGGACAATCTATACATGGGCTCACCTTCATGTGGGTCATCCATAATATGGAACCCACCTTTGATGTAGATCGTCCATCGTGTGGGCCCCACCTTTGATGTGGACTTCCTATCATGTGGGGCCTCCTTTGATATGAACCATCCATGAAATGGAGGTAAATAGATAGATCAAAATTTTAAAAAATAAAAATAAGTACTTAAAGCAACAAGTAACTTTGATCACATGAGTTACTTTTTACTATGGTGCTTACTAACCAATTTAAGTTTTTTTTTTATTATTATTTATTTAACTTGCTAACTTACCTAAGTTCAAAAAGTTACTCTTTGGATGGTATCTAAACGGCTGAAATGTTCTAACCTTTTGATTAAACAAAGGTTACAGTAACTGTCCATTTTCAGTGGCAAAAAAAAACAAAAACAAAAATAAAATAATTCAATTTTAGATATTTTATTTGTTCTTTATTCACCCTAAAAGATGAGAGTAATTGTGTAAACGGTTTGGATGATTGGAAGACAACTTAGATTCAAAAGCTAAAGTACAAATGTATTATATTGCAATACATGAGGATGTACTTGAGCAATCATCAAGTAGCTAATACGAGATTTGTTTTATTTAAAAATGAGTTTTAAACAGAGTTTTTCTCACCATAATACCACATCACATCACAATCACTAAATACGATGAAGGGCTGAGATGGTCTGATGATTTGACCATTCATAATTTTCATTATCATTACTACCATAAACAATCTACTGTCCCCTAATCAGGTTCGGCCTTGAACTTCTGTTGAATCAGAGCCATTGAAAACAATCTCAGACCACCTCTGGATCGTGACTAGCAACAGAAGCAAAACGAAGACACAGGCTCATAAAAGAAAATTAACGGTAGGAATGGAACACACGTAAAGATGTTGAAGTCTTTGATGGTCCATACCCACGCATTCAGAAACCGTACACGTGGCATTTTTAAAACCAAATTAAACCGTTAAAATTGTTGGGCCCACTTTAGATGTCTTTATAAACGAAAAGTCCCACCAAACCAACGTCCTACCCGGACGATTGTTGTACACGTAATGAAGACGGCCAAATGGAAAATAGTCAGCCGTCCAAATTCTACTAACAGATGTCAACAAACCAGACGCTAGGATCGTCCAATCAAATATGATTTCAACATTATAACCTATCTACCGGTGGCCCCACGGTTTAAATTGTGTTGGGTGTGCGACACGTGGACAATTCTAAGTCAAACGCTAGAGAGAGAGATGGGAAGGTTGGGCACTGCCACTGCCCATTCCTTCCTGTGGTTGGTATTTCAAGGTACGTATGGTAACAAACGTTTGTAGGTAAGTACTAGGTATGCCGTTAATCTTGACCATTCACAGTCAGATGATGGTTGGATTGATACACATGCCTGAAGTTTATCCCAATCCTCCAAAATGTTCAAAAATCTACACTGATTTTGCTCTCTGTATACCAAACCAGCAGAAGCTCCATTTTTCAACGGTGGGATCTGGTATATATATACTATTGAGGATGGTTCCTCTACAAGTTCCTATGGTTAAGCTTATTCTACGAGGGTCGTACCAAGGCCCACCGTGGGGGTTGTGTGTATGGTATCCAACCTGTCAACCTAGGGCACCCCAAAATTGGGACGGTCCATATGAATTATGGGAGTTTTGGGTGATTGTCAATTATTTTTTATGGTGTGGCCTACCTAATAACTAACTAGGCCTGATGTTTGTAGTGTCCCATTATCATATTGGGATTCACTTAACGTATAGGTTAGATGAAAAGCAATAGCATAATGGGTCCCACATAAGCTGTTTAATAAGGAAGAAAAAATCATATTTACAGGTTGGTGAGTGACTGATAGAATTAACTTATTAGGAACCGGCCTTAGTGTCAGTGAGGAAGTGTCAAAGATCAATGTCTGTTTGTACTCTTCACCAGCGACTGATACCAAAATTTCTGAAAATATCTCCTCTTTGGACAGTTTCTCTAGTCTTTTAGACTAGGGTTTTTTTGGTGGAACCGTAAATCCATTAGGATTATGGCGTATGTTGGAACTGTGCTTTGAAAAATTAATGTAAATCTTATCTATAGATGACATGGTCGTGACACTGGTGATCTTGTCTGTAGGTAATGATTATCATGAGTCTTAGAAGTATAGGTTACAGTGCATAATTAATATTTCAAGTACTTGAGATTTTTGGACAGAAAGGTTACTAAGCAAGAGAGATTTGTGGCTATAGATGTTAATATACCATGTTATTCCATCACCTCATAAGATGTATGACAGAACTACCATTACATACAGGCATGTTACTGATAGAATTAGCTTATTGGGAACCGACCTTAGTATCATTGGCGAAGTAGTGTCAAAGATTAATGTCTGTTTATACACTTCACTGGCGACTTATACGAAAATGTCTGGAAAAATCTTCTCTTTAGATAGGTTCTTTAGTCTTTTGGACTACCAATGTTTGTAGGAACCGTCCATCCATTAGCATCATATGCCGTTGGAGTTATCCTCTAAAAAGTCAATGTAGATTTTATCTATAGATGACATGCACATGATATTGATGATCTTGCTTGTAGATTATGATGACCATGGGTCTTTGAATGACAAGTTATAATGCGTAATCAATATGTGAGAGTATCTTAAATATACATAAATTAAGTTTAGTGAGAGGGATTCATCTAGTTATCCTTAAGAACTTTAGATTGGACACAAAGGTCACTAACAAAGAGAAAATTGTGGCCATGGATGCCAATATCATGTTGTTCCATTACCACTTAGCAAGTTGTAAAACAAACTTGCGATTATGAACGAGTGTGTGACGGACAAAATTAGCTTATTTGGAACCGGCCTTAGTATCATTGGCGAAGTGTCAAAGATCAAATTAGTCAGTTTGTACTCTCCACCAATGACTTGTACCAATATGTTGGAAAACCTCCATGGGTAGGTTTCCCTAATCTTTTGAACCATCGGTGTTTATTATAACTTTCCATCCATTAGTATTAAGATGTTTGTTAGAGTTGTGCCCTAAAAAATCAATATAATCTTATATATGGATGGCGCAGATATGATATTAGTGATTTTGTTTGTAGATCATGATAGCCATAGGTTCTAGATGTATTGTTCATAATACGTAACGAGTATCTTAAATACATACATATATACATGCATACACACACATATAAGGTTAAAGAATAGGGATTCATGTAGTTGTACTTGATAACTTGAGATTGGACATAAAGGTTGCTAATTAAGAGAGTTGTGGCCGTCGATGTCAATAATACCCTATTGTTCAATTACCACCTAGTAAGATATAGGTCAAATATGTAATTGTTATTATGTGTTTAGGATAGAATGTCTTCACTATTGGATATGACTACGAGTACTGTATATGCCTTTGCCTTATTCCGTATAGGAGTGTAAATGCGCCATGAGAATAGGGTCCTTGTGTTGGACTTATTGGGCACTTGCATTAAAGGATCTGAGTTCAAGTCTCTAGCTATTGGGAGGCCTTTAATGTTTGAATTATGATTAACTTGTAAAAACAATAGCTTTGATTATTCCTTTAAGCCAATGACATTAAAGAATTCAAGGTCTTAATTTCATGTTGCTTGGCTGACTTTACAAGGCCACCATGTGGCTAACAAAAGTAGTCAGGCACATAAATCAAAATTCAATTGAGGCTTGCATAATCCAACAAGAGATCTACTAGTTTTTGAAAAACTTGTTATGACTTAAATCTTGAAGATCCGATAACCATTACATGTTTTCCGATGAGTCCAACACTTCAAAGATTTTATAAACATTTTCAACTATTAAACTTATGTTTTAATTATTAAAAATATTTTGATCTCACTTATAATGACTTGGATTTAGAGGTCTACCACTTAATTTACATGGGTGTTGGATACATGAGTTAATATAGGATTATAAATTTTCAATATAATAGGACATAAAAAATTGTAGTGTCTTCCTCAACCCCAACTCCTTATATATAAATTATATTGAGAGAGATCCCTTCTCGTCTTCTTCTTCTTTCATACTTGTGGGGTCCACCTATTGATGGCTCTGTGCATTTCCTTAACTCTGCTCTAGCCTTGACGTGTTGAGCTTTGACCCATCTTCTTCATTTGGGATAGATAAGTGGGAGATCTGCTCGAGGGATCACCCCATATAAATTAAATTGATAGTTTCTCTAGGCAATTGGATCAAGTAATCTTAATAAAAATCTGAGAATATTTAAATCCACCCCATTTCAAAAAATTCACCAAGATGGCCCAAGATGCAAATTTACATCCCACCAATCCAATGAATGGTTTTTATTCTATCTCCAAATGTCAGCCCCATGTCTAGTGCAATTTGGCTTGATTTCTAGCTAATGCGTGATCCACAGTGGGCCCCACAATTTGAACGGTTTGGATTGAGGTAATTCGCCACGTCCGACCATGCGTACGAATGATATGCCATGCAAATGAAAGAATAGCTCATATATAACAAACACTGCCTGGTATTAAAAATGCAAACTCAGGGTCATAGTTTAACGGATCAGATGCAATCACACATACTTGCACACATGTCACACGTGTACAAAATCTGAACTGTAATCTCTTAAATCAAAACATGCGTAGGAAGATGGACTGCTTAATATCTAACCTGGACCTAACACGGCATTCAGGTCTGCTTAATATCTAACCTTGGAAGGGAGTTCAATTCCATAGAAGAGTTCTAGGAATTCCACAGCTGATAATGGATGGTCCAACTGTGGAATTAAATGATTTCTGACAAAGTATGGTTGACTACCTTGGAATTACATGGATCTTTAGTTGGGTGCTTGATTGGTGGTTTCTAACACTCATGTTCTCCTCCAAGGGGCCACCGTGATGTATGGAATTTATCCACACCGTCCATTCATTTTGAAACATCATTTTAGGTGAAGGGCCCAAATTTTAGTTAGTTCCAAGGTTCAAGTGGACCACACAGTAGGGATTAAATAATTACCGTTGAATTTGTTTGTGGATCACAGAAGTTTTGAGATCAAGCTCATATTTGTGTTTTCCCTTCATCCATGACCATGTGAGATTATTAACATGTTGGATGGAAATTAACCATTATGGTGGGCCCTATGATGTTTTCAATTGTGGGTGTTATTATCACCCTTGTTTACTATGATGTGGTCCACTTGAGCCTTGCATATGTCTCATTTTTTGGCTTGTATATTAAAATGATATGGAAAAATGGATGGACAGTGTGGATAAAAGTCAAACATCACGGTAGCCTCTTACAACCCTTTCCTTTTCTAGCTAAGCACTCACTATTATTGCTGGGGCACAGGATGACTCGACTTGGCAAACTCGACTCTTCCAGTTCATTTACATCCGGCTCGATCCGAACCAAGTGGGTGAGTTGATCCAAATGAAGTCGACTTTGTCCATTCTACATGCAAACCGACTTGAGTTTGAAGTCACCCAGTATTGACTCGACTCACCCAAAATCCAATTTGGTACTAACTCGACCCTTATATATATATATATATATATATATATATATATATATATATATATATATATATATAGATTCAAATTATGGTGTCTTAAATTATAATCGATATACTTTTGGAGAATTAATTCAAATCGTTTGCCAAGTTGGTTTAGGCATCTGTACTGAAATGAAACTCCAAAAGCAATTAAAACGGGAAAGGTCAAGTGGCCGCAAAGAATTGGGTAATTTTTGCTATCAATTTGGCTATGATCCTATTGTTTCTCCCTCCAAAAGGAAACCCTATTTTCAAAACAAACCTTCTTTCCCTTCAACTTATAAAAAACATCGGCCTAGGCAATCCGTTCAAAAAACATATTCTAAACCTAAACAAAAATATCAGAAGAAAAGAACAACTCCAGCTTCTTCTTCAAAATGTTACAAATGTGGCCTCCCAGGTCATTATACAAATCGTTGTTTTAAAAATACTCCAAAAAGAAGAGTTCGAGAAATTGCTGCAGAACAGCAAAGTTCTTCTTCCTCTTCAGATGACGGTTGCAAACAACGATGCAATTGTTCATTTTCTACAGAAGATCTACTGTAGCACTTTTACTGTTACCTTTTACTGTAGCATATAGTAAAAGCAAATAGTAAAACCGCACAGTATCCAAATCTGGGTACTATTCGCCCACAGATTGTACCCATTGTTTTTGTAAATCCGCTTTGTAATAGTACTGAAAAATCTCTATAAAAGGAGGTTATTATTTTTAGTAAAGGCAAGAGTTCGGATAGCGAACTTACTGCTTAGTCCCAGAAAGTGCTTGACTAGCAAGCAAGAGTGATTTTCTTCTTTTGTAAGCTTTCTCTTTCTCTGTCTGTAAGAGTGTGACACTGCTTCAAGCCGATCTTGGTAAGAAAGTGGTATCAGAGCCAATCTTGTAAGTGGTGTAATACAGTTTGTCTGTAATACAGTTTGTCTTTGTCTTGTTTCTGTAATACAGTTTGTCTTGTTATTTTTGTATATTTGCTTGATCGTTTTGTTTCAGATCTTGTTTTTGTTTTTATTTTAACAAATTAAAAATTGGATAGAGGTCCCAGGCTTCCTTGTCGTAATACCCTATTTGCCGTTTAGCCGGGTAGGCGTTTAGGCTTTTATTAGGGATTTATATTATTGACAAGCCACTCTTTGAAAATTTTTATTTGCTAAAATGGAACCAGAAAGAAAATCTGTTTCAGAAAGATCTACCAAATATTCAAAATTAGCAAGAACAGAAAGTTCTCTTAGCCAAAATTCTTCAAAAAAGCCTTCTAAAAGTTTGAAAACTAAAATAACAAATTGGTTTTCTACTCAAAGTAATTTTGATTCAGCTTCTGCAAAGTCATCCTCTATTGAATTAACTATATAGCAAAACTATGTCAATTAAAAATCTTGAAGAAATCCGTTACTCTGATATAGAACAATCACTTCATAATTGGAATTTACCAACTGTTCCACAAAGTGAAATATATGTAGAAGGTTCTTTCCAAAATGATGAGTCTCTTGAATCAGATTTCATCATCAAAACAGTAGAACAAACAATCCCCATCTCAAACCAAAATGAAGATCTGACGCTATTATCTGTTAGAGAAATTCTTCAAACTTCTTCTAAATATAATTATCTCCATTTAGGGTTTGTTCAAGTTGCTATTAAACCTTTAACCCGCTTAGGTCTACAGACTTCTTGTCTTGTAACCTTAAGAGATAGAAGGTTTTTCAGATTTACCGATTCTTTAGTCGGTATGGTTGAAGCAACTCTTTTAGATGGCCCTGCCTATTTTATATGCATTCCAAATTATTCTGTCTCTCTTTCTGATAGGCATTTGTCTAGATTCCTTCGATTAGGAGTTTATACTCAAGGTTTTCATATGTTACCTGGAAGTGAAAATATTACGGTAACTTACCAAATATATTATAAATTAATGAAAACCAATACTCCTGGTACCGCATATGAAGATCGTATTAGAGGACTAACTACTCTATTTTTGGCCAACATTAATCATAATATTGTCATGCCAAAAAGAATTAAATGGGATGAAGTCAATATAGACAAATGGCATATAGATGATGCACAAGAAAAACTTCCCCAAGAATCCTCAGAACCAGAATTAATTCAAACCAATGATGATGGCTCTGTTGATATTCTTTTTTCTAAATATTCAAAAAAGGATAGTGAAACTCAACCTCTCCTTTTTCCCCAAAGACAAAAAATTCCTAAGTCTATACCGACTCATGTTTATAGCCCACGCTATCAACAAGAAGAAGAAGATTATAACCCAACTGAGAATGATTTTAACTCTCATCCTCAGATCAATATGATATCAACCACAAAAAATCAAACAGGTCCAAATTTTGTTATCGATACTGACTACTTAAAACAAGATTTTCAAAAACATCCTTTAACAAAATGGTATTTTAAAAACATACCTGAAACTATTCGCAACGACTTAAAAGACCAATGATATTTTTATATGACCCATATCCAAAAAACTATTCCCTTTTTTACTTGGTTTCAAACCTATACAAAAAATCTAACTAAACCAACAAAAGAAATTTTAATGCTCCAGAATCTCACACGAAAATGGGAATCTCAAGCTGGAAATCTTTCCTCTCAATTCTTTCCTCCTTTTCATTCTCTTAAAATCACTGGAACTATAGCCTCTCCTATCAAAGTAGCTGAAAAACTCCCAGCTGACCGTCTAGTAACTCCAAAAGACTTAGCCCCCATAATTGAACAAAATAATTATACAAATACTTTTCTCCATACTCTTGGAGAACATGTTCTTTTCCAAAAGGCTTCTATTGCTCCAAGTACAAGTATGGCTAGTTCTCCTTTAGCCCAGAGAAAATCCTCCGCCTTTTTTCTTCCAAAAGAACCTGTCAAAGCGGCTTTCCCAACTCCAAGTCTAGTTCAGTCAGATTTTATAACTGAATTAGCCAGAGAGTTAGACAAGGCAAAAAACCCTTCTGTTAATGCTCTTTCAAAAGAAACTAATAAAGAAAACCTTTCTGAAGAAGAAACTTCCAACCTTGACTCTGATTCTGATCTTGACTCCGATTTCAGTGTAGGTTCAGAGTTTGAATCAACTATTCTTCAGGCTCAAAATCAATTTCTTCCTCAAATTCAAAGTATTGTCCGCCCTAATAAAAATTATTATCAAAGACCAACCCCTGTTGATCTTCAAATTGAAGAACAACAAGCCTTCTCTAGACTCCATTTTGATGGAAACCATCTCTATGAGTGGAATCTAGATGGTATGACTGAATATCAAATTCTTCAACTTCTCAATCAAGTTTTAACTTATCAGAATGCTTGTTTAATTCATGGTCATACGACTGACAATATTGCAAAAGCTATTGCTCAAGGTTTTTCTGGACAACTCTTTGGTTGGTGGCATGATTTTCTCACACCAATCCAACGAGAAGAAATCCTTACTGCTGTCAAGCTAGATGCTAATGGTGAACCAATTTTAGATGATAGAGGTAATCAAATTGGAGATCAAGTAACTGTTCTCTTATTAAATATTATCCACCATTTTATTGGAACCATTGATGACATGTCTGAGAAAAATAAAGAACTGTTGGGGGCCTTGCACAAAATCTTAGGATCTAGCCCTCCAGAACAAACCAGAATTATGGATAAAGCAATGAAATAAATCAAAGCATCAATCACACACCACACAAGAGATTTTTACGTGGAAAACCTCAAAGAGGTAAAACCACGGACCTCGTCCGATCAACAATCCACTATGAAGTAGAACGTTACAATCTTCTTCACTCACGCAGAGTGGATAAACAATAAGAGAAATAGAGAAAACGGAGAGATCTAACCGATTACGAGGACATAGAAGCGCCGAGATGTAGATTGCAAAGTAGAGAACCTCCACGAGCAAAACCTCCCTTCTATAAGCTTCTCTCTCTCTTTCTCCTCTCTCTCACCTTTGATAGCCCTAAACCCTTTAAGAAATCCTCAAGCAAAGCTTTAGGAAACCCTCTTGCTATTTTGTGATCTTCCTAATACCTAGAAAAACCCTAGGCAACCCCTTTTATAGTTTTGGGAAACTCCTTTCCAACCCAGTTGCGAAAGGACACAAATCTGCAGTTTCGCGCAAAATCGCGGAACAATCTGCAGTAACCTTCGACCGTCTGGCTCTCCTACGACCGGTCGTAGACCACCTACGACCGGGTCGTAGCTCTCCACGACTCCGTCCTAGCTACAAGAAAAATGCAACTTCGAACTGGACTTCGAGTCGTGCAGGGGCTCGAACCCACGACCGGCCGAGAGCACCTCCCACGACCGGCCGAGCGGGACTCAGACCGGTCGTAGACGGGGCAAAAACCCCATCAAATCTCCCCCTTTTTGACCCGGAGGGATCCACCTTCTTCAAGCCGCCGTGTTTCTACAAACCTCAAACTTGCCCTTGAGCAAAGCCTTGGTCATCATGTCCGACCCATTATCGTCCGTGTGGACCTTCTCAAGCCGTAACACCTTTTGTTCCAAAGTATCCCGATCCAATGATACCGACCCTCTATGTGCTTCGACTTGGAATGCCGACTTGGATTCTTGCTCAAGTGTATAGCACTCGACTATCGCAATAGACCACGTGCTCCTCCCGCTTGTGCAAGTTCTGTAGGAACCTCTTCATCCAAAGCATCTCTTTACATGCTTCGTGATCGCAATGTATTCCTGCCGTCGTCGACAATGCTACGACCTTCGTAGCTTGCTCGCCAAGAAACCGCTCCCCCCGCAAACGTGAACATGAACCCCGATGTAGACTTCCCGGAATCTATGTCACCGCCATATCTGCATACGTGTAGCCCTCTAACACGCCACAAAACCATAGCATGTGCTCAACCTGGATGAGCCTCTTAGATACCGTAATATCCATTTCACCGCATGCCTTCAATGTTCTTTGCCAGGATTGGCAAGATACCGGCTGACAACACCAACCGCATATGCTATGTCCGGGCGTGTACACACCATAGCATACATCAAACTTCCTACACCGACGCGTAGGGTATCTTCTCGCATCTCTTCCACCTCCGCCTTCGTCTTGGGACACCGCCCGTCGCTCAATCTGAAGTGACCATCTAGTGGAGACCGACCGGCCACAGATTCATATTGAACCGCTCTAGGACTTTCTCAATATACCGCTTTACGACATTGAAAGCTTCCCGGCCGCTTCGTCACACACGGGTTATCTCCATTCCTAGGATCTGCTCGTAGGGCCCAAGTCTTTCATCGCAAAGACTTGCCCAACTCCCGTTTCACCACAATCTTCTTGATGTCTTTTCCCATGATGAGCATGTCATCAACGTATAATAGCAGTAACTAAGAAATCACCATCTGAGAACTTACGCGTGAACACACGGTGGTCCGACTCCGTTCATACCCATGCTGTAACATGAACGAATCGAACTTCTTGTACCATTGCCGTGGAGCTTGTTTCAGCCCATACAAGCTCTTCCTCAGCCTACACACCATATGCTCCTTGCCCTTGACTTCGAACCCCTCTGGTTGGTGCATGTAGATCTCTTCTTCCAGGTCACCATGGAGAAAGGCAGTTTTAACATCTAACTGCTCTATCTCCAGATCCATGCTAGCCGCCAACCCAAGCAACACCCGTATGGATGTCATCTTCACCACTGGTGAGAATATCTCCTCGAAGTCTATACCTTTCCTCTGACCAAACCCTTTAACCACAAGTCTGGCCTTGAACCTCATCTGTGAATTCTTCGCTCGATCTTCTTTATGAACACCCACTTGTTGCTCGAGCTTTCTTGCCCTTAGGCGCTTCACCATATCATAGGTGTGGTTCTTATGCAAGGATTCCATCTCCTCTTGCATAGCTTTCAACCACTCCTCCTTATGCTCGTCGGCTAGGGCCTCAGAATAATCTTCTGGCTCTCCCCCATCGGTTAGCATAATGTACTCGTGCGGTGAGTACCTCTTGGACGGCTGTCTGTCCCTAGATGACCTCCTCACCTGTGGCTCAACAGGTGGATCAAGTGGGGGCTGCTCCCCTGGTCCATCTTCTGAAGGAACTCCCTCGTCCTCTGCACCTTGCTGTACTCCCCCGTCATCAGGCACCACGGGAGGAGTAATCGGATCCATGTCCTCTAGCTCACCTGAACTAGGCTGGTTCTTCTCTGGCTTACCAATGTCTTCGATACACTGATCTTCAAAGAAAACCACATCTCTGCTCCTGACGAGCTTCTTCTCGGTCGGATCCCATAACCTGTAACCGAATTTTTCATCACCGTACCCTAAGAACACACACTGCCTGATCTTCATATCGAGCTTGGACCTCTCGTCCTTTGGTACGTGAGCGGATGTCCTGCATCCAAACACCCTGAGATGACTGTACGATGGATCCTGTCTAGTCCACACCTTCTCGTACTTCTCCATTCAACGGGGCTGATGGAGACCTGTTTATCAAATACACCGCTGTGCGCATTGCTTCTCCCCAGAACGTCTTGGGCAACTTCGCATGGGATAACATGCATCTGATTCTCTCAACAATGGTGCGATTCATTCGCTCAGCTACACCATTATGCTGGGGGGTCTTGGGAACCGCCTGTTCATGCCGTATACCACAGGACTTGCGGTACTCGTGAAAGTCGCCAATGTATTCACCACCATTGTCGCATGCGATGCACTTCAATGATCTACTGTCTCTCTCTCGACCATAGCATGAAACAATTTAAACACACCAAAGACCTCGTCCTTGGATTTCAAAGCATAAACCCAAACCCTCCTAGATGCATCATCTATAAAAGTGACAAAATACAATGCCCCACCCAAGGTTTTTGTCCTCATGGGACCACAAACATCGAATAAACCAAATCTAATGCATGCACTTTATTAACATGAGAAGCGGTTTAATAAATGAAACTCTATCTTGTTTCCCGATAAACAATCAAGACAGTTTTGAGAGGCATACCTGCAATACGTCTGGAAGGAGTCGCTTCTCGCTAGTAGTGAAGCCCTTTTTCACTCATGTGGCCTGACGCCCGTGCCACATGTCAATAGCCGAATCTTCCGTGCGTTCAACCCACCCTTGCACATACCGACACTTGCCTTGTACAGGTGCAACACTTCTTTCCTCTAGCCACGATCAACGAACCCTTGATGAGCTTCCATCACCCACCAAAGAACCGGCTTTCATAGCCATCATCATCCACCTTCCCGTCGACATCAAGTTGAGGCGAAGGTCCGGGATATGCCTCACATCCCGAGAACCAATGTGCACCCACATCGGTCTTCACACAAATATCACCGACTCCCACGATCTTTGATACGCCAGAATTTCCCATCTTCACGGTCCATAGTCACCGACTTGTAGAGTGAAGGAGTCCCCGTGTGGAGTCGCATGAAAAAAGCTCCCGAGTCTATCACCCGGTCGGTGCCCCGACTCGTGCCGTGAGACATACATCGTGATCTCGTAGAAAGCATAACTACCATGTCGCCATCCGAAGCGACCGCAAAGGTGGAATCGATTCTTCTTCCTTCCCTTTTCCTTTCTTGTCGTTTTTTCTTACCACGACATTCATGCTTGTAGTGGCCCTTCTTGCCACAATTCCAAAGATTCAACCTCTTTTCTCGTTCTCGACTTGCCTCTTGATTTATCTCGGCCTTCCCGCCCTTCCCGTTCTTTCCTCTCCCCGTTCCTCGTGTCACAAGGGCCTCTTCTTTGAGTAGACCCTGAGACTTCCTCCTTGTCTCCTCATTGAAGAGACAACCGGTTACCCGTTCCATGGATATCTTTCCGTCAGCGCGGAGTTACTTAGAGACACCACCAATGTCTCCCAACCGTCGACAATGAACTAAGTAAAGTAATAGTAAAGCGCAATTCATCATCCAGACCATCTTCATAGAGGTGAGTTGGTTCACTATATTCTTGACCTCATTCATATGCTCGACCACGAACCACCATCCTTGAACTTGAGATTCACAAGTCGCCTTATCGAAAATATCTTATTACCTACTGTCTTCCTCTCATACTGACCCTTGTAATTTTAGCCATAGGCTTGCATACCGAGGTTTCGTAGACACATGGTGAAACACTGAATCATCCAACCATTGTCCGATAAACCCCACCGCCTTTCGGTCCATCTTCTTCCAATCATCATCGGTCATATCCTTGGATTTTGTGATATGCTCGAGATTGAGAATATAGTCCTTGCAATAAAGCAAGTCCTCCATCTTAGCCTTCCATATGGTCAGTTAGAACCATTGGTGATCATCCTTGAGCCACCTTCCATAATTCAAACCGATCCTACCCGTTCAATGAACTTAGCTCGATACCACTTTGTTGGGGGCCCTGCACAAAACCTTGGGATCTAGCCCTCCAGAACAAACCAGAACTATGGATAAAGCAATGAAATAAATCAAAGCATCAATCACACACCACACAAGAGATTTTTACGTGGAAAACCCTCAAAGAGGTAAAAACCACGGACCTCGTCCGATCAACAATCCACTATGAAGTAGAACGTTACAATCTTCTTCACTCACGCAGAGTGGATAAACAATAAGAGAAATAGAGAAAACGGAGAGATCTAACCGATTACGAGGACATAGAAGCGGCCGAGATGTAGATTGCAAAGTAGAGAACCTCCACGAGCAAAACCTCCCTTCTATAAGCTTCTCTCTTTCTCCCTCTCTCTCACCTTTGATAGCCCTAAACCCTTTAGCAAATCCTCTACAGCTTTAGGAAACCCTCTTGCTATTTTGTGATCTTCCTAATACCTAGAAAAACCCTAGGCAACCCCTTTTATAGTTTTGGGAAACTCCTTTCCGCAACCCAGTTGCGAAAGGATACAAATCATTCGCGGAACAATCTGCGTAACCTTCGACCCGATCTGGCTCTCCTACGACCGGTCGTAGACCACCTACGGGGTCGTAGCTCTCCACGACTGTCCCTAGCTACAAGTAAAAATGGCAAACACACGAACTCGGCCGGACTTCGAGTCGTGCCAGGGCTCGAACCCACGACCGGTCGAGCACCTCCCACGACCGGTCGAGCGGGACTCAGGACCGGTCGTAGACGGGGCAAAAAACCCCATCAAGAACAACTTCTAAATCTTCGATGTAAAACCCTTACTGATTTTCGGTGGTATAAAGATGTTTTTCTTTCAAAACTTTACAAAATTACATCTTGTAATGATGTAATTTGGAAAGAAAAATTTGTTTTAGGGTTACCGCCTCTTTTTGGTGAAAAGGTAAAGGCCAAATTAAAAGATATATGTATGGGAAAAGGTACTATGCGCTCGAGCTTAAAGTGGTCGTCCGTGAGGTCGAGCTGGGTGGGCCCCACCGTGATGCCGTTCGAAGATCCACACTGTCCACCAGATGCACGAGCCAAGGGTGGGCCCACACGGCCCAAAATCAACCGTCTATGTAACTCAGGTAGGCCATACCATCGGAAAACATAAGTATACATGCAAAAACATGTAAATGCACTTGGTGGGCCCCACATGAGTTGTGGATACCACCTGAAACTTGGTCTAAAATTATATTCAAGTGGGACACACATGATGGACGGTGTTGATCATCAAAAAATGCCTCGAAAGGTCTCCAAAAATGGTTTTGAATGTTTCAATGGTGCATGGCCCCTCTCAACTTCTATACGTGGTGTGGCCCACAAAAGTCACGGATTGACTTGATTTTCAGCCGTGTGGGCCTCCTCTGGAATGGTGCATCTGGTGGACGGTGTAAATTTTTGAACGGCATCACGGTGGGGCCCACCCCAGCTCGACCTCACGGACGACCGCTTTACGCTCGAGCTCATAGTACCTTTTCCATATATATATATATATATATATATGGAAAAGGTACTATGAGCTCGAGCGTAAAGCGATCGTACGTGAGGTCGAGCTGGTGGGGGCCCCACCGTGATGCCGTTCGAACATCTATCCCCGATCGGATGCACCATCCTCAGTACGGGCCCATACGGTGAAAATCACGTCCATCCGAGACTTTTGTGGGCCACACCACGTCCGAAGTGGAGAGGGGCCATGCACCATTCAAACATTCAAAACCACTTGTGGCCCCCCTTTTGAGACGTTTTTGATGATCAACACCGCCATCATGTGTGTCCCACTTGAATGTAATTTTAGACCAATTTTCAGGTGGTATCCACACCTCAGTGGGCCCCACCAAGTTATTTTACATGTTTTCGCATGTATACTTATGTTTTCAGAAGGTATGGCCCACCTGAGTTCCGTGGACGGTCAATTTTCAGCCGTGTGGGTCCCACTTAGAGCGGTACATCTGGTGGACGGTGTGGATCTTCGAAAGGAATCACGGTGGGGCCCACCCCAGCTCGACCTCATGGACGACTGCTTTACGCTCGAGCGCATAGTACATTTTCCCTATATATATATATATATATATATATATATATATATATATATATATATATATATATATATATATATATATATAAGGCCCTGACAAAAGTCACAGGTCATCTCTGTAACAGCTGTTATGACCCTATAATGTATAAGGGTTATTTTGGGCTGTTTTGACCCTGTAACATATAACAGTTACATTAGATAACAGACATTACAAACTGGTATTTTAATACCTTGGTGTCAAAGGATGTTTGCATTGTATAAAAAGGATGAGCGCGCTTTATGAGTTGGACTTGTTTGATTGAAAGAAAAGCTAACTTTAGGGGACCATTGACATTGGTTATAAAGCTGGGAACCACATTGGCCATTTGGAGGGGGTCCAACAATTTTATTGAAAGGGAACCATGATATATGGAGCTTTGTCTAAAAGGAAGGGACAAAAGATGCAAACCTAGCTTCTTCTTTTTTATTTTTTGAGCCCACCACCCTTTCCTGGTGTAGGGCCCTTGACACCCACTCTAGTTACAAAACATGTGAGAAGAACTCAGAAAACAGTAAAACCACTTGGGTCTATGTATCAAACAGAACCAATGTGTTAGAATGGTTATTCTTTCCAAATCAAGCTTACTAGATTTCACAACTCCATCCATCAGTTATGCAACTTCACATTCAACCTCTAACAATTTCTGTTTCCTAAGGTCGGTTTAAGGCTCACCATTCACCATCTCAGTCCTTCCATGACCACATGATTGATCACGTACGGACACTCGGCACCCATGTACCATTTCGTGCATCCAACGGCTAAAAACGCATTGTACCACAAGGAGTGGTGCACGCACCTGTATGTATAAGTTTTAATATTATAAAACAACAGTGGAACATGGGCTTTTCAGGGACGCGGATTGTCAGCTGACGCTGCCAGTAGTAAGTTAGCTACCGGACGGTGCTCTGTGGGCCTCGCCATGATATATGTTTTGTATCCTTTTCATCTCATTTGATGCAATGAGACACAAAATACGATATATCCAAATATCAAGTGGACCACACCATAAGAAAACAGTGATGATTGAACGCCCACCATTAAAAACTTCCTGTTACGTTTATCTGCCATCCAACTGGTTGATTAAGTCACACAGACTTAGAAGAAGTGAAAACACAAATATCAGTTTCATCCAAAACTTTTGTGGCCCATGAAGTTTTTAATGGTGAGCATTCAATCGCCACTGTTTCCTGTGATGTGGTCCACATGAGATTTAGATCTGCCTCATTTTTGGGCTAACACTCTAAAATGATATGAAAAAATGGATAGACAGAGTGGATAAAACACATATGCCATACCATGGCAGGGCCCACATATCACCGTCTACCTAAGCTAGCAATCCGCGTCCGGGTTTCAGCCGTTGGATGCATTAAATATTTGTTCTGTTCTCTTCCTTATTTAATGAATCCAATGGCTTAAAAAAAGACTTGTTTCACGTGTGGTACAGGCAATTTCCAGCCATTGATGAATTACTTGTTTTTTCTTTCCACATCCAACGGCTAAAACCACTGTATAGCATAAGGGGTGGTGCAGAAGTCCGTGGGTGATATATACGTCCTCTTTTTTCGTGTACGCACTTCTTTGTTCCTACTTATGGCACTAGAATATACACTAGTTAGGGTATGGGTGAAAAATTAGGAACTAGTATATAAGTAAGAAGCATAGAAAGGGGGCTACGGATTAAAAAAGTGGGGGTGTTCATGTTGAATTTTCAAGACTCTTAAAATAGTAGGCCACCGACCGTAGTAAATGATTGTATGCTTGCAAGCTACTTATTTTGTTTTTAAACCAAATCTGCCCATGCCACATAAATGAGTCCCAAACCTCGAGATGCTGATGGCATGCGACCGTAGGAAAGTTCCTGCGCTCGTAAGAGAGGTGGGGCCCACGAGCCTTAAAAATGAGATTACGAGATGCATACACTACTGAACGGTGATCTGTGCGCTCTACCATGATGCATGTGTTTTATCCAATGATGTCTATTTATTTTTCAGGTTATTTGAAAGCATGAATTTAAAATTATGACAAATCTAAATTTGAGGTAGTTGTCATATGTCTTCAATCTAGCCGAAATGGGTATGTTGATGTCACCGGTAATCCACTCAATCTCATTGAGCATATGTCAATCTCATTGAGCATATGTCACCGGTAATCCACTCAATCTCATTGAGCATGTCCATCAAGAACCCATCGATCCCATCAAGAAACCATCGATTTATTCCAATTGTTCATTAAATAGTTTTTAGGGCATTTTTCAATACCATCAAATATGACTTTGATCTCATTAACAGGCTTCGATGGTTGTCGATCCTATTGAAGGTACCATCGATAGAATCGTGCAATTTTATAGCAGTGCTAAGTGAATATGTGCAAGGGCTGTTTTGAGCGAAGAGGGGGAACAAAGCTAGGGTTTTGCGAAAGGGATTTTGAAGTTTTCGGATCGGTAAGTCTATTTATTTCTTAAAAATTCAATTTTATCGTGAATTCGATGTCACTTTGTACCATGGTTGTTTTCCTATGAGAGTTTTTCTATGTACAACTCTTGTCCTCTGTATGCTTTGACTGCATTTGATTTCTTTTTTTATTTAGTTCGAATTTGAATTTACTTCCTTAACTCCCTAATAGGTGGTATATCAGTTATTGTTGGGTTTCAAATTTCAATCTAGAACATGTCGTCTAAGGGATCGAACGTGAATTATGAAACGGAGAAGTTTAACAGCAAAAACAATTTTGAACTATCGAAGGTGAAGATGAGAGGCCTTTTAGTTCAAAAATGATTGCAACATGCTTTCCTTAATAAGGAGAAGTGTCATGTATCTATGAATAATGAAGAGTGGGGATGAATTAGATGAGAGGGCTATTACGTCGATCCAATTGTATATAGTATATAATGTTCTCTATGATATGATTGAAAGACCATCACAGGAATTTAAACGAAACTAGATAGTTTGTACATAAAGAAATCCTTGGGCAATCATCTGTATCATAAGAAACATTTCTATAATATTAAAATGACAGATGGATATCAATGAAGACATTAACACGTTCGACTAATTGCTTTATAAACCGACGAATGTGGATGCGAATCGAAAAAGAAGAACAAGTCCTAATTTTGTTGATTTCAATTCCACTGTCTTACGAGAATCTCGTAAACACAATACTCCATGGTAGAGATACCATAGACGTGGACATTGTCATCTCAGCCTTTCACAGGAATCAGTTGAGAAAGAATATAGATGTATTGATAGTCAGGGGAAGGAATTCTGAAAAAGAAAGGAAATTCTCAATCGAGATCCAAGTTAAAAGAGAAATGTAAGATAAAGTGCTAAAATTATGATATGACTAGACACATGAAAAATTATTGTTGAAATCATAACTCAAAAGTGATAGAAATCTAATATACGCCAAAGGAAGCGAACATAGCAGAGTCCATCGAGGAGGTGAATGGTGGTGACGTTCTGACTACATCCAAATCTAATTACATTAGTAACGACTAAATTTTGAATTCAGGAGCCTTATGCCACTTGACTTCTCACCGAGATTGATTCAGTAGTTACAACGAATATGATGGTGAACAAGTGTTTATCAGCAATGACATAGACTATAAGGTAATTGGAATCAATTTGGTACCTATCAAGATGTTTGATAAGATGGAGCGTATCCTGACCTTAGAAACAATACAATATCTCTTAGGACGAGTTTTTTTTTTTTTTTTTACACACGCACACACACCCCACACACTCTTGCTCGGGTGGTAGACTATCAGGAGTTTCAACTCCTGGTCAAGGGTTTGAGTACCCATAAGTGGTGCGTATCCTGACCTTAGAAACAATACAATATCTCTTAGGACTAAGCTCTTTTTTTTTTTTTTTTTTTTTTTTTCACGCGCACACACCCCCACACACTCACGCTCATGGAATTTCACCACCTATGGGTACTCAAACCCTTGACCAAGAGTTGAAACTCCTGATAGTCTACCACCCGAGCAATAGTAAGGACCCTTCTTAGGACAAGTTGGATGGGTTTAAATGTATATTTAAATATTCAAAGGAAGCACTCATTTTATCCATCCATTTTACAAGCTCATTTTATACTATTGATCACGAAAACAAAGTAGATCCAAATCTCAATTGAACCAAAACAAGAAAAAAGTAGGGATTGAATGGCGTGATCCAAAAACGAAGCAGATCTTAATCTCAAGTGGACCACGCCACAAAAAGAAAAAAAAAATAGTGATCGACTGTTTACCCGAAACATTTCGGGTTGATACAAGTTTAGGATTTTTCCTTTCATCCAAGTCCTTGGATGGCAAATAAGCGTCTAACAATGGGCCCGAAGAAGTTTTTAACGGTGGACGTTCAATCAACACTGTGTAGTCTAGTCCACCTGGGATTTAAGATTAGCCTCATTTTTTGGACCGTAATCTTTAAAAAAAAAAAAAGCTGGCAAAATGGAAGGACGGGTCACCAGCCACACACCAGCTAGCTGGCTAGTTGGGTTACTAGCCAAACCGCATCCGCCCTCACGTGAGCTGGAAAAACAGACTGACATGGTCCTGCCGTCGGCGTCCGGGGATAGCAGGCAATCCCTTCCGTTCTATCTCATGACATTTGAATTGCTGTTATACCTGAGAATCGAAGTTTTTCTCACATGCCACGTGTACAACATCTTAAGTGTATCAAGCGTCATATACAGCAGGAGTACCAGATAATTAACAAAAACGATTAACTAAAAATTAAAATAATAATAATAATAATAATAATAACCACTTTAATTCAAATTCCAATCTCTAATAAATGAATTAAACCCCATTCATTAATTCCCACCCAAATTTCCCATACCTTTAAATTCGATTTTATATTAAACAAAACAAAAAAAAAAAAAAGCCCAAATCAGAAATTCAAGCGTTATCCTTCTAAAATCTGAAGAAAAAATAAAAAAAACAAAAGCCATTTTTTCTTCACATAAAAGGGAAAAAAAAAAGTGAAATAAAAATAAAAAGGACCGATTTTCTTAATGACTTCCACGGTTGATCATCTCCGTGTAATGCTTTAAGGATTCTTGCCTTTGCAGCCTCATTTCCTCGTTGAATTTCTTTATGAACGCTTCGACTCGCCGATTCAACTCGTCCTGACTCAGCGATGATTCCTTCCTGAGGAGCTTTCCCGACCTGGGAGAGGGCGATGGTGACGATCTCTTCTCCCTCATCGTATCCGATTTCTTCATCGCAGGGGAGGACGCGTCCTCAGTACGTGCTCGGCCGTGCGTCTCCCACGTGTCAGATTTCTTGAGGTGGCGGGTCAGCGGCATCGGACGGCCATCCGTGATCGTCTTCCACGTGCTCTCGAGCGTCTCGCCCCGTTTCGGCTTCGCCACGCCCAAGGCCCTGCTACCTGCAGGAAGATGAGCGATTAACATGTGAAATGACTGTTTTGCCCTTGAAAACTGTAAATTAAAATTCGAAATTTTATCGGCACGAGTGCGCCAAACACCAGCGGCGCACGTTAGCCGCCAGTGCCTCCCCGCCTCCATGGCGCAGATTAGGTGAGGCCCCTGATAGTGGGGCCCACTTCGATGTATGTGTTGTATATCAATGCCGTCCATCCGTTATTCCATCTCATTTTAGGGCAATGCCCAAAAATGAAGCAGATCCAAATATTAGGTGGACCACACCACGGGAAACGGTGGTGATTGAACGCCCACTATTAAAAACCTTTTATGGGCCGCAAAAGTTTTAATGGTGTGGTCCACCTGATTTTAATAGTCAATCACCACTGTTGCCTGTGGTGTGGTTCACCTGATTTTTGGATCTGCTTCATTTTGTGTGTGTTGGGGGATAATGGACGGCGTGGATATACAACACATAAATCAAGGTGGGCCCCACTGTCAGGGGCATCATCCGTGGTATGGCCCACCGAATATTACAATCAGCTTCACTAACCATACTTCGTCAAGAAAAGCTGCGCTGGACCAAGCCCGCATTCATCTCGACGAACAGTAACATCATGAGGATACTCAGTCCCGTTTCAACAATTTAAAAATAGAAATAAACGAAAAGCGCAAGTTAGCGTTCCCAGCCCCGAGATGATCTGGAAGCTAGACAGACGGGCCGCTAAGACCTCTCGACTCAAGCTATTATGCGCCGATAGGAGAAAAATCTAAAACGCAACATAATGAAGGGCGTTTTGCTAACATGCACGGGCACTCCAGCGCATGCTAGACATTCGTTCTAGCTTCCACTCTTCCCGTTTTGACTGGCAGGAGAGTTCTATCCTCCGCCAACATGCAGGGCGTTTTGCTAACATGCACGGCACTCCAGCGCATGCTAGACATTCGTTCTAGCTTCCACTCTTCCCGTTTTGACTGGCAGGAGAGTTCTATCCTCCGCCAACCAAAAGAAATAAACAGATAAATAAATGAAGTACTGGCATTCGCCCCAGCTCCCACTGCGCAAGTTAGAGAAAAACCCTCTTATCACTATCCTATCCTACGCCAAACGGCTTCAAAAGTAACAGTTCTTACCATCGGGGCTCGCTTTCACGTTCTTCTTGTGTGCAAATCTAACGGAAACCAGAGGTTTCTCCTTCAGAAGCGAATATTCCGTCACATTTCTCCGTTTTCGCGTCCAATCCGACTTCGATAAGACAAACTCGTCCTCATCCTCTCCCCCTTCCGTCGAATCCAAAGCACTACCTTCCGTCTCTTTGTCCGTCGCTGCAGCCTCCGAAACCTCAAAATCCGGCCGGATCCCCGCCGGAGTCTGCAACACCATAGGCTCGTAATGCACTGGAGCATCAAAGTCCGGCCGGAACGCCGCCGGACTCTTCAGCACCGCGGTCTCGTACTGCAACGGAACCACGAGATCTGGCGGCATCTCCACCGGATTCTTCGACCCCACTGGCTCCACCACGTCATCGGACTTGTGGTGGAACTTCGAGGATGCGGCGATGGAGATGATGATGCCGTTGATGACGAAGTAGAGGTACGGGGGCGTCAACCATGAAAGGATGCAGCGCCAGATCTGAGGGACCACCGAAATAAAGAACTCCCGCAGCATGGGAACGGAGAGGTTTAAAACAAAAGCTGCGGAGAGAACTAGAGTCGAGAGGAGGAGAGCTTTGATAGAGAAAATCCATGTATTTGAGCTCTGTGAGAAGATCGCCATTTTTTTCCGGCGAGGGAGCTTTGATTTCTCCGTAAGGAGGGTAGAATGGGAAGAAATGGGTGAAAATGGAGATGGAAGGGGTACAATGGGAAGGAATTTTCAGATCGTAGCGATTTTTTGAAATAAAGGTGAGGTGGAGCGGTGAAGAAGATATATAGAGGAATAAGGCTATGGTGTTAGTTCACCACCACTTTTAAGTTGTGATGTCTTATCCAATGTGCATGTGGGATAACCTCAAATTAATTTGAATCGTCCAAATTTCGGGTCACATTCTGGATTGATCATATCCCTCAAATTCTAACTGATAAGTTGTTGATTTCACTCGTTTGAAACTGGACAGTTTATTTTTAACAGTCCATTTGATATCCATCAATTGGATGGTTTGGATTATTTTATCAGTGCACCCTGTGAATAAACTCCATCCGTGCTACAATTTGGACGGTCTGAATTGAGATGATGTAGGTCAAGTTAACGGTGGATGAAACAAACACCATAACTTAAAAGACAGTAAACTATCACCATATACTTCGTTCTGTATGATTTTTGGGCTGGTTTTGTATTATAAAATCTCGGCTGTTGATTAGGATCGTTGGTTGACGATTTCGATGAGTTAAATACTCTGACAGAGTGTGATGGATGATACGCATGAACTAAGGAGTTGATTTAGAAATTGCAATACCTTCGATATAAGTAATTCAAGTTAAATCGTCTAAAATGAAAAGCATCCAACGGCCTGAGTTCAACAAACATGTGTCCACGCGTGATTTAATCTATATGAATTCTGTTACTATATGGAAGGTGTACAACTTCCGAGTGCCTGCGTAGCAAGAGTCACGCTTCTCCAGAGTATCAACAACTCTGCCCTCGGCAAGGGGGAATCGGATTGCGTACTCAGTACGCTCTTATCGTACTGACTAAACTCAGTTAGGCCCACCATGAAAATAAGTGGTTTATCCACACCGTCCATACGTTTTTTCAGCTCATTTAAGGGGTTGACCACAAAGTTGAAGCATATCCAACTCTCAAGTGGATCATAAGACAGGAAACAGTGGGAATAATGATTTCCACCGTTGAAACCTTCCTAGGCCCTACAGTGATGTCTATTTGTCATCCAAGCTGTTAATAATATCACAAAGACATGGATGAAGGGGAAAAAACAAATATAAGCTTAATACAGAAATTCCATGACACTCAAGAATGTTGCAACGGTACAAGTTCAATTCACATTGTTTCATGTGGTGTGGTGCATTTGAGCTTTTGATATACTTCAATTTTGGACTCACGTAATAAAATTATCTAATAAATTAGATGGACGGAGTGGACAAAATACATGGATCATGGTTAACCCCACAGAGTTTACTGAGTTACTCAGTAGGCAATCCGCTTCCCAGCAAGGGGAGCGGATTAGGCGCGGCTTCATCCAGCAGGGTTCGGCCCTGACCGTGGGGCCTACCTCGATGTCTATTTTGGGTTATCCAAGTTGTCCATCTGTCTTTTCAACTCATTTACCAAAAAAGAGCAGATCAAAATCTCAGGTGTATAATAGGAAACAGTTGTGATTGAACGCCGCCATTAAAAGATAACTAGGAACCATGGTAATGTTTTGTTTACATCCAACATCGAACTTTTGATAAGGTCACACATACCTGACCTTGATGAAGACTGAAAACAAATGTAAGCCACTTTTTCTTATAGAATGGTACACATGAAATTTTGCTCCATTTATAGGATCATGCATTAAAATGATCTGTACAACAGATGTATGGCATGGAGACCTTTAAACTAGTGAAACTAGTGAGAACTCATCATATGATATGTGAATCCAAAATCTGAGGGGTCCGCATGGAGCAATACCTTAGGAAATCCCAGGCTAATTTATTTATTTTTATTCGTGACTTTGGGCTCATGAAAAATGAAAAACGAAAACAATTTTCTCCATTCATTTGCATTCCTCCTACCTATTGCCAACAGAATATATCAAGGTGAAAATTTATTCCCTGAAATTTTATGGAATTCCGTGTATCATGGAGAGTTCAAATTAAACGCATTAAACACCGTGTATAGGTGTGCGCAGGTGATCATAACTCATATATATATATATATATATATATATATATATATATATATATATATATATATATATATGAAAAGGTAAAATGCGCTCTAAGCTCTGGTGAGGTCGAACTGTGTGCGCCCTACCGTGATGTGTTTCGGCCATCAACATCGTGCATTTGATGGATATCCTTTAAATTATGGGATATCCCAAAAATCAGTCGTATACAGAACTCAGGTGGGCCATACCATCTAAAATTATGTGAAGACACCGTTAAAACATATAAAAGCACTTGGTGGGGCCCACCTGAGTTTTCCATGCACCTGAAACTTGGTATGAACCCTAATTCAAGTGGGACACACATAATGGATGGGCTGGATTTGCAAACTACATCTCAGTTGGCCCTCAAAAATTATTATGAATGTTTTAATCGTACACAGCCCCTCCCCACTTCTATATGTGGTGTGGCCCATACAAGTCACGGATTGACTTGATTTTTGAGACCTAGGCCCACGATGGAATGGTGCATCTGACTGATGGGGTAAATGTGCGTTTTGTCATGGTGGGGCCCACACAGCTCGACCCATGGGGCGTTAAAATCAACTCGACCGCATTGTACCTTTTCTATATAATATATATATATATATATATATATATATATATATATATATATATATATATAGAAAAGCCCCGCAGTCAGGCCGCGCGGTGTTGGGTGTGGCCGGGGCCGCACCTAATCCGCTCCTGGTAAGAAGGTGTGGGCTTGCTTACTCGTGTCCCTAAACAACCTGCACACGTCTTGATTTTTACTTCATAATTCTTCCAAAGCGTTTCGGAAGGGAAGCTATTCGTGGGAAAGCGACGACAACGAAATGATGGTTGGCCTAGAATACCGTAGATGGGCCACTTTACTGATCCAGACCGTAAATTCTGTGGGCACTACTGTAGAAGGCCCACGGTGTGGGTGATGTATGGAGCTGTCGGTACACCCAATTGAGCGAGCTACTTTAGAATACCTGGCTGAAATTATCATGAGATCTACCCTGTCCATCAAAGGGTCCCAAATTTGTTGGGTACGACTGTATTTGCTTGAGCGACGTGTCACCAAAGCATGTTCAATGGGTGTTTGTACTCAAATCTTTCTTATCTTTAACAACAGCAGCAGGTGACTCAATCAAAATATATTACATTTTACATCTTTATTGGTATAGTACCTTTTGCCTACCTTGAAAAAGACGGGTGAATACGAGGTGAGATTTAACTGGGCCACATAAAGCTTTAAAAGAGAGTCAACCGATTACAACTCTAAAACTTTCAAACGAGCTCTGCGTGGGGCTCATCGCTACAGTGCACACAGCTCAGCTATCCAAATCCTTTTGGACCCCAAAAGTCACACCAATTTAGAGCTCTTGTAGTTTACACCCTAGGAAAATATTGAGATGGGATGCCTGCCATGAATTCTGTGTAAAGCCTAAAATCAGTATACGCCATCTAATCCATTCATAGTATTCCAAAAATCAAGTGATTCATACAATGTGAACTTCAAACATTTTTTTGGTAAATTTATGAGGTGGCCCATTTGAGTGTTGAATCAGCTTGATTTATAGTATCAATGCTAGATGGGTAACAATGATCTTGATGAGCAAAGTAGATTTTATGCATGTTAAATCATTTTCCTCATATTAGAAAAGTAACTCCAATAGATGCCAGCCGGTGATTCCCAAGCATTTTCCTTTCCCCAAACAGTAAATACATATAAACATTAGTAGACCGTTTCTATATCATACATAGATCAATTAATTCATTTTGAGTTTTGGGTGTTGTTAGGATTTAATTCCAGCTGGACTCATTTACTTAAACAGGCTACATTTTTGAAACCATGTCCCACCCATCATGTATTTATCTTAGTTTATCTTAGCCCGGGTCAGTTCACCGACATGCTGACCTGAGCCATCACCATCCCTACTTATTAAGCTTAGAAACCAAACAAAACGCCATTAGAAAGTGAAATGACACCTTACCAATATAAATTAGGAAAGGCTAGAATCTTGGACATCACCTGTTTCACATGGTGCCTAAATCACTCAAGTCAATGGACCATCATATTCTATATATAAAGTTCATTTATGACTTCTATCATCGATGTTAGGCCCTGAGAATTCAATTGAATTGGCAACTGAAGTGGGCCACACCACATGAAAAAATGGTGATGGGATGCCAACCATAGATTTGTGTGTAGGGCTACCATCGTCCACGTATTTTTATTAAACTAGTTAACTAGGTGCAAGTCATTGGGTGTAAAGATACAAAAGTCAGCCTGATAAAAAAAACAAAAAAATCAGCTACCACGTGAGGCTGTTTGGAATGTAGGATTTGGTGGTATAGAATTGCATTTGGTACAATGTAAATTTTATCCAGCGTTCGGATAAATGATATGGATTGGATTAATCCAAGTATTATATCATCTCGTCCTAGTAAGAGATACAGGTGAATTTTTAATAGATTTCAAATGATTATAAATCCAAGTCCACCAAATTCAAGTTCTACCTGATATAATATTTTTTTAAAGAATAGTTTAATTCCAAATATAGGATTGTAGCGGAAGGCAATTAGAGAGAATCATCAAGCCTGGGACCCCTCGCTAATAAGCATGGCCCAAATAAATAAATAAATAACTAGTTTATTTATTAGGAGAGAGAGAGAGATTCAATGTATACTAGCAACCGGCCAGGGCATGCTAACGGTGGGCCCTCACCTAGCACGTGCATGCCAAGGGATCAGGATTCCCAACATGTATACCAAATGGTCCTATGATCTGAACCGTCCATCTTCTCGGGACTAATGTCAACAAGCAGTGACCCATGGTCAAGCTTTAGTGATGATCCGGAATTTCGGTTTCTAAGGTTTAATCAGGGCCATTGAAAGTCGTCCTTTTAATTTTCTCATATGGTATGCACAACACAGAATCCAGAAAATGGGTCTTCCAGATCATTAGTCATCTAAGTACATGGCCCGAATATGGCTACACATGCTGTGCACCTGAGTCCCCACAAAGGTAAAACGAACTGTTGAATCACACATCTCAACCGTTCATGAGGTAGATCCCACCGTTAAGATCTCCTGGAGTGAACTGTCGGGAGATTTCTCAAACCGTCCATTTCTCTGACTGAGTGGCCCACTTAGAAGCGACAGTCTTCTTTTGTTTGTGTCGGTCATGCACAGAGTGCTAGAGACGGGGGATGGCAACCATGCTTCATCGTGGCAGTAATTTAATTGGTTACATGTCACTGTCAAATATAGGACATGAAAAGCATGTTAGACTAGAATTGTGTGCTGTCACTGCATGTTGCAGGTGGTGTGATTTAATTGGATTGCCGCTTACTGCCAAAGATAGAGTAATACATTACAGATTGCATAACATGGATGCTTCTTATTATTATTATTTTTATTTACACACTAACTGTCACTTTCACTTCCCCACACACTCACACCACAATTCGTGCTCGAAACCATGACTTCTAAGTTACCACTTTTACATGAGTAAAGTGTAATAATTTATGCAGAGTTTATAAAAGAATCATGATGTGCATTGAGTTTAAAGGTTAGATGAATGATATGGGGTATTGGATGGGACGTTATTGTTGTAGGCTTGATGCCACAGTCTTTATCTCTTTGCACTTTTAGAGAAGTTTTGATTAAATTTTGGTTCTATATCAATTGTTGTTGGATTATGGACCTAGCACTATTCTTGTAACTATGGAGGACAAATGAGTTTTAAAACCATTAAAACTCCTCTCCCTATGGCTCCACACAAATTTAGTAATTTCAATCCCACTTGAATGCTATTTTGTATATTATAGTTATAGCATTCCACCTCTTATATGAACTCTAGAAACATCACAACTTAATGAGGTTCACTGGTGCACATGATCACATTATCCAATTCTTAAGACGATATGGACCGTTGATCAATAAGACTCACCTTATAAAATTCTTAGATACAGACCTACACTGTTGCTATTGGAAGGTGCTCTGTGGGCTCAAAATGATGTATGTATTTTATTTATACAATTGTTCAATTTGAGTTATTAATCTACAGCATGAGATTTAAAATAAATAAATTTTTAAAAAAAAAAGCTAAATCTAAATATTAGGTAATAAGATAAGAAAACAATTGTAATTGAACAACTACAATTAAAAACTTCATAGGAATCATTGTAATGTTTATTTTCCTTTAAATTGATTGATTAGTTCACACAGACTTGATGGAAGTGAAAAATAAATATTAACTTATATAAAACTTTTGTGGTCCTTTAATTTATTTTTTTTTGGTGGCCATTTTATTACTACTGTTTCCTACCATGTAATCTGCCTGAGATTGTGGATTGTCTTATTTTTGGGCTGGTATAATAGATGTACGCTGTAGATATAATACATACATTATGGTGGGACCTACAAGGCGTTGTCCAATAGCAAGTGGGTCAGCAAGCATGTTTAAAAGTTGTTCTCTTTGATACTGGAGTGGGCCCATCTCTAACAACAACAAGTGTCCATTTATGTGTCGTCAAGTCATGCTTGTGGTTAGTTAATCCGTACATGCATGGCAATATTAGTTTAAGTCCAAGCATGTTTGAAAGATCTTTTAAGTCATGCTCTATCATGCATGGCATCATATGGTACACCATCATGACCTTGGTGGTGGCAAGCTCACCTGAGAGTGGTTTAGGTGAGACCACGGCCTTACCTGAGACAGTGGGTCCTTATTGTGAGAGCCCACTTGATGCATGTATTATGTATCTACGGCATCCATCTATGGGGTTACTATGGGGCTCACCTTGATGTATGTATTATGTATCTATGTTATTCAGCTATTTCTTCCAAATCATTTTCTAGCATCATCCCAAAAATGAAGTATATTAAGTTATCCAGTGGACAATACCATAAGAAATAGTTGTGATTGTCCTATAATTAAAAACTTAGTGAGATTTTAATGTTTCCCTAGTGTTTATTTACCATTCAATTTGTTAATAAGGTCAAATAGGCCTGAATAAAGGGAAAAATCAAATATCAGCTTAATCTAAAAATTTCAAGGTTTTTAAAATAATGGCGTAAAATGATTTGAAAAAAAATAAATTAACAGCATGGATACATAATACATACATCAAGGTGGACCCACACTGACCACAGGGTAAGGGCCCCACCGTCTTGGGTGAGACCGGGATCTAACCTAATCCGCTCTCGAGCCACGAGATGAAAGGGAATCTTCTAGTACGCCTACCATCCGATAGGTGTACATCACCCTTGTTTTGTGGGCCAATCCTCTTATTTTTAAAGTAAAATCTCTTGCGTCCACAAGCTCAAGACCACCATCTTCACCGTACATCTCAAAAAAAAAAAAAAAAATCATACAAGACCGTACCACGCATAAAAATGTAAAATCATTCCTAAAGGCTCTTTATTCGCGCAGCGTGGCCTCCCTCCCAGACTTTTGAGTCAGATTGATTTTTGCATTGAACTTTCATCCTGATGTGGCCCACATGGAATGCAAACACGATATTGGACCCCACACAAAAACCTATAGTATCCTTCCACTGCTCCCTTTGATGTGGCCCACCTGATATGTGAATTTGGATGATGACTTCCCCCATGGTCCACCTGATGGACGGAGTAGATGTCATTTTCATATACGGTGGACCCTACAGAGGTCGGTTGTGGTTCCTGCAGTGTACAACAGGTGTCGTTGAAGATATCGGTCCCCACCATACGCACGGCACCACCAAGATGCTCCACGAAAGTTCGAGGTTGGCACGTGCGATGCCTAAATGGTGCATGCGCGCGTGGGGTTACCAAACATCAACAGCCACTGGACGCGGATTGCGTCCTACCCCCGCCCGGACGGTAATCCGTCTGGGCAGGGCTCTGTGGTGCCACCGTACTGTAAGTGTTTCATCCACGCCGTTCATCGCTTTTATCAGATCATTTTAAGGTTTAATCCTAAAAAAAGAAGTAGGTCCACAGCTCCAGTGGACCACACTAAAGGAAGCTGCAGTGATAATGACATCCACCGTTGAAACCTCTCCAGCTCTCCAGCTCTCAAGACGTGGATGAAGTGAAGACAAAAACATCAGAAACTTCTCCAGCTCTCAAGACGTTTTTAACGGTAGGCGTTCAATCCCCACCTTGTGGTCAACACAAGAACTTTAACTCCCTTATTTTTTGGCTCATATCTTAAAATAATATGAGAAAAACAATTAACAACATGGATGAAACACTTACATCTCGTTGGGCCCCACAGAGCTCTGCCCGGACGATTACGGTCCGGGCGGGGTAGGACGTAATCCGCGTCCAACAGCCACTACCTTAGAAAACACTAATTGCACTCGCTGGAGTGCACTTTGAAATCCACTCGCATCACACGTGGATTAGGAATCATACTAGTACAAGATCGGAGCTGTTCATCAGACTATCTTGTCTGTAGAGTGTCCGTATATATATAATAAGTTCAAAGTAATGATTATATGGACCACACAAGAAGAAAGAACTTAAACCGTTGATTAATTTTCTTTTACCGTTTATATTTTTTGTAAAAGTTTGAACTAGCTGACGATATGTTGGTCCTATTTTCTATATATGGCAGTAGACTTTCAGGGTCACTTGAGAAGCCAATCAGATCTCTCACACGTGTGATGTGCTTCCACGTGTGATGACTCGAGCGAGTGCAGTTAGTCTTTCTAACTGTTACTACTCTGAGCACAGACAGGCATTTCTTTCCGGCTGTCTATCAGGTTGGCAGGGCCGAATAACAATAATATAATGAGTATTTTGTCCGAATTTTTAAAAAGGAGATTCCTCAACGGTCAAATAATCGACCGTTACCCGCGGTGGGTGTGGCAGGATCCTGAAGCAGCGGTCCCCTGAGGGACGGGCTTCCCATGTGAGATAAACTAACTGATTAGTAATAAAACCCGGTGGCTACTCCAGCGGTTAAGATCGACAGTCTGGTGGGCCCCACCTTTTTTTCTCTCTCTTACATGGCCCAAAATCCAGCTGATCAGGAGCATGTCTTTACCCAGAGGAAACGATTTCCTACAATAGTTGCGGGAGGGTGCCAGGGCAATAAAAAGTTACATGGGACTACAATTATATGAATGTGGCATATGCTCCGTACTTCATTTGAGCCAGCTTGCTGTATGAACAAATAAATCACATCCCTTCAAAACTCAAATGATCCACACCACATGGAACATTGGGGATGGCATAGCAAATGTCATCATTGAAAACTTTTCAGAATCGCCGTAATATTTATAATATTTATAGGCCATTCAACCTTTCATAAGAGCTTATTTATTTTATAAAGAAATATGTTATCATTATAATTTTATTGTTAGGAATTGTCAATCATATACATGCATATTTAGAATACAGGTTATTTATACTTGTTGCACTTTTTCTTGCACTTAGATTAAAAGCCAGGAATTCTAAATAGTGACGTCAATATATTTTAGTGATATATAATTAGTTATTAATGTAAAAATATTATCATTACGACTTTATGGTTGTTAAACCAAATACTAAATATTGTGGTCAAATGTAATACTTGTTAAAAGATAAATAATTTGTAATCATTGCATATTTTATTATTGTGATAATTGATAAAATAAACAAGCTCTAAGATTAATACCATTAGAATTAAAAGAAAACACAACTATAGCCTCATCCAAGACTTCAATAGCTTCACAAAGGTTTTAACAGTGAACATCCTTAATCCCACCTCCCTCTCCATCCCCATTGCTCTTGATGGTGCAAGTCACTTTAGTTGTAAATGAACTTGATATTTTAGCTTACATACTAACATGAGTAGTGAAAATCATGTAAGAATTCTATAAGGTGAACCTTATTGATCAATTGTCTGGATTGGATAATGTGATCGGGTGCACTAGCGAACCCCACTAAGTTATGATGCATTCAGAAAATACATATAAGGGGTATGATGCTAAAATTGTAATGCACAAACATTATCTAAGTGAGATTGAGATTACCAAATTCATGTGTAGCTTTTAAGGAGGGGAGTTTTGATGGTTTCAAACTCCTCTAACCTTTGTAACTATAAAACAGGACTTGGTCCCCAATCTAATATATCGACAGAAGCAAGAATTCCATTAGAGCTACTTTAAGAGTGTAAAGAGAGGAAGACTACAACATCAAGCCTACAACAATGGCGTCTTAACCAGGTACACTATTTCATTAATCTGATCTTCATACTCAATGGGCAGCAAAGTCCTTTTGCAATTCTGCATAAAATCTTACAAATGAGAGATGGAGTGGATGTCATATACCCATAGTTGAGCCCCCTCCCCCTTTGAGACTTGTATTAGTTGTTAGAAATTTGCATCCATAGACAAAATGACCAAATGAGACTACTCTCTAAATTAAAGAACAGTCATAGTGGGATGCATCTTATGGGATGTGAATTGCTTATAACTTGACTTATAGCCCTGGGAAAAAACACCACTTGCTTATATTAGATGCTAACCCCATGGTAAAATTAAAAGGACAAAATCATCATTGTACACACCACTTGCTTATATTAGATGCCAACCCCATAGAAAAATTAAAAGGACAAAATCATCATTTCATATAAAAATATCTTTACTTTTTTAGCAGTAAGCTTTGCATTTAATAGGCACACCCAATGCATTATCCTTAGATGTGAATGCATAACCCTTATATGTGAATTGCATGTCATATCATAGTTATAGAGAATCTCATTAACCTTGACAATCCCCCTTAACAAGTATTATATACGTCCCCAATGAAAAAGCATAAAGAATCTTTATGTTTTTATCGTGAGCTCCACTTTGACATACCAACTAGGCACTTTCTTATCAGGCGATGTTACTTATGCGAAATTGGTTTCTGTTATCGTTGACCAATTCAAGGATTAAGTGAATTCCTGTAACTAGCAATTATCTTGCTTGGATGGACCAGCCTAAGCAGAGGTTCTATAGGGCCCACCATGATGTATGTGTTTTCACCATGTTTTTCATCCATTTTTTTCACATTATTTTAGGGGTATAAAATGAAGTAAATTTAAGACGCTCAAGTAGACCACACATTGCAGATTGAATGCCTACTATTAAAAACTTCTTAAGAGCCGCATAAGTTTTTATCAAGTTGATATTTGTGTTTTCCCTTCATCCAAGTGAACGTGTAATAACCCATTTCTTTTAATGGTGGTCATCTCACTCCCCATTGTTTCTAATGGTGTGGCCCACTGGAACTTCGGATCGACCTCATTTTTGGGCTCATGCCCTGGTATGATCGAGCAAAAATAATGGACGGAGTGGATTTATATTGCTTTTTCTGTAGAGCCCACCGTCGTTTTAAAAAAAATAATAATAATGCAATGACGTGCTAGTGCACGTCACTGCACGACCTAACCTCTCTCCCCAATTTCCTCTCTCATTCAAACTCTCCTTTTTCTTCTTCCATCATTCTTCATCGACGGAACCCATCAAACAATCCAGACCGCTCACCATCAACCTAAGAAGATTTTAACGACAAACGTTCAACCCCACTTTTTTCAGTTTTATGGCCCACCTAAATTCCAAATCTGTCTTACCTTTAGAATCATGTATTATTATGACCCGGCAAAGTAGTTAGATAGAATGGATTTCTCACAAATATCTCGTTGGACCTACCTAGTTTCCGTTACAGTAAAGGATTTAGAAAGCTTTCACAATGCAATCCACGCAGATTGAAACCTCTCCGATTTTTCTTCTTTTCTCTTATGTTTTCAAGCCAACCTATAAATCGGGAAATCTCGACTGTCCATTGGATCCATCTCCAATCCGCAATGTCCAAATTATACCATTCAACCTCCACTTAACACACCAGGTACGTGATCTTCCCTGTTGAAAATTTTAAGTTAACATATTGATTGATTTAATTATTTATTATGTATTAAATTTATTTGATCATTATCATTAGTTGCATATTATTTTATTTGATTTCTTAGTTGCATATTGTAGAGATAATTTATTTGAGTTATTAATTGACTTCATGTTATTATCGTGGCATGCTTAAATGATGAAGAGAATGTATTTCGATTTGCGGGTGCTCTGCTGCTCCAAAAGGATCACCATGTTATTTATATATGGGTACTCTGCCCAGGGTCTTTCCCAAAAGGATCGGCACAGTACGAGTACTTTACCTGGGGTCATTCCCAAAAGAATCGGCACGGGTGCCTTGCCTTGGGCAATTCCCTAAAATGATCAACACACATGGGTGCTCTGCCCTGGTTATTTACTCTAAAAGTCTATTCATCAGGTACTCTGTCAAGGGTCATTCCCTAAAAGGATCAACACCGGTGCTCTACCGAGGGTCATTCCTTAAAAGGATCAACACACACGAGTGTTTTGCCCAGGATTAAATCAAAAAGGATTTTAGATGACTGCATTGTCTTATTTTATTGTTATAAAAAAAAATAAATTGTTATTGTTGTCATGTAAAATGACGATTCAATACTCGTAATTAATCATATTTGTATTATTGAGTTTTATTTGTGTTAACGTAGAGTTTTCAATTTTGGGGAAGGATGTGACCCTACGAGTTGTCATGTTCATAACCGTATATATTATTTTGTAGGGTTTGTATATGAAGAATTATTTGGGCAAGATTGAAGACTTTTTTCTTTATTTATTTAGAAGTTAATTAAAGATCAATATATGTTGTTATTAATTATTTTTGAATATCAATGTAACTAAATATTCAATGATTGATTGGTGAATGTTATTTAATGATAATTATTTTAACCCTTTTTAGTTACTCTGATTGTCTTGAAAATGTATGAAAATAATGTGGTTGTGATGCATATTTTGTTTAAATACAACTCACAGTCCTAAAATTCGACTTCAGGTCTAGATAACTCAGGTACCGAATTTCGAGGCGTAACAAAACGCAACCTCATGAACAAGTTGGATGATAGAAAATGAGCATTAAGGTAGGCCCTGGAAAGGTTTCAATGATGAGCATCATTATCAGCACTGCTTCCTGCGGTATGGCCTTATTGGGCTTTTGATCTACCTGATTTTTTTTGTCTTATACCCTACAATGCTAGGGCAAAATGAATGCATGGCGTAGATAAAACACATACATCACCGTGGGCCTAGCAAGGTTCCTATGGCCCATGAATGTATCAGCATTGCAAGTTCAATCCCTCTTTCCTATCAGGTGGCCCACTTAAGTTGAGGATCTTACTTTTGTAACATGATCCGACAAAACGGATGGACGGGATGGATTTCTCACAAACATCACGCTGGCCCCAGCTAGCTTCATGTCGCCTGCAATCCGCGTCCTTGTCGCCTAGACGGCAGGACGCAGTCCGAATCACACACCGGCGGTTGGGATGATCACTCTCGCGCTCCGTGAGAACTGAAAAAGCCAACCGACCATGCTTCGAATTCCTCAACCGAAATCATTTCCTTTTGTGCCGACACTTCCAATGATATTCTGGCACTTACATGATGAAACTCACGCATTTCCACATGCCACACACGCGCCAATGTGGCACACGTGTGTGAATCTTCCGATGTTCATTTGGCGGGTCCCTTAAAACTACTAAACTTTGCATTTTGGACAAAAGATAAGTTAGCCCCGCATCAGGTGGGCCCTGTATGTGTATTCGACATGAATGGTTGGCTAATTCTTGTACGTCCAATATGCATTCATTCAATCTGGACCGTACAAATTGTTGTCCCACTACAGATCTATGAGCTGATCAGGCAATCCGAACCATCTAACATGATGTCAACAAAAAACCCATATGAATAATCTGAGTGGTCGGTCAGGCGATGGTCTTGTTTCACTAGCTCATAACTACACCCGCGAGTACAGTATCTGGTAGAAGTTCCCGGCAAACTAGATATGAGCCGTTCATCGGGTGCGTCCAACATCTAGATGTGCTGGCCCAAAATAATCAAGGCCCACTTACCATGCGTGTCACTTGTGCAAAATAAAAAATGGTTAAAAGAAATGGGCCAACGGTCCATATTCAATGTAGATTTCATGTGTGGTCCATCAAACCAGCTGCCTGATTTTATTTATTTATTTATTTTTATTAAAGAATCTTCCGGTCAGGTGGCCTGATGAGCGGCTTGGATCTGGCGCACATGTGCCACTGCATAGGAACGTATAAGAGCCAGGTATGGCATCGACAGGATTAGCTTAATGTATCGACAGGGCTTCAATGGCACCAATAGATTCTACGCAGATTTTTCTCAAAACTGCAAAATTACAGGATTTGTTTTCAATTTCGTCTGGAATTCTTTGCAAGGCTATATATATGGTTGTAAATGGGATTGGGAGATATTCTAAGTGTTTCTACATCGTCGAATGTTTCAAAGGGTGTAGTAAGGGTAATATTCGAGGTTATTCGAATTGGATAAATTCTTTCTCTTTGTAATTTCTGCTTTCATAGTAATTATCTATCACTTTGTGCTGTGGTTTTTTTTCAAAAGAATTTTTCTACATTAAATCGTTGTGTTCTCTTTATGTTTATCTAGTGCTATTGAATTGCTATCCTAAATTCTTCTCTATGTGCTTCCACGGTTCTTCCAACACTTCTTACAAAAAGCTTTAGTAAGAACATCCATGTGCATGTATATGTTAGAATTTCAATCCTTTACTTGACAAGCGGAAAGATCCAAATTTCTTTCATAGTGATTGGTCCACATTATCACTGATCCCTTGTCAGCACTACTACGTTGAATGCAGTATATGATAACCCCGCCTAGATTGTCTTCTCCTTCTTGTCGGTAGAAATTTGATTCCATCTTGCATTTATGTTCCTCTGATTGATGGGCCATGAACGAAAGGTTAATAGTCAACCATTGTTGTAAGTCAAAGGCATCGGAAGCCCACGTGATGAGACTTGGCCTCACGTGACCAGCCGGAAATTACGAAAGAGAGAATGATCCGGTGCTCCCAGAGCACCAAAAGTTATATTGTTGCTACTTGCATTGGGATACTTGAACAGTTTGATTGATCGATCTGGACTGTTCATTAGATCCAACAAAAATCTGTTAGGCAAAAAATCAAACTTTAAACTGATTGAAGGTTTCTAACCATCTGATCAACAGCCTATAAAATGGATGGTCAAGATGATTTTCATAATGGTACGTTCAGTGGACAAGTTGATCTGTGCATTTGTTGGAAATCAGTATCATCAGGCAATCCTAACCATCCCGTTCAGTCCTTCCATTTTTTTCTTTGTACTGGCCATCCACATTCGTACACGTGGCATACATGTATGAGATTCGTACGGCCATTTTACAGGTCTGGCTAATGAGGGACCAACCTCAACAATCACAAGGACAAATGCCCAGGAGGACCGTTGATGCGAGAACTTTCAAAGATTAAAGATGGACAGTTAAAAACATTTTGCAGTGGAAGTGTCAGTAGCATATATCACGTGCATACATACCATTGATGCGAGAACTTTCAAAGATTAAAGATGGACAGTTAAAAACATTTTGCAGTGGAAGTGTCAGTAGCATATATCACGTGCATACATGCGGAGGTGTACACGAGTCGAAGCAAGTGGAGTTGGACTCGGCTTGGCAGCTAGCTGACCCCAGCTTGAATTTGGCTCGGCTCAGCCCTTGAGCCTATCCAGCTTGCTCAGTTTGATTTGGTCAGCAACTTCGGTCAATTTGAGCTGAGTTTAAGTCTAGATTGAGCATTTGTGATATTTTCTCAAACACATGAAGTGCACCTTCACCTTCTCATGAAATGTGGCTTTTTACAATTATTTCATCAAACACTCTTACATAAAAAAAATCAAGGTACAGTGGTATTTGTTTTATATCCATGCCTTCATTGCTACCAACCAACACTTCGTTGAGTCATTTCATCAAACATTTGTTGAGCAACATCAATATCAAAATAACCAAGTCATCGAACTGGTTCAATCTAAGTTCGATTCGAGTTGGGATTCAATCTGAGTCAAGTCGAGTCGAGCTCAGGCAAACTCAAATTCTGCTCGAAATTTTTCGAACTAAAAAAATCATCTTGCCTTGGCTCGAACTCAATTTCAAACTAACTCAAATCAAGCTTTTTCAAGTCAAAACAAGCAAGCTAACCAAGGTAACTCGGTTTTAGTACAACTCTACATAGACAAGCAAGCTAACGGAGGAGACTTTTTTGTCCTGACTAAAATTCCCCACAGCAAGTCGTGTAGATGACTATTCATTTCGCTCTCATTCTTTTTTATTTTATGAAAAGACATAATAATAGTTTCTATAACTACATTAAAAGGAACTAGAAATTACTATAACTAAATCCACATTCAATTTCATCTTAAATGTGAATAGGGCCCACCAATACGTTACTGTCTTCAAAAATGAAAAAGAAGCCAAAGAAAAAAAGCCTTCCAAACAAGTCATTGGTCTCTCCTTATCAAGTAAGATGGCTTTTAATTTTAGATAAATAATCTCTTATCAATAATTTTGAAGTGATAAAAATCATAACTAATGATGTGGCATATAGATTATTCAGTATCTTGATAGAGGTGCTTTGCAGCCGACTTAAGTAGTCTACACCACTTGTTCTATGTAGTGCCTGAAACATTTGGGTTCTACGGGCTTACTACGTTGTACATGTTAAATCCACCATGTCCATCAGGTTCTAACTCCAGCAATCATTGTAAATGCGAAAGATCAGCTCGATGATAAAAACTTAGTTGGGATACATGGTATGCAATCATCATCATCTAAGTTTCATTATCAATTAATTAAGGTTAGCTATGATGTGGATTTACAAAATCTCTTTCTTTTATTCAAGTTAGATACTGGTATTGAGATCACAAAACTCTCATCAGATACAATATAATAAATTATCATAAGGATTTTTTTTCTTCTTTTTTAACACGTTCATATTAAAGGAAAAGCAGTCAAATAATCATAACAGATGCATCATCCATCAGGGACATAGTTCATCCTAATTTCTCTTTTATTAGAGTTTCTTTTTTTAATTTATTTTCTTTTTGAACAAAGAGTTGTATTGTTTTCTTACTTGTTATAATTTTAGAGATTGGAGGCAATACTGTCTTTCTTTTCTCTACTCATTCAAACCATCGATAATTCAACCTATTACCTCTAAGTTCATGCACAGTGGCTTGCCTGAGTTTTGGCGAAGTGGCTTGTATCTGGATATTCCCTTAACTTGGTGAATGGGGTTGATGAAAAATACAGGCCATGGCGCCCCTGCATACAAAACTACGGTTGGCATGCCATCCCCATTGTTCCCTGTGGTGTGGCCCACTTATGTTTTAGTTAAAGCGGATTTTTTACCCAATGACTTGGCATCAGGCAGCATACCAAATGGATGGAGTGGATTTCACACATACAACATGGTGGCCTCAATACCTCTATAACTTTGGCAGCGAGAGTTCAAAATGCTTGTCATGGCAAACTATAAGAAAGAAGAGGTGACATCACCCACCATGAAATGAGACTACATCATGTTTTTGCCGTGTAATGTGACTGCACCTTCACAAACAGCAGCATTACTCATAACTGAAAGCAACGGCCACTTGATCATATGGGGCCCACCGTATCAAATAGCAGAATATCCTTAGTATATATCTATACGGCTTTTCTAAGTATTGGACATGCAAGAAAATGGATGGATGTGATTGCTTCCACCTGGACATTTCTGATTTGGATACTATATGAAAGTGGCCCTACATTAACTAGTATCTTGAAAAAACAAAAAAATAAAATAAAATTTATTCCCCCTAGAAAATGACCTATGAAATTGCTGGTGCTTTGCATTACGATTAAGGAATTGCAGGGGTGGGCCACACCCTCACCCTAGATGGTGGACCCCAATGCCTCATCAGAATGCATACACACCACATTGAAGTGGGCCATCCCCACTTCTTTATCTTTAATATATTTCTTTCTTACAGCTTGGAATTTAAAAAAAAAAGAAGAAGAAGAGGAGAGATTGTATTCCTTAGGTTCCAAGCAAAGTAAAAGTGCAAAATCGTCAAAGAGAAGTGCAACTTGCAGCCGTCCATCTTCAATCTCAAACCCGGGGTGGCAGTGGGTCGGTCGGTGGGCCAGTTGACCGACCTGCTTCTGAGGTGGAATTGAGCAAGCTAAATGGGTAGTGGGTCAAGCCCGGGTTGAAAAATGCAGCCCATTTAAGTAAATGGGTTACTATTAAGCTGAGCCCGGACCCAACCCGGCCTATGAAAATGGGTTACCCATGGCTGGGCAGATGATCCAACCTGACACAACCCAAAATCAAAGACAAACTAATAGATGATTAATATATATGTATACACATGATGTACGGTTGTTTACATATAGCCACTAACTGGGCAGGTTGGTGTACCTTTAGCACATATTTTCGTAAGAATAGTCTACAGCACCTATTTTACAATATAGGGACCACCTTGATGTATGTATTCTACATCTCGTCTATTCGTTTTGCCATATCATTTTAGGGAGTGTTTGGGCGGTGGGATTAGAAGGGATTAGGTGGGATAGGATTCAAAACACATAATTATTACCCATGGCAGGGATTGTCCTCCCCTGTTGCCATGGGATAAAATTAATACCACGCTTTGTTGGTAACACGGTAGTATATTGAATGGATATACCCACCATCATTTGAAATTATCTGAGAATAACACATGTGTTATATATAAACCGTTCATTTGTTTTGTAACATCATTTTATGGCATGGGCCTAAAAATGAGGTAGATCCAAAATCCTATGTGGCCCCTCGGGAAGAAGTTTTCAACGGTAAGTATTCAATCCTCATCTTTCGACTCTTTCATGTTGCTTTCTATGGTTTCCGCCACGGGCCACTTGAGTTTTAGATTTACCTGATTTTTTGGCCCATGTTCTAAAATAATCTCGAAAAATGAGTGGACGGTGTGGATATAGCCCATACATCATGGTAGGACCTACACAACTTGCTAACATTGAGTGAAATTGGCATGGGACCTATGCAATTCCATCTAATCTAATTCCAAGCTTTTCCATTCTTCCCAAACATGGATTGGCACAGGACCCGATGAATCCCATCCCACCTAATCCCTTCTAATCCCACTGCCCAAACACGCCCTTAGGTCATGAATCCTAGCTACAATGTAGCATATCTAAATCGCAGGTGGACCATATCATAGGAAAAAGTGGTGATTGAACGCACCACCATTAAAATCTACCTAAAATCCACTGTAATATTTATTTGCCATAAAACCTATTGATAAAGGCTACAAAAACCTTAATGAAGGAAAAAACTAAATATTAGGTTGATCCAAAACTTCTGTGACCCAATAAGTTTTTAATAGTCGTCAATTGCACCACCATTTCCTATGGTATGATCTACTTGAGATTTGAATCTGCCTCATGTTTTGGTTCGTGCCCTAAAATGATTTGAAAAGATAGATTGGCAACATCCATATAGAATATATGCATTAAGGTGGGCCCCACTATAAGGGCCACACCATCTTGGGTGAGGCTTAGGCCACACCTAATCTACTATCACATAAAATACCCAAGTTTTGTGGACCACCATTTGTAGATGTAAATCTACACACTCGATTAGTTTAAAGCCTTTATTTGGATTGTGTGTGTGTGTGTAAGATCAGCTCAGTAATCTTATCTTTGGCGTGGGCTACACGGATTGAGCAGTGTGCCCTGCATGAGCCTTGGGTTATTCTGATTTGTGTATCTTCACTTCATCCTATGAGTTATAGCTCACGAATTGCAATGAAGAAAGATACAAGCCATGGTGATCCCACACATAAACCTACAGTAAGCATATCAGCCCTGTGTTGTGGCCCACCCAGGTGATGGGTTTCACTGATTTTTGGGTCTAGGGCCTAGATTGGAGGTTAGAACCTGATGAACCTGGTGGTTGCATATATGAGTTATAGAATGAAGAAAGATACCTGGCCCTGTGTTGTGGCCCACCCAGGTGATGGGTTTCACTGATTTTTGGGTCTAGTTGGAGGTTAAACATGAGCAACAACATCATGAGCCTCACAGATCTTGGGTCTTTTTCAGCTACTTAAAACTAGTGTTTTAGAGGATTCTCTCTAATTTTTAGTGGGTCCGGTCGTTCGGTGAATGTTAGGTAGTTTGACTCAGGCCAAAAGCCAATAAGACGACAGGTTGGTTTCTAGAGTTCTTGGCCCCTTTAATAAAAAGCTCTAGCTCAGGTTGACCCTTTTTTTAATTTTTACACACTTACACTGTAGTAGGCTTTCACCACCTATGGATACTCGAACCCTTGACCGGGTGTTGAAACTCCCAAGAGTCTACCACCCGAGCAAGGGCAAGGATCCAGCACAGGTTGACCCTGACCTCACCCGAATCCAACGCATTGCCACCGTAGCTCACACATGTGCCACACATGCTTGGGTCATAAAATAAGAAGTTCTATACATGATGTGAAACCCAAATTTTGTGGTCCAGTTGGGCATGCATGCTTGGTATTCTTCTAACCGTCCATTTTTTTCTACATGCTTTTACCCATCTTATTCCCGCCAGGCAGAAAGATTCATGGTTTGGCACACATGACGAGCAACACAGATGGGGTATTGTACGTGTGACGAGTTGGCACGTGTGGGACATCTGCTGAGAATGGCAACTGCTCACGTATGGCCCACCTCATGCATATCATGTGGTGAAGAAAATTTCATTTAATAACTTTATCTAATCTTAACGAACTCTTTATCTTTCGATTCCTTTCCTTTCCCTTCCTTTCCTGGAAATCAAACAGGACGCGCTTCCGCAGACACGTGGCGGAATCCCATTCGTCCGCTTCTGCTAATGTTCCATTTTAACTTTCACGTCAACAGGGACGACTCAGGTGATGGGCACTGGTATCTTGGGATTCGGTATAGACTATTTTGTTAGTCTTGAACCATTTAAAAATTAGTGGTGGGTCTACAACAGTACACGTGACAAAATTTTAAGAAGATCCTGACTGTCAAAACGACCGAAATCACAGTAAGAATATAATACTAATTATTTCAGTTTTCTAAAATTTCGATCAATCCCTATTTTATTTTTAACCGTCCATTTTGATAGCTTTGAGCTGCCTGGTTAGAATTTCGTGATCAGTGTGAATTTAGACAAATGGTTTATTCACAATGGGACCCACAATTTGGATGGCTTGGATAGATTTATATCATCGCCATATGTGAGGAGATAAGTCACCACCATTTTTGCGTAACTAACATGGAAGTCCCGCCGTTGGAACGGAGAAAGTGGGACTTGAGATCTAACGCCAGCAAGTCCGCTTATGACCACCGTCCAAAAGCTAAAGACATGCCACGTGTCGTACAGAGGCTTTTAGGTTTATCCAGTCTTCGTAACATCAATGCCTTGTCCGTGACTACAGTGTCCTTTTCTCTTTGGTCATGGAATACCGACTTCCCGAGTCCTGACTCTGGATGCTGTCCAACAAGTGGCACCAGATGGGGCGCACACGCAGCATATCGGAAGAATCTGAACCGTTCATATGGTCTTTACTGATGGATTAACTGCTCAGATTCATGATCTGACAATCTGAATGGACAGAATCCTCGGAAACACATGTTTTACGTAGGTGTAGACAAAAATCGAACTCTTTAGGCCCACCATGTTGTCTGTGTGACATCTACTCCGTCCATCATGTGAGATCCTGAATTTTAGGGCCACGGAAAAAATATCAGCTTGAAATACGACTCATGTGGGGTCATGCCACAAGGGATGGTGGGGATGGGACGCAACCCATGAGTTTGTTTGTGGGGTGACTATGCTGTGTATCTTTCATCAAAACCGTTAATCAGGTGTGACTCGCTAGTATGAAGTGATAATTCGAAAATAAGCGTGTTTCACAACTCAAATGGGCCACACAGCATGGACTTGAAGATTTTAGGTATAATTTTTACATTGTTCCCACAAGTGTGGAGCATATACAGTATTTATTGGGTTGATATTTTTCCTGTACGGTGAACATAACATCTCTCACCTGATGGACGGATGGTTTTTTGTACGTACAACATGGTGGGCCCCACAGTGGTCGTGTGTTTTAGGGGCTATGTAAAACAACAGGCGTTGTATGTATACGATTCTGGTCCAACTAATCAAGGGTCGACATTCAACTGGAAAAGCTGGTGGACTGATGTCGACATGCACTCTTTTTTTGGGGGGCCATCGCCCATCCACATGGGGCCGACCAAATGGACGGTTTGGATGATGTTAATGGTCACCCTTAACTTATCCATCTAGGAATATATATATTTTTGACAGGTCTGCCTATTCACACCTCAGCGAACATGCACTATTGAAAGAAGGTATGTTATTCTGATCTGTCCATCTGAAACCGTACACGTGGCAAGTTTGACGAGATCCTGATGGAATGATCAAACGCGTTCGAGCTGTGTGGGACAAACCCATGATGTTTGTATGAAATCCAAACCGTGCATCTGGTGAGACTCCTCATGCACTCCATCCATCCCAAAAAATCATCTCTATCAAAAACTTAGGTGGGACACACCACAGTGAGCAATGAACAATTTCCCCCTAAAACCTATATATTCATCTGTGGCCCACCTAAAACCTATAGATACCCAATCCAAAACTTCCAAATAGTGGGCCCCGTATCATTTTGCTGAGTGGCACTCCGATGGTTGAATTCGAAACAGAGACTATTAACAGTCTATTCAATGGCCACCAATCAAACAGTTAAATCATCCTTTTGAGGGCAATTTGTGCTTAACATACAACGAGATGTAATGTGTGGATGACATCCAATCCGTCCATCATGTGCGCCCCCTCATATTCTCCTTGAGATCACAAAGATCAGGTGAACTACACCACAGAGAACAGTTGGGAAGGGGATGCCCGACATTAAAAGCCTTCCAGATTTGTGTGGGTTCCACCATGATTTTCACGTGACATCTAATCCATTCAGAAGATGTCCTTGGCCCCCCAGTCAAAACTTCCAGCTTACGTTTTCTAAGTGCCCTTGGCCCCCCAATCAGACTGTTTGGGCTCTACTTAAAAATGAGTCCCCATCTCATTTTAGTCAATCTTTATTATGTATTAGAAATCTTCTTTTTTGGTAGGGATTAAGAAAACATCTAAGAATTTATATAAACTATGATATATAATGCATTATTTTGATTAAATAAAATTGAGACGAACCCATTTAAAAGCCACAATGAAATGGGCCCAAAGCAAATTGATCTGAAATGTCCATTAAAGCGGCCCACCTCATAACAGTCCAAATTGTGTTCATGAATCACAGATTCAGAATGTTGGACCATTCTAGTTTTAGGACGATAACCCAATCGGTCCAGCAATTCAGACACTTTAATTCTATTTTAATTTCTGGTATGTATAAAAAATTTGTAAGTACTATGTACATCAACCATCACATATGCAGAGTATGAAATAACTTCCTATTTGATTTCAAGTATCCATTATTCGCTTGAGGATTCGATGGCATCCAACCCTGAGTGGATGATTCCTGATCATTACAATTTGGGCAGTTGTAAAAGGTCCAAGACACGGTCCGCATTCCATAAATCATCCCACAAACAATGGCTAGGATCTGATTAGTGTTATTTTTATTTTATTTTTTGTATATAGCCCATCCACACGCACAAACACAGAGAGACCGAGGCGAAACCTGAATGGTTTTAATGACATGGATCCCATCCCTACAATTTCCGATACTATGTCCCACTTAAATCTTCGATCTGCTTTATTTTTGGGACGAACACATACAGCAAGCTGGAACAACAGATGAACAGATTGGATCTAGACATCACAGTGGCCCCCACACAACAAAAACATCACAGTGGCCCCCACACACTTTTTGTTGCACTGCCTCCTTGCAGGGCTGTGGCTGGCTACATAGAAAGAGGAATTTCCCTAGAGGGCTACTGGGAGGAAATAAATGAAAAGACAATTAACACGTTTGGAGGGCAAAACTAACAGAAAAACCTAAGCTTACACCTCTCTTCATACGACTAATTGCAGGGGTCGAATTGGCTTAACGCTACTTGTAAAAACTAGAGATAAACACATGTATTCATCCACGAATATGATTATGTGGGAGCCTTCAGTTTTGATTTCACAAATATGAAAAAAAAAAAAATCAAAGAAATATCCATTTCTACTCTTCATCCAAACTTCTATAGTTCTGATAAGAGCAGCTCCCAACATCAGGAGGAAAAATAAAAAGAAAAAGAAAAAAGAAAAAAAGAAAACAATCTTTTAACAATTTAAACCCATCTTTATTACTCCAATATACCTACTCATACAAATAGAGCCCAAAAAAGAAAGAAAGAACAGTAACTGCCTCTACAAATAGCTTACAATCCACCAACAATGGAGAAGGGGATTCCAAATGCTATATTTCATGTAAATCGCCACTGTTAAGGGAAGACCAAAACCAACATGCGGTCCAGCAGCTCATCCTGACCGCCTAGGGTTTTGAGAACATTCCTTGCGTTAGTGACGAGAAGTCATAATCACTGGCGGATTTGGTGCTGGTAACAGGTGAGACAGAAGATGCTGAAGGAGGCCTATGGACTCCACTGGTCGCCACTCCATTGGCGGGCGCAGCTGTTCCCATGGTGTACATGCTGCAAAAGAGAGAAAAGATTGTAATTGTGATTTCAATGATGGATGTTTATATTATTAAAATGCTGGGACCCAGAAGTCCTGATAATTTTACATGTGGAGGCCATCTGAGCAGTAAAACAGGTGAATAGCAAGTTAACAGAAAGATATACTTTATCAAGGACCCCTCGAACTACACCACCTGCCTACAAAACAATACTTCGTCTACCAGTTGGAAACTTGATCAGGGTGTGGCCATGAAAAAGCTGCTGAGTCCACACAACCAGGACAAGGTCACACAGATCAAGGAGTAGTTCAAATTCTTGAGTATCTGAAAACACTGGATTGAGTATCCAATGCTTAATAAACTCTCAAAGTACTCAATCGAGCATACATTGAAGCCCTCAATGAGAATTGAATTTCGTGCAAAACTTGGATTCAAATACTAAACCTTCTCACTAGCCAAGATAACTAGCTGACCCCTCCAAGATAACTAGCTGACCCCAGAAAACAAGGTTATGATGATGGGTGATATTAGTCAAGATTATGGCTAGCTCAAGCCAGTGCAACCAATGAAGACAAAGGGGTCAGAAATGGAGCTATAAAACCTAGCACAAACGCAATCCGACTCTCAACATCCACTCCAAACCCCCCAAGGAGAACATTCTGGATGTCTAAAAGCTGAACCCCCACAAGTCTTTAGTTCCTGTTTGGGGCAATGCATTCCCTCCTGTTGAATGGGAAGCAAGTGGGCCCAAATTGACAGCTCAACAATCAGCTGTCCTCCAGCAGGAGCACCCCTTGCACGCCCACAACATGAGCATTTCTAAAGAAACCACAGGAAACACCTGCCGCACTAGCTAGACAACAACCGAATGCTGAGTTGTCATTGGTAAGCCACCATTCTCAAATGCGAGATGAAATAAAGACAAGAGGGTAACAATAATTTTATTAAAACCAGAAAAAAAAAAAAGGGTGGAAACTCCAGCCTGTAACCAAAGGGATGATTATAGATCATCCAGGATAAGAGAGGCAAGATCTCAACCCAAGAACTGAACAGCTCATCCCTAATACAGACTGCAAAATCCTTGAGAACTAATGCCCACCTGATCACCTTACCTTACCTTCCCAGTCATTCTAGAAAAGACTGCTTGTGGCAGTTAGAATTTATCATTACAAGTCCAATTGTTTCTTTTGTTCCAAATCAATACAGACCTGTGGAAATTTTCATTTATCGACCATGGCATGACCCAGACTATGTTGAAGTGCACAAAAGGCCACCACCAAATCTCTATCATTAAAAAGCAATGGATGAACAGATTATGCACTTCTCAAACAATAGGAGATAATCATTCATACTTATCATTACTTTGCTACGTTGATGATCTACGGGTAAGAGCCTTCTCTAATCCAAAGCTGCCAAGCTAAAACTCTCAATAGGACCTTGTAACACCAAATCCTAGCTGTGGGAACGTTCCCTCTATCCCCTCCAATACCTTTGAGTAAACTATGGAAAGATCTCATCATCAAAACCCCAAACCTTCAAGATTCCGTGTCCATCATGGAAAGTACTATTTGTGGAGTCACTCCTGATGTCTGATATATTCTTCAGCCTCTTCATAAGCTAGATTTCTGCAAATAACCGGATCCTAAAACACCATACCACTTAGTGATGTACTTCCCTAGCTACCTTAAATGGCTCGCTAGGTGGACGGCCAAGGTAAAGTAACCTTGTACCTTGGGCAAGCCACTTAGTGGTTAGGTGTAAGTGAAGCTTAACCTCCAAGCGTCTAACCTCGGGATGGGGGTGGTTTCATAGGACAGTTGATGCAGGACAATTAACCACTAGCTCTAAAAGCTCGAACTGTTAAAGCATGGCGAATTAATCTCTTTATCTCATAGCACAGGCCCCACATCTCATGGATTAGGACCTCGACCAAACCCCCCTCGTGGGCCCCAAATCACATGAGTACCGCCTCACACGAGCCGCCCACCTTGAGTGTGTCCCCGCATCTCACAAGCTACCCCATTCAAGCCCGGTGTGAAATGCGCATTAATCACCCCCGGTGAGGAGTCTCGAACACGAGACGTCCCCCATGGGCCCTGCCCACCCCGAGTGTGCCCCTGTATCCCACAGGCGACCCCACTTGAGCCCGGTGTGAAAATGCCTTTGCATTAATCACTCCCGGTGAGGAGTCTCGAACACGAGACCTCCCGCTCTAATACCAATTTGATGCAGGACAATTAACCACTTGCTCTAAAAGCTCGAACTGTTAGAGCATGGCGAATTAATCCCTTTATCTCATGGCCCAGGCCCCACATCTCATGGGTTAGGACCTCGACTGAACCCCCCCTCATGGGCCCCAAATAACATGGGTACCGCCTCACACGAGCCGCCCACCCCGAGTGTGTCCCCGCATCCCACAAGCTACCCCACTCAAGCCGGTGTGAAATACGCATTAATCACCCCCAGTGAGAAGTCTCGAGCACGAGACCTCCCCCATGAGCCCAGCCCACCCCGAGTGTGGCCATGCATCCCACAGGTGACCCCACTCGAGCCCGGTGTGAAAATGTCCCTGCTTTAACAGTCCCTGTTTCCGGCAAACCCGAGATTAGCCACCGGAGGTATCAAAGGTGGAAAAACCAACAACTCACCCCACCCTAACACCATACCACCAATAAAGGAATTAAAATTGCACAATCCTTGCTTCCTTCGCAATGGCCAAAGTGAAAATCTCAGCCAAATCCTGGCAGAGTTTTGTTTCCACACAATAGATAGAACCAAATGGTAAGGGGCTGTTCGAATTTGGGCAAAGTTGTATCCTGACTAGTAGTCATGGAGAGAAGTACATGTCCATGGTTTGTCAACCCCCTTGTACACAAGAACTTAACCACTTTTAGACAAGTAATCATAGATATATGACCGTAAAACCATGGATTGACCGTCTCTATTGGAGAGGTGGAACTACTTGTCAATAACACTTTACAATTTCGATGCAATGAGAATCACTCTCATAAGTGCACATGCACGGCATGTTCCATTGTGTCATATGCACAACCGCCCAAGCTCAAGCATCCCACATGTGCATGTGCCACCATCAATCTTCAAGCACTAAAAACTGTAGCACATGTATCAATATGTACATAACATTTGTCAATGTACCACCAACCAATCTTTTAAGTTCCATACATGCACCACGATCTATCTTGTCCCTATTCCAAAGTGTTGTTTGACAACAAGGGACAGAACAACTAGTTAGCGAGAACATGTCCATGACCACCTTGTCATGCCATAGATCGCTAATCACAATGCAACTTTCCCCAAATCCAAAGACGCCTTAACCCAATAACCATCCTAGCCTAAACGTCGCCCCTTAGAGAAAGCATTCTCTCTTTGGATTTTTTCCTTTTAAGGAACTTTCTTTGGAATATGCTTTAACAGATCATTGGACCTTTTGTATTGTGAAGAAGCTTTTGTGACCACTCCCTACCATGGAGTCAATACTTGCACTGTTGCACATGACCTGCCTTGATCTTCAATGTGCGCATGACATATGTTAGTGTACCACCAACTAATCTTTTAAATTCCTTACATGTGCAACAATCTATCTTGTCCTTGTTCCAGGGTGTTTGACAAACAAGAAACCAGTCAGCAATAGTATGTCCATGACTAGCTTACCTTGACATCATGCCATGGATTGCTAGTCATAACTAGGCCGTTGCCAGATTCCAAGCAAAACCTAACTCGAGAACCATCCCTAGCCTCAAACTTCACCCATCAGAGAAGGTATTTTCTCCTTGGAATACACTTTAATAGATTGTTGAGGCTCCATGTTTCAAAGAAGCTTTTCTGAGCCACTCCCTATCATGGAGTCAATACTAGCATGTAATGACCTGCCTCGAAAGAGACTTGTTCACAACCCCAAGTCCTGTCCATACTACATCCCACAAAATCCTTAAAACATACGACTGGCTCAATAATCTTCACCCACATTCAAAGAAAAAGAACACTTCTCACGATTCTGATTCATCATTAGGGGGGAGTTTGGATTCAGGCTAAGTTATGTCGTTACGGGCTATCTACAGACATGTTGTTGGGACTAGTTCACAGACATGTTTTTGTTACTACCCCTAGGAAGAGGAAGGATGAACTATGGCATATGTGAGGAGCTTAATATGGATGGTGGCACATTAACACGTGCAAAATTTTTTGGTGCTTGAAGATTACTGGTGGCACATGCGCACATGTGGGGTGCTTGAACTTAGACAGTTACACTTGGGGCACATTAAAACATGTCACACACATGTATGGATAAGAGTGTTCCTCATGTGCATCAAAACCATAAAGTATCATTGGCAAGAAGTTCCGCATCTTTAGTGAGAGAACTAATTCATGCTTTAATGTTCATATATCTTGAACTACTTGTCTAAAAGTGCCCAGGTTCTCGTGCACAGGGCGGCTGACAAACCATGAATATGTGCCCATCTCAACTACTTGTCAATGACACAACTTTGCCCCAATCTAAAGAGCTACTAAGTGTTCTATTGTTTCTTTCCTTCCAAATCAACCATAAACCCACCAACAAAGACAACCTCCAAAGCCTCCATCTTTTTCCTACTATGAATCCCCTAGTTCCACGCATGGAAAAATTCACAAATTGACCATGGAGAGCAAAAGGCCCCAACAAACACTATAGCAAAGCATCGGCCGATGGTTGAAAAAATTATCCATATTATCTACTTCTCGTATCGTGGAATGGACCAGCAAAATCATTGGCGATTATTCGACCAACAAGAGCTATTTGGGAAGGTTTTTTCAAGTTGTTCGAGATAACGTGGGTTTGATGTGTTCCATTGCGCAGTTTTTTTTCATGTGGCGTGGTGGAGAGTATAGGAAAAAGTTAGAAAAAAGTGTGGTGGCTTTGTTTGCTTGTGGGGATTTGGTTCTTATGGTTAGAAAGGAACAATCAATGCTTCAGGAATCGGTCGGGGCAGGTTTTAGAGGTGTTTAATAAGGCTAAATTTAATGTTATGGAATGGCTGATTGCATCCAAGGCGGTTGATCATTTCCTTGATGGCTAGAGTTGTAATTTTCTTTTTGGTCTGTGCATATTTGTAAATTTCGGCTTTGGCTGTTTGTTCATAAAATTTCGAATATAAAAAAATATATAATATAATAATAATAATAATAAAATCAACATAAACATAAATAAAAGGAGTCACCACTAGCTAAAACTCTCAGAATCTAGTGAAGGCTAGGATCCATAGGACCAAATGACCAAGAGGCCTCAATTAAGGAGAATGAAGGTATTAGAGGACTAGGCAAAACTGATCTTCTTAACAAAATAAATAAAATAAAAAAGAACAAGCAATGGGAGATAGAGAGGATGGAAAAACGGCACATAAATGAATCAAAACATCATCTAGGTATGTCCCATGTATCCTGTGAAGGGTCTTGATCCTAGAGATCGAGAAAGACGAAATAGCTCTCTAGCCTTCCCACGAGTAATGGTTTGGAACCAGCAACTCAAGAACCAAGTGGTCTAGGCACACACCCTTGCCGATTACTTGCAATGGTTTGGGAGCCGCAACTCAAGACGCAAAAGGTCTAAGTTAGGGGATCTTAAATCCTTGAAACCTATCTCTTTTCCTGATGTGTTGTTGCTCTTCTTCTCCTCACAAGGTAAACTTCTAGGAGGATGGTTTCCAAGGTTTTATTTTATTATTACTTTTTTTCTAGAAGCAGGGGAAATGAAAGAAGGGGGAGAGGGATGAAGGGGGACACAGCACATTCCCAAGGTGGGGACATGGCATTTTCCTATGGTGGATGCATGGTAAAAAGTCAAAGGGAAAAAAAAGAAGGGATTGGATCTATTCTGATCCTACAGTTGCAATCCCTTGTGAAGTATGAGTTGAGGAGAGGGCCCTCATGATTTGATCCAGTCGAATGGTTTTTAGGAATTTCTAATGCTAGGTGGTTTGTCTACAGAGACAGGAATTCATAATCATCATCTCTTTCAACATAGATGACCAAAGTACGAACCTTATCCAATCCAACCTGCCCAGCTACCACTCTCGGCGGGCCCTTGTAAAACCAAATCCTAGTTGTGTGAACCTCTCTTCTATCCCCTCTGCACCTTTGAGTAAACCATAGAAAGATTTCACCTAGAGAACCCATGAACCATCAAGTTTTCACCTCCATTTGTCCCTGCCTTTTAATGGAAGTACACCATCTGTGGCCGCTCCATAAGTCCAATTTATTCTTCCGCCTCTTTGTCAGTTAGATTTCTGCAAAAATCTGGATCCCATAACACAGTACACCCAACCTTGGAATAACATTGTGTGATTGCTGAACTGAAAATCCTAGCAAAATCCTGCAACAAGGTTTGTTTCCACACCACAGATCGAACCAAAAACTAACCCGAGAACCATCCCCACGTCGAACATCCCTTGTAAGAGAGAATTCTCCCCTCAGAATACCTGCATTGTGAGCTTTTGTGAACAACTCCCACCACACAGCCCATACTTGCATGTTATGACCTACTTAAAGAGAGGCTCATTCTTAACCCCAAAGCACCATAACCATTTCCCAAAATGGATCATTCACACGCACATAATGAACTGCTATCCCACAGTGAAGAAAATTATATAAATAACCATAAATATTTGCACGGTGAGGATAAGCCCAGAACTAAAGGAGACAACCCCGGAACTCTCCATGCTCCACAGATCCTATTGCACCAAGAAACTGCCCCACTTCCCAAACTGCATGTGCCCAATGGTTGATCTGTGAGTAAAAGGATCTCCTACCCAGTCTGCATCAGAAAATCCTACCAAATACTCCTGCCTTGTCTAGGAGCAAGGTGTTCCGTAACGGTAACGGTAGCCGTAACGGCCACCACCGTTACCTTTATGATACAAGGCATAACAGTTGTTATGGCCCTGTAACGGCCGTTACAGTCTCACTTTTTTTATTTTTTTTATTTTTTGAAAAAACCCCCGTAAAACATGTATCTGCCCTGTAATGTTGATTAAAAAGTATGAAAAACCTATATATGTCCCGTAATAGACCATTACGGGGCTATTACGGCCTTTATAGGGGATGTAACATGCCATTAACAGCAATTACGAGTCATTTTTTTCCATAACTGCTGTTACAGCCGTTACGACCCCGTAAAGTGTAACAGTTGCCACCGTTACCTTTACGTAACGGCCTTTACGGCCCCGTAACGGCCTTTACGGCACACCATGTCTAGGAGTCCATAGCTCACCGTGCCCCAAACATATTTCAATATTCAACGAACCACTTCGTCATGGGCTTCCTTGTATTCTGCATGAACTAGCTCACAACACCCACTACCAATGTCCTGCTTCTAAAGAAAAGGGATCTTTCACAAGTTGAAACATATGCTTCTCCTTCATACCCATCCAAAGAATTCTCTTTGACACCTCTCCAAATTTTTAATGATACTAGTTGGACAACTGAATAATGGGATGATGTAAAATCGCATATTTGCAAAAACCAATTTAATAAGCATGAGGCAGCCTCCAAGGTAGATATCTTCTTCACTGCAGTAATAGTTTCCTCTCCAAAATGGACCCTTGCTTCATAAGCAGCAAAGATAAACCACAAAGCTAACCCCAAAACTAAGCCCAATCCTATTTCTAAATACCAAACTTGGAGTAAGGCATTGAACCAAATCAACACCCTCTAACCCAGAAATGAACAGCTCCATATGAAACTAAAGCAACAGAGAATCCATATGAAACTAAAAAAAACCAAAAGAAATTTATACTAGGTGACAGAGTGTACCTGGGTGTTGGAAAAGAACCAGAATTCCCCAAAGGCTGTGCTGGTCTCATGTTTCCCATCTGCTTATAAAAACAGGAGGAAATAAGACAAGTTTCATTTTATGCATTTAAAAAAGGATGAACTCGGCGTTAAACTTTAAAGTTCTCGCCTGCGTAAGTTTATGTAGATCATTTTGTCCCACTACCGGCATCATCATTCCAGGAATCTGAAAGCCGAGATTTGGCCAGTTTTGTGCTGGCAAGCTGCCACCAAGCATTTGGACATCTTTAGATCCGGGCTGAAGGGGTTTTCCAGGAAATGCTGGGACACCACCACCAGACTTTGCTGCTGCTGCCATGAGAAGAGACTGCTGCTGAGCCAGGATTGCAAGTTGTTGTTGATGGATGGAAAATGGTGACACCATATTGGACTGCCGAACACCAAAAACAATAAGATAACGCTCTTCTGAGTAACTTACAACAACAAAAATAACACTAACACTAAACTCAGACTTGACTAGGTAAGTAGCCTTCCAATTTGTTTTCTTTTTCTTTTTTCTTTTTTTCGAAGAATGAAACGCCTTCCAATTTCCAAGTTCAACTAAATTTAAGAGAAGCATAAAGGCAACAGGTGCTAGCAAGATCATCCTACTCCCTGCATGCCAATTTCATCGGATTCATCCCAGTTTTTCATCAGGTGGGCCCACCATTTATTGGCGGCGGTCTGAATCGGGCCCGGTACGATCATCAGGTGAGCAGTGCATGATATTAAAAAAAATATGTAGTTACAGGAATTGACCAAAGGTCCACATTTGACATACACAGTGACCACCTGATGACGAATTAGCCTGATTTTCAGCCCACACATTGGTGCCGCACAATCCAGATCTCAAGCACATGAAGGAGAGAATAATTCAAGGACCTATTCTGAGGGAGTAGCCTTTGCATTTTTTTTTCATAAACGATCAAGTTTGGACAAGTACTCGAATCCCAGCCAAAGCAAGATGACTGGATTGAGTTCCACAATGATCCCCAGGTCTTTGACTGAAGACACTAGAAAATCAACAATGATAATGAACACGCTTCATTAATCTCCCATTGGCTACAACCCATCATTTGTCTACTGACAACAAAATCCAAATGACCACAAAGCAGCATTCACCTTTTCAAAGAGGCCCATAATATCATTCTTTACATCCTTCTGGGAATTCACAGAAACTGGAGGCTGAGTAGCTGACGGCGAGTCTTTAAATAGGTCCTCAATTCCAGACATTGGTTGGGCCTTACTTTCTACTGGCTTCGCAGAGCCAACTTTCTCTGTTGTGTCTGTTGCTTCTGCAGCTGCATGGTTCAAGTTTCAAAGAACAGGATGTAGTCATTGGATAAAAAGACTGAGTATCATAAACATCATAACAACACCGAGAAAAACCATGGATTAGTTGGGAAAGAAATACCAGTACATAAAAACAAAAGACATTTTACCAGAATGTGAGATTTATTTAAGTCCCATTTAGTGCCATCCCCACATGGATAGGCTATACATAAAAATAGAAGTAGCTGGATAACTATGACCATCTGATTGTTGCAAGCTTTGCTGCAGAATGTCGGCAGTTGCTCATGTATTGAGTTTATGCCATTGATCGTATAACTAACAGAGTGATTGCTCTGCTTTTTGGTACATGGTACATCCATGTGGTGGTCCACCAAATCGATGATCTTGACCGCCATACACATGCCACATGCACAACAGAAGTTTTGGTGCATATTTCATGGAACTCCATGATGTGTGGAGTCATTAGTGGCATTCCCCCGAAGCAAGAGGCAGCAATACTGGCTGCTTGATGTTGGCCTTCAGTAATGACAATTATATATGTGATAGGCAAAGTCATGCACAGAAAGGAACAATTGATGGTCAGTGAGAGTATCGAATTATGCAAACCACTTACACTGAAATCCTGCCCAAGAAATATCGTCAACAGAAGATGACTCTGAGCCATTTTGACTTGGGCCATCCATAGAAAGCATATTGAAAAGATCAGTGGCATAATCAACCTTTGGAGGTGGGATATTGGGTGTAGGTTGCACTTTCTGTGTTGAATCAGCCTGCACCGGAACCGGCTCTGCTTTTGAATTAGAAGAAACCTGTTTTGTCAGCTCAAGTCAGGCATGCTAACAAGTTAGTGAAATCCCATTTTACCATGCACAATTCAGGAAAACACAAAGCTTTGGTTAATGCACAAGAAATCTCGTATTGCAAAGTGAAAGACATCCAATAAGACCAAGGTGTTTAGACCATCAAACAAATAGATGTCAAGTAGAAGATGGGTGCTAAGGTGATTCGCAGCATGTGTGATGGATCCAGGCTATCCTATCAAAATGATTCATGCTTTCCACAAATTGGTCATAACTCAAATGATATGGGTCGTATAAAAGCTTACTCAATAGGCTTTCAAATGGGAAATTTCGTATCATTCATAAATCTTTTAATATCCAGAAAGGAGCCCACCAAGTGGCAAAAATACTGAAGGAAGACTAGTTCAACAAACACTCTTAACTCTAAAAACTAACTAAATGACCACTGATCAGGTCCAGAATCCACATTAGGATGATTAATCTTCCATCATACTAAACTGCAGCCTCAAAGTGGTCCAAATCTTCAATATCGACTGTTGGAATTATTCAGATCCTTGATCAGGACCCTTGGGCCTTATCTTCAATTGGCCAGCTTGTGTGGCATGGATGTGTCACCAGTTCTGAGTAGGAAACCTAATTTGATGGATTTGAGGGTCCAATTAGACGCTAAGGGGGCTTTTGGATCGTAAGTTACTTACAATAAGCAACTTATGCCTCAAGTAGCTTGTCTTGGTTTCTACTTATTAAGCTGAAGTGATTAAGTGCCTTTAAGTAAAAAAGTTACTTATAATTGATCTTAAACCAGACCTACTTATCTCAAATAAGTTACTTATCTACTGTTGTAAGTAGAAAAAGTAACTTATTTGGTGGTATCCAAACGGGCCCTAAGTTACTCACAGCTACCTAAAAGTAACTTTATTTCCAAAACTAATGGAATCATCATTTGATCAAGAAGCGTCAAATATTTAATATAGTTAAAAATGAGTTTTACAGCCAATGAATGTTAATTAGAGGCTCCCCATCTTCAAGGGCGAAATACGAACTGACCACGTGTGCAGGACCCATACGTTCTTCAGACAGTCTCATCAGTGTTTGCATGATGTATCCATCCTAAAATTCAGGCTGGCCCAATCATCAGGCCAGCAACATATAATCCTCGAATGTGACTGTTGGTTATCATTTTTCTAACCATTCATTTCTTCATACATACACAGCCCACCAGATAAATGGACTAACCATACATTTAGCCTAAGGAATGTTAACCATAGGACAATCCTATGGATGCCCCAGAGGCCACGCACAAGTGATACATTGGCACCAGTTGTACCTTTCTGTTCGATGATTCAAGATGGAGCGTTTGGAATTAGTATCTCCATTCACAAACTAATCAAACTTTGACATCACATCAACACCAAAGAAAAGCATCCATGTAGAAATCAATTACGCCAAAATCCTCTCAAAAGGGCATGCACTACATTTACCTGATCAGAAACCTTGGGAGCAACAGGCATTTGAATTTTGGCAGTAGGGGGTGGAAGGTTTCTACGCTCCTCAGAAGGAGGCTCTACACTATTGGTGTATCCATGGCCACCTCTGTCCCCAGCTCTCTGCTTGGTTATGGAAGCTTTTTCTTCCCGTGCCTTAGAAGGTGATTTTGATGTTGAGTTCCTTGGAACCCATCTCTTCTCTTCATATCTGACAATTCCACATTACTAGTTAGTTTCAAAGCAAGGCATGCCCTTGCAGCAATAAATTAAAGAATACCAAGGAAAAGCGAACCATACTTCGCTCGAATGAAATTTTCAATTCCAACTCTGTCGTAATTTGGAGGCAGTTCTGCTTCCCAGTGGCTATTTGACTTCTCATTTCCCATTGCTGCATACAACCAAAAGCTAAAAGTAAGACCAATATTAAAATCAATATAAAGAAGGCTAAGAAGCTGTCCTCATTGGTAGGCAGATTTGCGGCAATTAAAAAGCTCAAAAGAAATGTAAGCCTGAGCAGTGTTCTGCATGCTTACTTTGAATAAATGCAACCTGTTCTGGAAGCCATGTGTCGAGTGTAGCAGATCGTACCTGCAGCACATAGCCAATACTTTCAATCGGAGCAGAAGACAAACAATAACAGGGAAGATTATCCGAAGTCTGTGTCACATAATTAAAACACCATGTCTACTGCAATATTGAATCTGACTGTTGTAGAACACCTTGGCAAGTGTCCAGCCAGTAAAAGCAAACACCTTATGTCTACTGCAACAAGTTCCGTTTGACTGATCCAAACCACCACCCCCGCTGCAATCCATCAGATTTTTCGAGGAAATGGCATATTTTCATTTTCAGGCAATGGCGAGTCTAGATGAACGGCCTAAAATGGAAAGAAATTGTAAAGGACGGAGGTAGTGATGCCATAAACAAAGGAACTATCAAATCTGTAGCTCTGGAAACTTAATCCTCCAGAAAATTGGAGTGTGCAATATTGAACTTCATTTAACTGCATCAAATTTCAATCTTTAGACCTAGCAGGGATACAAAGCTAACCAGTAAATATAGTTGAGAAAATATATTAATATGGTTACACTAATAAATCATAGACCAATCATTGTTGGACCCATGTCCTAAATTAGACAAAGCAGACTTCAATTTGAGGCCTCTCGCACAAGTGAATCTCAGTTTTTGAAAGTTACAGACTCTGGAAGAGCATATTTGGTTAAAAAAGGTGGGCCCATGAAGGTAGGTCGAGTTGTATTAGGATTTTCACCTTTCCGAGTTAAGAAAAGAGAGGCCAGAGGTTCTTGAGAATTGCATCTGAATCAAGAGTGAAGAATTGATGATCAGCAATTAAGTATCTATTCGAGAAACCGGCCAGCACCAGGAGAATCAGTCATTCGTGGAAGCCTTACTACCTAAACAACATTTAGGCCTTACTTTAATTGCATAGGTGTAGCTGACAGCACTAGTGGAAGAAGCAAGAAATGGTACAAGCTCAAAAATCATTAACCTATAGAAGACCTGAAAAAAGGTTTAGCTACCAAGGAGGGTGATTTCAATGTTAGGAGCTCCTAAGGGGCTAAGTTACCAAGCATTAAGGATGGTGTTCCCTTCAATGGAAGAAGCTTCAGTAAATTGAAGGAAGAACTATCAAAAAGAGAGAGAGAGAGAGAGAGGAAAAGCGATTGAAGATGAGTTCCAATATTTTGAACATGCAGAACTGATACAACATAAGATTCCATAACCTTTCATGCAGCAAAACTGGGCTTAATCAACAGTAAACCATGGAAATAGGGGATATCACCTTTGAAATGTGTACTCCTAGACTTCTGTGGATTCCAGAACACTGCATGCAGATGAAGATTCCCAAATTTACACTTGCCCATCGCGGTCCTCTGCACGGAAGATGAGCCAAATTTATTCACAACGAATGTATCCCGAAACAAATATCAACACAGGTTTAGCACTTCTTGAAGATTAAGTTGTGATTAAAAATCTTGGTCACAAAGCACATACTGTGCAGCTTGTGAAACAAAACTTCTTAAGTATTGGCTGAGAGTAACAATACACAAGCCATCATCCATTACATCAAAAAAAAATTATTGATAGAGTAGTACCATCTCAGGCGAGCCATCCATATGCATGCAGTAGGACCAAAAATATGAGACAACTTTTTTAAGAATGAAATATGAAACATCTATAGTGGCAGCTCATCTTGGATGAGAAGCTAACCATGCTTCCAGTAGATTCTCAATATACTTAATCTAAAAGAACCTTCATAGCATGAAAATGGCCAAAAAGCATGATAAAAAATAATAATAAATAAATAAATAAATAAAATAAAATAAAAATTGTTCATATTTCATTTTCAATGGCATTGTAGAATGGTAACTGAGCACAAGTGGTAAACATATCATCGTAACCTTGTCCCAGATATTTGAAGGCAGCTTTACAAATCCTGTTTCATGCATGTAACTAACAGGTGGAGTTTGGGCACGAACTAAACACAAGGATTAATTCGCATGAAACATTTGCAAGCTATAATAATAGCTCTACATCTCCTATATCAAGTGCCTTGCAAGCTGTAGAGGATACAATCATGAGCATGCATTCCCAACTAATGTTGCGGCACAAACAAAAACATTTTATAATTGCAAAAGGGGTTGATGATGTAAACATTGTAAATGCAAACAGAGTTACGAGTAGCTTTTTAAAAGATCATTCGTTATCACAATTCATCCAAGATACCTACTTGCTTTTGCAGTCAGCACATTCCCTGTTCTCTGGCAATTTAAGAAGTCCTTCCAAAATCTGCAAATGATGCACCAAATGAAGGGAAAAAAAGAAAAAAAAAAATCAATCCCAAATTATGACTATAGAAGTGAACAAGAAGAGGAATTAAAGGGGAGGAGGGGGGATTGTCCCAAACAGGAAAATGAGGTTGCTGATAAGGTAATGAACTAAGAGCCCCATTAGTGCAAATGACTATTAACAATGCAATGTTTTTTTTTTTTTGAAAGGCGATGATTTATCATTGTTAAGCTGAAGCCAAAAGCATACAAGATACAAAAGGATAAGATACAAAAAGCACAAAAACTATCCTAAACCTTTAAAAGCTATCACCCATTGATGCAGGACAATTAACCACTTGCTCTAAAAGCTCGAACTGATAGAGCATGGCGAATCAATCCCTTTATCTCATAGCTCAGGCCCCACATCCCATGTGTTAGGACTTCGGCCGAACCCCCTCATGAGCCCCGTTTCACATGGGTTCCGCTTCACACGAGCCACCCGTCTCACACAAGCCGCCCACCCTGAGTGTGCCCTGGCCCCTGCATCCCACAGGCCACCCCACTTGAGCCCGGCGTGAAAATGCACATGCATTACCCATTCTACTATATTCACTTTAGCCTTCTTGAAAACATCCGATACCCGACAGTTTCTATTCTTGAAACACTTGTTGTTCCTCTCATTCCATAACACCCAGATTCCAGCCACTAAAATAATCTTCCACACTTCTTTCCCTTCCTTTCCCATTCCTCCCCCATGCCAAGACCTGAAAAAGCTTTCGATACTTCCTGGCAATACCCACAGAGTATCGAAATCTATAAAAATAAAAAATAAAAACAAAAAAAATCCCAAAGTTCTCTTGCAAAAAGACAATGCAGAAATAGATGGCCCACCAATTCTTCATCTTGCATACACTTTTTTTTAAAGATGATCAACTTTATTAGGCCAAAGCCAGAAAAAAGAAAAGCAACAAGAAAACAACATATCCCGAAAATAAATGTCCTCCCCACCGAAAATAAATGATTGTCCTCTCCACTGAAACGCCATAACCATTTTCCCCGAAGCACCAAGTTAATTGTTTCCAAACTTCTAATACCCACTTCCCCTTCCTGAAAAGGCTTGCATACTTCCTCTCAGATCATCAAATGAAATTTGTGCTTTTCCGCAGCTCCTTCCCATAAGAAGTTTCTTATACATTTATACAAACGGCTTAGCACAAACTATGGACATCTAAACAATGATATGAAATAGACCACAAGATTTGATATTGTTGCCTTCATCAGCGTTAGACAACCTCCTAGAGATAGATGTCTTCTTTTCCAAGTAGATAGCTTCCATTCAAAGTTTCTTTAGAGAAATGTTAGTCTCTATGCTATAGTTTGAGGTTAAAAATATCAAACTAAAATCCCATCTACGATATGGGCAAGTCTCCCTTGACGTTGCTTTATCAAACATGTATGGCACAAGTACAATGCTCACTTTAAGGATAGGGTACCATAACAGAAAATGGATCTTTCATAAAGAATTGGTTTGGTAGAAAAAGGGATTTGCACTAAAATGAAGAGGAAAAATAACATTGTTAATCCGTGGAGTAATGGCATGATGGATCCTTGAAAGGCTTCTTTTGTAGCTCAAAGGGTTTAAGCCGAGGAAATTGAGGAAATCAGCTCCCACAGGGATAGTTCCTTGCATCTTTTTCCAAATGTGCTACAGTGACATCGCGGTAACCTTTGTGCAGTTAGCAAGTTTCCTTATTAAATAAGTGTCCTAGTTGGTTTACTTACTAAAGACCTAGTTTTAGTCCACTGTTATTTTATTAGTAGCCGCCAGTCTGGAGGGTGAAAGCAATGTTGTTAAATTACATATGCGATCATATATGCTCGCATATTCCTCCGGCTTTTTAAAAAATTTTTAAGAGGAGGGGGGGAGGAAAAAATCGAAAAAAAAAAAAAAAACCTAAAAATCAGGAAAAACTGCCTAATTACTACAAGTGATTGGATTGGGTTCTTTTACCTATTTCATTGTAGTTTGAGTGTTTGAGACTATTAGACCATGTATAAATTAAGTTATATATTTAATTACTTATATTAAATTTACATAAAATTTAACAAAACCATATGCGATTGCATATGGAGTATGCCATTGGCCCATCGCACACTCACATAGTATGCCATCGCATACTCACATATGCAATCGCATACTTATCACACAAAAAAGTATGCATCGCATACTATCTTGGATCGCATATGCCATGACGACATATGCAATCCTTCTGAAGAAAATAGCATATGCAATCGCATATTCGCATATGCGATCGCACACGACAACAATGGGTAAAAGTACATAACTAAGACCATTATTCACCACTCACATGATCACCAAGAGCAACAATCAAGGGGTTTCACGGGATGATGGTTGTAATGTGGTAAAGGAGACGGGAGACATCAAAGAACGATTGTGAAAGCTTCTCTTGCTATAAATGTGGAGCTAAAGGGCAACTTGAGCAACTTGTCCTACTAAAGGCCTCAATTACTGTGATGAGACTGTCAAAGAAGAGTTTAAGGGTGAGGATGTCAACCATGATGATGGCGACGAAGATGTGTTAGCAACATTAAATGAAGAACCTATGGCACTATTAAGACAATTTCTACGGAAGAGAAGGATGAAACATAGCTGCAAACCACTGTTTTCCAAACAAATGACATGTGAAAGTAAAGATTGTGAAGGTCATCATTGACAAAGGCAGCAACTTGAACATCGTTTCGCAAAGAATGGTCAATCAGCTGCAACTGCAAGTGGAGAGGTATCCATAATCCCATTGGGCTGCCAGAATAAGAATTGAGAAAGTAAAAGCGTCCCATCAATGTCTAGTGACTTATTCATTGGAACAACATTACATTAACTTTGCATGGTTTGATGTTGTACTAATAAGGGTGTGTCATAATTTACTTGGACGTCCATGGATATATGATGGTCATGTGCAATACCATGGATTCACCCATACTTACAATTTCAAGCATGAAAGAAGAGAGGTCATCCTCAGACCACTACGGAACGATCACCATGGTAAGGTGATGGAATACAAGTAATTGATCCAACACGACGAGATCTATAAAAACAGTGACATAGTTATCCAAGACACAAAAAAGGAATGTATGCTAGAAATAACACAACATGACAAGCAAGCCATGAACCCGACACAAAAGGAAGCCTCCAAAAAAGCGACACGCAATAGAGGATGAAAGAGAAAAGGAGAACATGAGTCTTCCATGCCTTGACAACATGGAGAGCTTCATCACCAACTTCCACGGATACCCAAGAAGACTCACCATGGGGGTTGATCAAGTTTCAGAATCAACATCAGCCTCCAACTCGAGGGCAAGTTTTTTCAAAGCTGGGTGTGTGTGTGTGTGTGTGGAAGGGAATTGATGCAATCAGCTTCCACATGCATGGTTCTTCACATTGCTTTCCGAATGTGCTACAGGCATGCTGCAGTAAGCAAGGTTGACCAACTCGGCGAGTTAACTCAGGACTCGCCCAAGTCAACCATTTTTACACCATACTGAGTCAAAAATGCTGCGAACTTGGTGGAGGGGAACACCATATGAATGGAGTGAGTTCTCCCAAGTTTTTCCATGACCCGGAGACTCAAACAAGTCACTAAACCCAAGCAAGAACTGGTCCTCATCATCTTTTCTTCTCCCTCCTCTTCTCCCTCTTCCCTCTTCTCTTTTTCCTTCCTTCCTTCTCTTCTTCCTCTGCTCTTCTTCTATTGCTTTCTGTGATGCTATGTGCTACAGCAGCTTTAGGTTGTGTGACGATTCACATTCAATCCTAAAACCAGAGAGAAGCTTTGATACTCCGGTAGAGTGTGATGGTTGATACACATGCACCAAGAAATTTCATCGATGGCATATACGTAACTTAAGCTAAACTGTCCAAATGGTGGATCCCAATTTAGAGGACTCATAAAGCAACATTGAATTTGATTTTTCAACCATTTGATTGGTGGATGGATATTACTGAAATGTAGAATGCAAATAGTCAGCAGTGGGAATTCAACTAAGAAATGTATATTAATCAGAGAATGGGATCGTTAAATTAAACTAGATTTTGGATGATAAACCATCTATATTGGGTCTTGCAATCTGGACAGTTTAATTTGGGTTAACGTATGCAACACTTACCACTTCTGAGCCTTGTATTAACCATCACATGGGGTTGTTACATGTTGTTTGAAACACACTTAGAAGTTGAGGCTAGACTCCTGAATGTTCACCATGAATTTAATAATAGTGGCAACTCTTCTAGTATATACATGACATGCTTGTACAGCAATTTAAACTGTCCAAATAGATGGCCAGTTGTGCATGGAGCATGACCAAAAACTATAACTAGAAGACGGATAGTAATCATATTGTTTTGCCTTCGCAATTTGAATGTGTACGTATTTCAGTTTTAACCATCCATTTGATATCCATCATGGGATAATTAGGATTGTTTGACTAGTTTGATTTTAGCGGTATGTTCCCTGCACAATATGCCCTAGAATTTGGATGGTCTGGACAGGAGTATGTGTACCACATATGAGGAGGATGAGTTGCCACCAATGGTGTGGACCACTGAGGGAACAATCGGCCCAATTCTATGGAACATGACTCAGCCGAGTGGCCATGTGCACTCAGCCAAGTCAAACTTTTATAGGTGTGCGAGTCGAATCCATGTCCCGAGTCTGCCAATCTTGACAGTAAGTAGCAATAACCATAGCTTGGTTAGTTTCCTTGATTAGATAAGTGCCTAGTTGGCTTGGTATGTTGTGCAAGTTATTGAAGACCTAGTTTTAATCCATCTTATGTTCTTTTATAAGTAGTTAAGTGCAATTGGTATTGATTAGTTGAACCAATAGTAATTAGTTTAAGCTCTATAAGAATTCAACGTACTTAGGCCTATAAATAGACATGCAGCCCATCTATCATCATCATCTAAGCCTTATCCCAACTGGAGTCGGCCACACCTACAAGAATCATTGGTCATTCCACTTTATCAAGGACCATACCCTCAGTCAAACCATAGGTCATCAAATCTTTTCTTACTTCCTCTACCCACATCATTTTGGGCCTTCCCCTTGCCCTTTTATAGCCTTGAACTTGAACCAACTCACTCCTTCAAACCAATGCAACTCTTAATCTCAAATACACATGACCGAACTAGGTCTACTATCCCTCATCTTATTACCTATGTGTTTCCTCATCTTGCCACTCATCCATTTCAACGTCCTCATTTCAACTACATCATTTTATGAACGTGTTGTTCCTAGACAGCCGAATACTCCGTCCGACAAAGCACAGTTGGTCTTATAGCTGTCCCACAAAATCTCCCCTTTCAATTTGATTAGTATGTGATGAAACAATCACATAAAACTCTAGAGGCCAACACATCTCCACTTCATCCACCCAATTCTAATTATATGAGCAACATTCTTCTCAATCTCTCCCTTCTCATTAAATATCAGCCCAAGATATCGGAAGTGAACATTTTGGGTATTTCTTTGTCTTCAACCTTACCTTGTTTCAATTCCTATAATCCTATCGTTACCATAATTACAATTGATATACTTTATTTATGCATGCCTAGTTAATTCATCCATAACAAATTCAAAAAGATATGGACTCAACACTGACCCTAGTGTAAGCCTATTGTAAATGGAACATACAAAAGCAAAAAAAGATTTTATGAATCACATTTTTTAATAGAAGATTTTTTTTACAGCAGATAGCATGAGTTGCTTCTGTCTTGAACATTTGTCACTCTTCCAATTGCATTAGTAGCAGCGGTTTTATTGCATTTGTTATCCATGTTACAGGCTCAATGATCAATCTTGAAAGGACGTTTTTGTTCATTTGATCTTCACAAAAGGTACGTAGCAATTTTAAATTTCATCTTTCAATTTGGTTGTCCCTGAAATCCTGTCTCCCTTTCTTTCTGTGATGAGCACTATGCAAAAATCCTTGACAAGGTGATAAAAGGACTCGTAAAAGACCTCAACATTCTAATGTTTCTATGCATCCCTTCAGCCCAAGCAATGTGTAGTGGGCTAAACTCCCATGATACAGTACAAATGGCATAGCTTTACAGCAATTCAGACCATCCAAAACGCAGACCTAATTAGATGGGGCATAACCCAATAATTACACTGTGAGATGATAGTAACCGTTTGATTTTGCACTTGAAACTTGGACCACTCATCATTTTAATTTTAAACATCCATTCAGCAGCCATCGATTGAATAGTTAGAATTGCTTGATCATGGTATTTTCAATTTTCGGCCCAAAATTTTCCCCACAATTCGGATAGCATGGATATCCGTGTATGAGCCCCACATCCCAGAAGGACATTGACAACCATTTTCAAAATGGTGGTAAACTATCCTACATACCGATTCCAAAATGGTGGCTCAGAAGTCAGACCCAACATGAAGCAAGTGTTCCAATACCAAACAGGTCCCCAAACCCAATAGGATTCAAGTCCAGGACCTCATATCTGGTACCCATACCTGAATTTGACAGGATTTGGACCCGACAAGACCTGAAACCGCCCCTTTGGCATGTCTGGAAATGTGTGCACCAGGACCTGACCCAAACCCGACCCATTTACAGTTCTAGTTGGGGATAGTAAAAGTGAAAATATTGAAAAATACATAATGAAAGTTATTCATTTAAGAAAAAAAAATAATGACAGTTATTTGTTTAAGAAAAAGGCGAGTAAGCTGGCAAAAAATAATAAATAAAAAAAAAAATTTTAAAGGCTAAACTTTCGATGCTATCGGTAAAAATGCAAATTCACATAAACTCAAGAAATCAAGAAAATAAAAGAGGAAAATAATGATACATGAAACATGGTCCTCTTCTAAGTAGATTTCATCCATCACCAGCTTCAATTCTCCTCATCCAAAAATCATGTTTCAACCAAATTTCAGAGGGAAAGAAAAGATGAGGAGCAAACAAAGATCCACCAAATCCATAATTCAGAAAGCAAGGTAATCAAAGATGTTAGCTTTCAAGAAAACCAACATAAGAGCCCAACCAGGCAGACCCGAAACAGCAAGTGGACAAACGTTTTCTGACCAGATCATGAGCCAGGCCGTTTCTAGTCCACACCGCTCAAGATTTAGGGCAAAAGTTTGCCTTTTCTGGTTCCAATTATGGAAAACGAACGCCTCCAAACAGCCAGCTTTTCTGAAATCTAATTTAAAGTTCCCTATCCTCTCAAATCTAGATCTGGGTGGACATCCAAACGTGCCAAGCACTCACATTCAAACCTATGTACTGCATAAAAGAAAAAATAATAATAATAATAATCCGGGCAATGAATTGCAAACCTCCTTACGTAAATCGTGTTCTGATTAACCAATCAACCCAAATCAAGATCTTTTTAATAAAATCCAAGAAAAGGAATATATATATATATATATATATATATATATATATATATATATATATATATATATATATATATTACAAAAGAGGAAAAATCAAACCCAGATCCAAAATTCCCATCAATTTGATTTCTACGGAATCAGATTCATCCAATTATCAAAGCAGTAATGAGAGATTAAAAAAAAATCAAAACTAGGGTTTTAGATGAAGAGATCGTTCCTATAAAAATGAAATAAATTCAAATTCAAAAGAAGAAACCCCATCAGAGGGCAGTTTGAGGGGTTCTGAGCAATTAAGGAACACATGAGAGAACCTTTTTGTGCTTGGCATTGAGCTCTTTGGTGACGGAAGCCTTCTCGTTCATGCTGCCCGATTCTGCTGACCGGAAAATGCAAAGGGAATTCAAGCAGAAAGAGAGAAGGGAGGAGAAAGAGGAGAGAAATGCTGCCCGTGTTTTTTCTCTCCCTTTCTTTCTTTCTCTCCTCTCTCCCGTCAGAAAATCCGAGGATGGGAATCGGAACGGAGAGAGAAGGAGAAAGAGAGACGGCATGCAATCGCGCCTCTTGACTTTTTGGGTAGGGAAAGAATCCACGCTCTTTCTCTTGTCCTCTTTGGGCGGTGGATTACGATGTCGACACGTGGCAGAGATAGGAGATCATGACCACTCGTCCCGTGGGCCACTCTATATGGTCCAGCCCGATATGCCCGTCTGATTTTTCGTGATGATTTGGACCACTTGCCCTGTTTGATGGACCACCAATCAGATGGTCATCGTCTTAAAGTCGGTGTAACTTTTGGGCTATGCTCTATTCAAAGTAGGGAGGATGATTTGGATGGTCCAGATGAGTTGCCACAGCTTAGATCCTTTGTTCCTGCACATGCATGATCCTGACCATTCATTTAAATGGTCCAGTCGCAAGGCTTAAAATACTTAGTGTATGACGTGAGTATTTTATAAGGTGGGCCTTATTGATCAACGGTTTAGATTATCTTGTTGGATGAATAACGTGATGAGTGCACCAACCAGCCTCGCTGAGTTGTGATTCATCTAAAATTCACGATAAGCGTGGCTTGCTATTACTATGATATACACGTGTCCATATAAAACTCCGATAACGGATTCGTGGAAAGCCTATCAAAGAAGAAGAGTTTTGATGTATTTCAAGCTCTTCTGCCCTCTCACATGTAAATTATAACTGGGTTCTCAATTCTAATTCACCATCATCCACCGAAACAACAGCCCCATTCATTTTTCTCTCTAAATGGTGTAAAGGAAAGAAAGATCCCTGTATCATTGTTTCATGTAGTGTGGCCCACCTGAGATTGATAATGCCATATATGCACATATGACATATGCATGCAATATTGTACTTTTTTAAAAAAATTAAACTAGTGATGATTATATTACTATATTTCATTTTTCATTTTTTTTAATGAAAAACATTCCTTCCAAAACAGTCTTGTTTTTAAAAAAGATACACGGTCATTATCTTTTTTAAGAAATACACGGTCATTATCTTATAACTATAAACACGGAAATACTAGTATTGCAATAGCTTATGTCACCATACGACATCAACGCCATCAAACTAATGGGCCCCACCATAAGGATTGCCTAACACAAAAATGGGGTTATCAATGTTCGTTGGGTGGCCCGTTCTGTGTGAGAAACAATGGATGGCTAAGGGCCTCCGATGGAACATGGGATTAGGTGGTGTCAAACGGAAACGGATTGGCTACTCCTCTGCCACCAGCCAAGTGCTCTGTGGGCCCCACCATGATGTATGTGTTTCATTGGTTCCATCTATGTATTTTTTTCAGATCATTTTTTGGTATGAGACAAAAAAATGAGGTATATACCAATCTCAAGTGGACCACATTGCAGGAAACAGTGTCGAATGAGTGTTGACCGTTAAAAATATTTTGGGGCCATAAAAGTTTTGGATCAAGCTGATTTTTGTCTTTTCCCTTCATCTGGGCCTGTATGACCTAATCAACAGATTGGATGTCAAATAAACAGTATAGTGGGCCATAGGAGGATTTTAATGGTGGATATCCAATCACTATTGTTTTCCTATGGTGTGGTCAACCTGAGAATTATATCCCTCTCATTTTTTGTATCAAGCACTAAAATGATATGTAAAAATGGATGAACGGAATGGATGAAACAAATGCATCATGGTGGGGCCCACATAGCACCGACTATCAGCCACCTGCCTGGTGGCAGGGAGTAGCCAATCCGTTTCCGTGTCAAACTGCATTTGTAATCCACCGTCCCGATATTTTACTTTCCAACCTCGAAAGGAAATATATTATAAATAATTTCTTATGAATTTTGAAATTTACTATGGATGCATGTGTTTTGTCTACATGGCCTGTTCATATGTGTATTTATATATGTGCCCATAAATACAGGTGATCAATATCAACTATGAAATCTAATTCATTGATTATAATTCTAGAGTCCATCAAATGCTGATTTTACGTGAAATATTTTTTTTTTCTAAGAAGGAATCCGATCCTAAACATGAAATGGCTCTTATGGTTTGGCTTAACATGTATATTGATGTAGAGAGGGTTGCAAACAGTTTCATGGCCAAGATGGATCGAAAAGGCTCAGTCGACCGTTGGACCTTATAAATCAAGCGTATCACACAGTCCAGAATGAGTTATCGGGCTTAAAATATATGATTTTAAGGTAGAACAAACTACTTTAGCCACCCAACCTACTACGCCATGTTGCCCATGCCGGATTTGCGAAATACTACAAGATCGACACTCATTTCTCTATTTTAATTCCATTTTTACTATAAATTGTTTTACTTTTGGTTTGATTAAAACTTATTATTTATTGTAACTTGCGAATTTTCAGAGTTTTAGGCGTAATTTGATTCTGATTTATCTAATTTATCTCTAAGTGGATTCGAGAAATCCCTACGAGGGGTCCAAAGAAGCTAGCTTCATGGATTCGGAGTAGTTATCCTTGAGAAAAACAGCGATCCACCTCGTCACGTTCATCCTTGTCATACATCAACCCACCTCATAAGCCGATCAACCTAGTTTCAAATAAGGTAATCATCACGTTGGGGGCCACCATTTTATGGCACCAGAGTCTTATATGAGTGGGATGTTGGCAAGAAAGTGGCACCATGACTTACGGTACCTTTTTCTGTGCAAGTGGTCAATTTTCCTTTGATGAATGGTTTAAGACATGGGTCTCTTAGATGAGAAAATCTTTTTTAATTGGTTGTTGTATTTTTCCATTGTTGAGTAAAATTTTATCTGCGGTTAGTGTGAAGTCCACTTACAAGTTACAAAAGAAAAGACATTCGTTATATTATAAAATAGGATACATTCATTTTATTTATTTCAAAAATGCCATATGCTTTGGATTTTGTATCCATACCAAAGGTGGGCCATGTCACAACAATCATGTAGTATCAAAATAGCCCATTTAAACTCATTAGAAGTGCTACATCAGTACATGATTATGCCATGGCTTGCCATTCACACTAACATTTTGACTGCATTTATGTGTGAATAGGCCTGATTTTAAATGGGATTTGGTGGGAGAGGGTTTTAAGATCCCATAGATCATTGCAAGTCTGTTTGGAATTCACATAGGGTATGGGTTGTGAAGCACCTTCTTGGAATCAGCATTGGGGAAAGGGTTTCTGCAATCCTACTTTGGGTTTCGTGTAGCTAGTGGTTGATGTTATGTGGACCCCACCATGATATATGTGTGTTAACTATGTCGTCCATCCATTTTAAAATATAATTTTTGGGTTTGATCCCAAAAATGAGGTAGATATAAATCTCAGGTTGACCACATCATGGGAAAACAGTAGTAATTGAATTACACCATTAAAAACCTCCTATGGCCAACTGTGCAGCACTTGAGATTTGGATCACACTCATTTTTGGGCTCATAACATAAAATGACATGGAAGAATGGGTGGACGGCATGGATGAAACACATACATCATGGTGGGGCCCACAAAGCACCGACCGTAGTGGCAAGGTGAGTAGCCTATCCGTTTTCCAAATGTGAAGTGGGATGGCCTCCACGCCATGGGATTAGACGACAATCCCTAACACGGTGTAATCATTACATTGTGGTAATTCCATCCCAATCAAACCCATCTAATCCTATGCTCCAAACACCCCCTAAGGAATTAAACCCATCTAATCATATGCTCCAAACACCCCCTAAGGGCTTGTTTGGCCGAGCAAATCCCATGGTATTAGGAGGGATGGGATCAATTTTAAGGTAATTATGATGTCGGATTGCTGGGAATCCCATGGGATGGCCTAATCCCAGGACATGATCCGGGAGTGTGTTTGGGACGACACCTTTGTCCCGTGGGACGTGGGCCATATCCCGGGATCTCTTATAGTCTGGCCTGTTTGGTCGAGCGTGGAATTGCAACAATCCCTCAGGTGCAAGTACATCCACCCATTTGGATGGACGGATGACATCCCAGGATCTCACAAGCCGCCGTGAACATGATCCTATTTCCCACATCAAGCCTAATTTTTAAATATACACCATAGTTGCTAAGATTGTTGGTCGGTGCGTTGTGGGCCCCATCATGAACAGTGGATCTCCCTTCAGCTGTTTCGTCAGAAGATTTCAACGACGGATCAAGCTAATCTTTGTTTTTTCCCTCCACCCTGGTTACTTACATGTACTCAAGATACTATATCAATATGCATGGATGAATGATAACAACGTGACCACTAATATGTTTTAATCGAAAGAACGCCTCGAACAATCAATAGCAGCATTACTAGAGAGTAGTAGGAGGATTTCAACAGTGGATATCCAATCACTATTGCTTTCGTGTGGTATGGTCCAAATCAGATATAAAGTCCAAACCGTCAAAACGTCCTGAAAAATCGCCGATGGTCTAATTCAACTGAAGATCCACACACCACATCAATATTGCCTAATCTGAACCGTCCAATCTAAGTGCACAGTCCCAATCGGTGTGATTGTTAGGCAAAAACTTGGTGTCCAAATATTCAGGGTACCACACCGCATGATTCCTTACACATAGACAAAAACCGATTGGATCATGAAGTGTATTAGGTACACATATATAGTGGGCCACACCAATTAAGACATAGATTGAGACAAAATTATCGACAATGTCAGGCAGTCAACAATATTCTGGTGTAGAAGGCAATTATTAGTCTCTAATATAGGTCACTCAAGCAAAACCATACCATCAAAGAAAAAAAATATTTACATGCAATTACACAACCTCTACAAAGCTCAGGTAGACCACACCACAAGTAGAATTTAATTATCAATCTATTTTTATGTGCTCATAGTGACACCATTTTAGGACATGAGCTATCAAAAATGATAAGTAACGCAAAGAAAGTAACGACAAGGGCAACAAGAACTGCACAGAATCTCTCCCCAAAAGTTGGTGAAAAAAAAACTTTTTTTCCTTGGCTCTGTTACTTCAAGTGATTATTCCTGAATATAAATACAACTGTAAGTAACAATTACCTACTTACATCATATTTACATTGAAAAGTGGAAAACAAAGAGGCCCCAAAAGAAAATAAAAGCCATGCTAAACTAGCAAGCCTCATCTTTTCCAGCTAACATGACACACAGGCATGACATTTGATCAAAGTATATGCTAATTAAGCGCCCACCATGAAGATCACTTGGCACAAAAATCAAGATGACTTATGCACTGTCTATGCGATGATATCAAGATCAAAGGGTGGCCTATGAACTCTCTCTTCACTTAATTTCCACAAATATAAGAATTCCAACAAAAGCATATAAGCTAATCTACATAACAACAAAAATGGTATCAAAAGGAGTTCAAAGAGAGAAAAACCACAGGTCCACTAAATCAACTTGACCATATGAAAATGAAATTACAGTCTTTCTTTTCAAACAAACACTTGATGATCACCTTCTCTTGCATATACAAAAAATTTATTTCATTCAAAGAGTAAAAACAAAATTCTTTAACCTTCTTAAAGAAATTAAAATTTCAATCCATGCTCAGGTTTTTATATTCTAACTCTCTCATTTTTTTTGCACATTTCTCTCCATGACATCTCTCTCGTGAGAAATAAAAAAAAGAGAGTCCATAGGGACCAAACACCCACCCCATATTCATGTAGAGACATGCCTACACGATAAAGTGAGCCATATGAAGTATGGACCATCACACCTAATATAATTCAACATATGAGTAGAAACCCACATCGCATACGCATTAGCCCAATTGAAAAAGGTGATCTAGACTGTGGGCACCACCATTTACATGCCTTGGATGTCCTATACAGCTTCCACTTGATGACAAAGAAGGGCTGCAGGTAAGTTAGTTAGCATGCAACCGGCTCTAGGTGAACTCTTCAATAAAAAATTTCCCCAAGATGCCCCGACAAGTTACCAAAATCAATCTCCTTTGTATAAATGTCAATGATGGACCAGTTAGAGTGGACCCGTGATGGTGACTTCTTGGTTGGTTGTGCTTGGCTGATTCACACCAGCCGAGTCGACCACCTTCATTGTCGACCGGTCATGGTCAGCTACAACAACAGCTAGGGCCACTTTTGTAAGTTGTAGAAGCATTATGGTCAAATCAAAACAGCTAATTAATTTGCGTTTTTTTTTTTCATCAGCCCAAATTTCGGACCATAGGTAGTGGGCCATGCCAATTCAAGCTTCCTCATTTGCTTGGTCTGGATGCAACCACTAAGTGGGCCAGAGTCGTCCATTTGATACTCTGGCAGAGTGGGTGGTTAATACGCAGGCACTAGGAAACTGGAAGCCTATCTTATATTATCTAAATAAAACGCGGGATCCACTATGGTTGGATAATCATTGCAAAATTAGATTGACTTAATTTTCTAACCTTTTACAGGCAGTAAACACGTTTGCTTTTAAAAAAAATCATGCATCATGACATGACTTCGTGGTCCCCTTCCACCCACACGCATTCTTCTCCAACAACCTCAATGAGATGTGATGCCAGCCTAACGCGACCATTGCGTGTGAGATGGCATGCCAATGTGAAACGTGTGAATGATATGAACCATTTGTTAGGTGTGGCCCAGCCACACCCAAAACTCAGGCCAATCCATTCTAAGTGGGCTACACTGTATGTTGAATATGGGATGTGGGTTTTTTTTTTGACGACTGTTTATTTTTAGTAGGGAAATGTTCATGGTGGGCCCCACTTGATAAATGGCCCATTGGAGGATTTTATTAATTTGTGGGAACAAAATACATTCTAACCATTGACATTTTCTATGCATAGATAAATTGCAGCATTACCAAGCTGATTTTATAACTGTCCAGTTCTTTTACTAAATATCCTCATTCAGAATGGTAATGATTTTTAGATTTGATATTCTTGGTATGGCACGGAAAAAAGATATGGCGCACCTGATGATTGGTGTAGCACTAGATACGGAAAATACGTACCTAAAAGCAAGTCATTGATAAGCTATATGCGAAAGAAAGCGACGTCCAACATTATAATTCAACGCCATTAAAATGATTCAAGTGAAGAATGAGAAACAATCAAAATGAGTATTTCAAAATGTATTGAAATTCCATGATCTTGAAATGGTAGGAAGTGTGCCTACACCAGCTATCAAGTCAAGTGGAAATGTTTTTAACAAGATTTTAAAACCCAAACGAGTCATGTATGATTTGTGTAAGTGTGATGTGGGCTCAGTTGGACCTGAACTAGTTTGACACCGCAAATCATGATTGAAAATAAGGGGTGACTGGCCAAACTCCTCAACTCAGCTGAGTCACGACTCACTCAAGATTGAACGAGTCATTCCGAATCACTGATTCTGAAAACCATGATTTCTAAGCACCCCCAATCGGCCGAGTTACGAGGCACTGAGGAGTGGTTCTGAATCACTGAGTCACAAAACCATGATTTCTAAGCACTCTGCTCGGCTGAGTTATGACTCGCTCAGGATTGAACGAGCCATTTCAAATCACTGAGTTATAAAACCATGATTTCTAAGCACCCATATGACCTTTTAGTTGTTTTATGGGCAGTTGAATCTGTGATTGGATGGGTCACGTTTCCAAGATAAAAGATCACGGAAATCTACTCATAGTTTCATGCTTTAGTGTTTGACTTTAAGATAGTTGAGTTTGATGAGTTCACCCAATATAAGATTTGGGTTTTGATTTTGTATTCTGTAATGCAACTTGTCTTGAAAAATAGAAAATTAAAGTTTCCAATGCATAAAATATTAGATAGTTACAACTTAGAAGAATAATGAATCAGGTGCAATTAGCTGTCCATTTTTTAATCACATTGATTATTAATAACCATTTGATCGTTATCGGTAATCGGGCATCGCATGCATGGGGACCACTATTTGAAGTTGATCACGGCCAACCTACCCTTCTGTGGTGGTCCCCACATGCTACAGTTGCATCAATGTATATCCATAACTAACTGATACACTGAAAATTTAGTGTGCATAAAGAAGGTCTTGTAATTCCTGAGTTGTCAGGGCCCACCATGATGTATGGTTGGCATCCAACCTGTGCATTACATGCCACCCTGTATTCCAAAATTCAGCATAATTCACAACTTAGGTGGGCCACACTAAGAAGTTATCTAGGAGTGTGGATTTGATGTTGATTGATGTAATGTAAAGTTGGTGTATTTGGGAGAGTGCATTTGATGTAAATTAGAATTTAATTGACAACAAGGGCCTGTTTAGGAGTGTGATTTGAACCCCTGGATTCGGAACCCTGGAGTTGATATCTTCTTGTTGTGTTTGGCACCTTAGATTGAGAATCAACTTTAATCCAAAAGTAACTATATGTTCATAGTATATTTGTAAGGGTTTGAATTTAATTACTAAATTAACTTTAATATCTCTAATTAGTGAACTTATGTAATTTTTGACACAATGGTTGTAGTAAGCCCGCTCAAATATATATGTTGCCAAAAAATGATGAAATTTCAAGTCTCGGATGGGCCACAAGCACAAGATCATGTCCGAGTGGCTAACAAATGATTTTTAACCGTTGATTTACATGGACAATGTTCGGACGGTGCTGATCATCGTATTAAAATAATTATAGTGATGCAATTGATAATCTAATTATTTTAAGATATCATTAGTGAGCGATGTGTCCAATAGATTAATAGTCTAGTGATACACATGTTACACATGCATCCATATATAGGAATGATTTTACATGTAATCATTTCAAACCCCCTTGATTGTGGGGATTTGAAATCCCCTATATTTGAAAAAAAACCCCCCGTTAGTTTATGGTGCTAAATATATATATGTTAGCTTGTTAGTACACCCCATTGTCACCGTCAGTTCACACTCTACTTTTAGCCACCCCCACTAGGGATCGATACCAAGACCTCAGTGTTGAAATGAGTATCTTTCACTCACTCCACCACTTGAGCTATAGATCAGGGTGTATGGTGCCAAACAATCTAGAAGATTTGAAATCCCCTCAAGTCCCTGAAATCCCTCCAAATCTGCAATGCCAAACTACCCCTACATACATCAAAGGCCTTTTATTTTTTTTAAAGCACATCAAATCTAATGTATGTTTGGCCCTTCTGTGAGCCCCACCATGATGCATGTGTTTTGTCCACTTCGCCTATCTATTTTGCTACCTCATTTAGGAGTTGAGATAAAAAACAAAGGGATCCAAATCTCAGGTGGACCACATCACAGGAAACAGGGGTGATTGAACAACTGGCTTTTATATCTAAATGATTCTTGGGATGTATGATGCAGGTTTTGGATTCTTTACAAGTCATGGGTGGGCCCCACACAGCTCACATCAGAACGTATGGGCCCCACCTTGAGGTCGAGCTGTGTGGGCCCCGCCGTGATGCGTGTCGACCATCAACACTGTGCATTTGATGGTTCCCCTTTAAATTATGGGATATCCCAAAAATCAGCCGTATACAGAACTCAGGTGGGCCATACCATCTAAAATTATGTGAAGACACCGTTAAAACATATAAAAGCACTTGGTGGGGCCCACCTGAGTTTTGCATGCGCCTGAAACTTGGTCTGAAGCCTCATTCAAGCGGGACACACATAATGGATGGGCTGGATTTGCAAACCACATCTCGGTGGGCCCTCAAAAATGGTTATGAATGTTTTAATGGTGCATGACCCCTCTCCACTTTTGTATGTGGTGTGGCCCACACAAGTCACGGATTGACTTGATTTTTGAGACCTAAGCTCACGATGGAATGGTGCATCTGACTGATGGGGTAGATGTTCGAAACGCATCACGGTGGGGCCCACACAGCTCGACTTCATGGAGTATTAAAATCAGCTAGAGCGCATTGTACACACATATATATATATGTGTGTGTGTGTGTGTGTGTGTGTGTGTGTGTGTGTGTGTGTGTGTGTGTGTGTGTGTTAGCTTATTAGTACACCCCACTGTTAGTTCACACTCTACTTTTAGCCACCTCCATTAGAGATCGATACGAAGACCTCAGTGTTGAAATGAGTATCTTTCACTCAATCTACCACTTGAGCTATGGATAAGGGTGTATGGTGCCAAACAATTTAGGAGATTTGAAATCCCCTCAAGTCCCCTCGAATCTCTCCAAATCTGCGGTGTCAAATGGGACGAGGATTGTGTCCTACCCCCACCCGGACAGTAATCCGTTCGGGCAGGGCTCTGTGGGGCCCACCGTGATGTAAGTGTTTTATCCATGCCGTCTATCACTTTTCTCATATCATTTTAAGGTATGATAATAAAAATGAAGCAGGTCCACAACTCCAGGGGACCACACCAAAGGAAGCTGCAGTGATAATGACATCCACCGTTGAAACCTTTTTAAGGGCCACCGTGATGTTTTTTTTTACCATCCAACCTATTAATAAGGTCATTTAGACATGGATGAAGTGTACACACAAATATCAGCTTGATCCAAAACTCCTCCAGCTCCCAAGAAGTTTTTAATGGTGGACATTCAATCCCCACTTTGTGGTCCACATAAGACCTGTACCTGCTTCTTTTTTGTCATATATCTTAAAATAATTCGAGAAAAATGATTAATGGCATGGATAAAACACTTACATCACGGTGGGCCCCACAGAGCCCTACCCGAATGGATTACCGTCTGGGCGGGGGTAGGACGCAATCCGCGTCCATGCCAAACGACCCCTACATACATCAAAAACCTTTTATTTTAAAAGCACATCAAATCTAATGTATGTTTGGCCCTTCTATGAGCCCCACCATGATGCATGTGTTTTGTCCACTCTATCTATCTATTTTGCTACCTCATTTTAGGAGTTAAGATAAAAAATAAAGGGATCTAAATTTTAGGTGGACCACATCACAGGAAACAAGGGTGATTGAACACTTGACTTCTATATCTAAATAATTCTTGGGATGTATGATGCAGTGGGATGTATGATGCAGGTTTTGGATTCTTTACAAGTCATGGGTGGGCCCCACACAGCTCACATCAGAACGTATGGGATTATTTCTCATTAATCATTCCTCTATATTAAATCAGTTTCATAACCATATTTTATCAATGTGTGACAAAAACGAAGGTATGATGATGTAATGTATGGGAATAGGGAATGCTACTTGCAGGTTGACATGTGCACGCGTCAAAACATGTGGCCGGCATGTGTCAATGTGCACACGTGTGCAAACTTTGGGGTAGAGGCAGGTGGGCCCCACAGAATGTTCCTCAAATAAAATAGATTTGGACCAGTCATTCATCCTTTAGGCCACCGTGAACGAAGAAATACCAGCCGTCCTCATCTAACACAAGAGGCCAGACACTTTCATCAAGAGTACCTGCCTGATGAACGTCCCAGATCTCACACACGTGTGAGAAACAGCATTGCATCTGGATGGTGACTTTCATGAGTAGATTGAATGGAAATAAACACCAACCTCAATAATTCATGGAGAGTGGTGGGACCCATCAGATGGGTGAGCAGCTGTCCAACTAAACCCCCATTATACATATAGAAAACCTTTAATACTCTGGCAGGGTTTGATGAATGATGCTCAGGCACTTATTCCAATTTGTGGTCCCGGATTACATTTATCGTGAACCTAAAGTTACGTTGATTCGATTAAATGACTTTTGGGTTGGTGGACATCGTTTGGACGGTTCAAAATGAATAAAAAAATAAAATATCAATGGCCATATTTTAATAAATAAGTGTCCGCAAATCAGAGATTAGGATTGCTTAACCAATCTGATTAGGGGAGTCTGACAGCGACGGTGGGTCCACAATTTAACCGATTTAGTTTGATTTATTAGTGCATGCCACGTGTATAATTTCTACACGCCTGTGTATCAAGTGTCATACTCTGCAGAGTATCAAATAACTTCTCCTGTACATGTGGCACCATCAAAGCATCTCATCTCTCGAAAAGTGCATTGAATATTGGTAGCCTAGCAAGCAACAAACAAGTATGGGTATACCGTACACGTCAACCTGGCACCCCTGTAGCACGGACGCGGATTTCCTGCCAAAGCCTTTCGCCGGAAGTTCCTGCCCTGGAAACCTAAGTGGGCCCACCCTGATGTTTGTGAGAAATCTATCCCGTTCATCCGTTTCGTGACCTTAATTTTTGGGTTGAGACAAAAAGTGAACAAGATAAATGACTCAAGTGGACCGCATTAAAGGAAAAGGTGGGTAGGGAAATTCCAACCGTTGAAACTTCTTGGGGTCGACAGTTATATTTACATGCCATCAATACCGTTCATAGCGTCATTCCTACTGGGATGAACTGAAAACACAAATATTATCCTGATTCAACACTTCCGTGGCCCCATAAATATTTCAACTGTAGACGTTCAATCGTCACGTTTTCAGCACATTTGGGTCTTAGATCTGGTTCGTTTTTTTGTTCGAGGCACTAAAATGAGCTCAAAAAGCGGATGGACGGGGTTGATTTCTCACAAACATTACGGTGGGCCTCACCTACGTTTCAAGTGCAGGAAGTTCCTGCGAAAGCCTTTCGCAGGAAATCCGCGTCCGTATAGCACATCCGAGCCATGTATTAGGTGGGCCCCACTGCATAGACTGTTTGGTTTCGTAGTAGGTGATTCATGCATGAAAGCACGGTCTAAAAAGACTCCATCCAGTGTTTTCATGGATGTCTGACCACCAGATTGTCAGGCAGACAAACGATCATCTCTGTGGGTCCCACCTGATACTTGGCTTGACTATCGTACAGGGGCGGCTCTAAGGGGTAGGCAGGTGAGGCAATCACCTAAGCCCCCTAATTATGAAGGCCCCGTATCATAGCAACCGGCTTTTAATACTCTAACAATGTTTGTTAATCTATACACATGCACCGGAAAATTGTAACCTTTGAATATTTTTAAATTAAATTAAATAGATATAAAAGTGAGTCCTAGTTTAGATGGTTCATGAAAAACAAACACAAAAACACACAATGAATAGATCTCCTAACTAGTTGATTCTTGTACACTAAATAAATTATTTGAATTCAACATACAAATTCCCACTAATTGGCAGATAGAATAGTTAAAACAATGGATTTTTTGTAATTTAGGCTATCCAAAACGAATCACCTAATTTAGACGGTTTGGATAGAGTCAAAATATGCTATATTAACAATCTAGGAATGCCTATTTATTAATTATGACACCGCCGGTGTATTATACAACTCTAAATTTATTATTCTCACAGTAGACGTAGACGCGGATTGCATGCCGACCACTTTAGGGATTCCTGTAACCCTGAGTTTTGTGGGGTCCATATTATTATATGTGTTATATCTATTCTGTTGGTCCGTTTCTTCATCCCATTTTAGAATATTAGAAAAAAATGAAGCAGAATCAAAGCTCAGGTGAACCACAACACAGAAAAAAGTGGATATTGAATGCTCACCATTAAAAACTTTTCTACAGGTGGCAGAAATTTTGGATAAGCTAATATTTATGTTTTCCTTTCATCCATCTAGGATTCACCTTACGAACGGTTTAGTAATTTTATCTATCAAAATTGATTTACTGAATAAACTTGAATACAAAAATTTATTAATTTTTATAGTTTAATTTTGAATTTATTAAGTTTTTATTTTTTAAATTAAAAAGCCTCATTGTTATGACTTGCCTAGGGCCTAGGCCCCAAAAATGTTGAGCCGCCCCTGCTATCGTACGAACGAGCCAGGTTTGCATGCGTGTGCACGCCTAATGAGCTAATTATGCTTATTTTGGGACAGGCAATTTTCATTGTGGGGCCCACCTCTTGGACGGATGAGATGTCCTCTAATGTGATACGTGTTGGGAAGTGCTCAGTTTTATCTGTGGGTGAGACGCGGATTAGGTACTGACAGGTTGAGTAGCCTGCTACTGAAGTGACGTCACCAAGTTCGATGGGGCCACCATGAGATATGTGTTGTATCCGCACCGTCCATCCAGATCATTTTAGGGAACGAGACAAAGAAAACAGTGGGGAGAGTGACGAGCACCGTTGAAACTTTCTTAAGGTCCACCATGATGTTTATTTGAGATCCAACCTATTCATAAGTTAAAACAGACATGAAATAAGGGAAAACAAAAATATCATCTTGATCGAAAACTTTGGTGGCCCTTAGAAGATTTTAGTGGTGGCATCACTTTCCCCACTGTTTTCTGTGGTGGGATCCACTGTAGTTTTGGATCTGAATAATTATTTAAATCATGCCTTAAAATTATCTCTCCAGATGGATGGACGGTGTGGATACAAAACATACATCATGGTGGGGCCCACAGAACTTAGTGACGTCACTTCAGCAGCCGTCCCTATTCAACCTGTCAGTAGCTAATCCCCGTCCCCGTTGGTGTCATCAGGCGTGCGCCACGTCAGCCACTTTACGTGTGGCGTGCATACCTGCTAATTTTGGACATTCCGAATTGTGGGCCCCACTTTGGATGGAGAATAGACTGAAAATCAGCGTGATTGGAAAAGCGTCTAGCTGCAGATCTGGCCGATTAAAATTGGACGACTGACAATTTTCTGCTCAACCATCACAGTCGGATGGTTAGGATCGTCCAACCGGTTGGAATTCCAGTCCATCGATAATAGTGCTCACGGGTCTATTACCCTGGTGGGGTCCAGTTAGCTAGATTTCAGCCTTTTCTATTTATTTATTTTTCCTTATATTCTTCTTTCTGGTAAGTGGATTTCGTGTTGGTAACTAACCCATAGCTGCTTGTTTGACCAGAATGTGATGTGCACCCCCTGATTTGTTCGTCAGAGGTGATGTTGAGCCATACTCTATCCTATCCATGATGTGGGTCACTAGATGAACGGTTCTCATCTCACCTTGTATTTCAGAAATATCCATTAATAATTTATTTTATTTCACTTACAATCATGTGTGCCCATGTTAGACTTGGCAGAGGCCTCTCTGAGATGCGTGGCAATGGGTCGGGTTCTGCCGGGCCTGACACACTTTTGAGGTGTGTCCAAGCTTGGGCTGGACTAGATCTGACCCAACTATGGCTTAAAATCAGTGCATTGGGTATTGTATCATCCACCACAAAAGGACCCTAGTTCATCATGCATCTATTGGGTAATTTTGGACTGAAGTACTTGCTTGTTCAATGTAAGGTACTAGTACATGCAGTAGACCTGACTTGCCCGTGCAATTCGTGTCGGAGAATATATTGGAAAACCAAAAAATAAAATTATTTAGTTTTAGCACCATGCTGAAATTATATATAAATACGTTGTCTTTAAAGCTTAATTTGCCCCCCTTAACAATTGCTGATGGGTTACAATGAATCTACTTAGGATCTTTTCGGACGTGGCTGATTGGATTAGTGGTCATCTAGCAAAAACCTCAGAAGGAGAAATTTTTGGTGAGATCAGATGAATTTTGTTGAGGTATGCTGAGTTGATGATTATGGATCAGAATAGTTTAGTTTATATGGGCATCAGAGGAGTGGACTGTCGCTACTTAGTTCGAGACATTTCAAATCATTGGATCATCAAAGCATGCTGACATTTTTTAATGCATAGATTCAATCGTTCTCATCACCTGCCCATATGCGCGTGTTCCAATTGGAACACGCAAACCAACCGAACATTTCAACCTCAAAATTTTCAAGTAAGAATACTACCCACATAGCCACTTAAGAATTATAAAATTCATTTCATTTTTTTCTATGTGTGACTAAAGAAGCTGCAATTTTTCATTTGAAAATTTCAATATCATTTTTTACGGCAGAAACAAAAATTTCAAAATATTTTAATTTTTCAAAATCAAAATTTCAATAGTTTGCCAATTGATGCAGCTTCCGTTAGCCCAATTAAAGATGAGTTCAGCTAATGAATTAGTACCAAGTCTGGAGATTCAGCCCATTATTTCAAGCCCATGTGCATTCACCGAAAGTTACTTTTGACCGATGACTTTGGGAATAAACCGCATGCATGAAAAATACATGATATTCATGTATGTTTTAGAGAGGCCTTTTGATTTGAACTTTTTCCTGGCTATATTTTTTAGTTGAGCAAATGCTCCTTGGAACTTGATTGATTACTCATGCTAGGCGTGGCGATTCAACTCTAATTGTAGAAATTATAGAGAATTGTCAGTTTTCAACCACCTCTGCAGTCCTACCCTGCCATCATCAATGACTGGGCTAGATTACCCTACTCAGTACCAGACGCCAAACAAACTAATAAAAGATTTGTACATACCGGTGATGCGTGCATGTAATGTATGTTTTCTCTAACTGGGACATGTTGTATTCCTTAAACATGTGTTCGGTCATGCCGAGCTTGGTTGGGCTGATCAAAATCAGGTCGAGTCAAGCTTGGACCTAATGAATTTTAAATGGGTTATGTCAAGCCACGGGATAATAGGTCACAGATTTAGTCTAGCTGACAATTCCTTGCCTGTTTAGTAAACGTATTATGTTAAAATTCCTTCATATACATTGATACACCATTCTCTAATTGCTTGAGCATTTAGAGAAAGTGATTATTTGATGTGATATCAGAGCAAAATTTAAAGTATGCTCTCATTGAAAAGTCTAATGTCTAAATACCTATATTATTCAAACTTAGCCTGCTAGCTAAATATCAAGGACTAGGCCCAAACAGCGTTAAGCTGGTTGGGCTAGGTCATCCTTTTAGGCCTTTATTTACACCTAAGCACAAAATTTGAATTCATGCCCAAGCTTATCTCATGGATACCCAAATCCATAGCTCAAGTGGTAGACTGTGTGAAAGATACCTCGTTTTAACACTGAGCTCTTGGTATCGATTCCTAGTAGGGGTGACTAGCAGTGAAGTGTGAACCGACAGTTGGTATACTAACAAGCTAACAAAAAAATAAAAAAGCTCATCTCATGGCTGTTTTTTTAATCAAATCCAGCCTAGAATGGTCTGGGCTTGGTACATCCACTTTAGCACACTGACAATGGGAGCGGATTAGGTGTGGGCCCGATCTCACCCAAGCCATTGCGACCCCTATTGTTGGGCCTACCTTGATATGTGTATTCTATGTGACGTTGTCCATTTATTTTTCAAAATTATTTTTAATGCATGAGCCAAAAATAAAACACATCCATTCCATATCCCAGGGTACCATATCATGGGAAACAGCAGGGAGACTACAAAAGTTTTGAATTAAGTTGTTTTTAGGAAAAAAAAAAACTTTTTTCTAGGTTTGTGTGACCTTATTAACAGGTGGGATGGCAAAGAAACGTCATGGAAACATCACAGTGGGCCCTACAAAGGTTTTTATGGTGGAGCATCCAATCGCCATTGCTTCCCATAGTATGGCCCACCCGTAATTTTGATTCGCTTTATTTTTGGGCTCATTCCCTAAAGTGAACCGATAAAAAGGATGGATGGTGTGGATATAGAATGTATACATCAAGGTGGGCCCCACGGTATGGGCCACACCATCTTGGGTGAGGCCGGGCCGCACCTAATCCCGCTCCCACTGTTAATGCCTTGGTAAAAAATTGGAACGGTCCACTTATTAGGTGGGCCCGACGAGTGAAAGAAGGACGGATGGTTATAAAAATGGCCAACTGTCAGCATTTTATGTTTGTTTGGACAGTCTGACTTTTGGCCGTGGCATCTACATTTGGGCCCAGTTGATGAGTGGCGTGGATCTCACGCATGTAGTAGGGGCGAGTCCTTTTCCCTTTATCAACAGGTGGTTTTAGACTTTGCATGCTGAGGTATATTCTACATGCGTGTGCAGCTAACCCATACGTCCCATGACACACGTGTAAAATACCTTCACCGTTCATTAAATGGTGGGCCCAACACGAAAATGACCTGTCCTAGGAAAATTGAGGCCGGAAGAAAATTTCTAAAAGAGAATTTGATACTCTGCGAGTGTGATGGTTGATACACGGGAACTAAGAACTCGTGCATGCGGCCAATAGGTAACTCAAAGTAAACCGTCCAAAGGGTGTACTCTATCTCTATGGATCACAGACCATAATTAGTTGACTGGTGTTCACGCAATTCAATCAAACGCAAAGCCATAAATGTGATCAAGGGCCTGTATTTGATTTTTGTATGCCAATAAGAAGTATGGGTGTGCCAGAGCCGACTTGGACTTAATGTTTGATTGGACACGGGTGACCTGGGGCTGAAAATGACTGCATAAGATCGAATTTGAAAATCTAGTTGTTGAGCTGGTCGTTGATTATGTTTAACAATTAGGTGATTTACAAAAGGGAGAATTTTTTGTGCCTTGTGTTAAAGGATTTTTTTTCATTAATAATTACAACTAATATATTTTTTAAAAGAATAAAAATGAACAAATAAATAAAAAGAATAATAAAATAATAGTGATTTTATTAACATGTAAATGAAGTTCATTACAATCGATAGAGTATCAAAATAAACAAAACGGGATATAAATTAATTTACCTGATTCATTTGCAATGACAAATGATCAAGGCGAATGGTTAAAAGGATATGACAAAAAATGATGATCATCCAAATAATAACTTGATTAACCAGAATACAACAACTTAAGGTTGTAGATGTCTAATCTATTCTTATGGTACTTTAGCAATGTTGTTGGATAGTAGCGCGATATATTAAAACTATATTATGTTAAGATAAGATAAACGTAAAGTATAAAAGATATAGATTGTATTTGGCATGGGCTTCAAAGTCTTTATGATCAAATTATGCTATGTTAAGATAATATAAACATAAAGATAAGTATAAAAGAGATATTATATTTGTTTGTAGTTTATATTTGAGGTGGCTTTACGTTCTTTATTGCATGTTGCTTTTATAAACTTTTGAGAGATGGTAGGCTTATTAGTCTTTCATATCATGAAAGATTTAAACGGTTAGTTATGTAAATCTTTTTAATTCTCTCACATAAACATAACTTATTGCACACGGCCATGTGTATAAGGAATATACTCTTGCTTAGTTAGATCGTAGTTGGAATATCCTATAGAAAACTTGTTGAAGTTCCCATATCACTTGGTTTTAGCATTTATAGAGTGCTATTTGTTGAAAATTAGTGGTTTTGAAAAAAGAAAATTCGAAATTTTCAAGATTTTGAGATTTTGTTTCCAAAATGCTTTTCAAAAATTTCAAATCCAAAAAGCGCGGTGTGTGCTTTGTCTCACATCGGAAATGGTTGAAACCATTTTGTGGTTTATATGTGGACTTGTGAAGAGTATTCTTACTTGGAGTTTTTGGAGGATGTGATCCTCGTATTGCGTGTTCCGGTGCTACGCACTGGAACACGTGCGCGCGCTCGGGCGTGTGCAGTGTGGTTGTAGTGGCGCTAGATAACGCACTCTACACTTCGCACGTGTCGCAGAGTGGTCAGAGTCTTAGGGTGGTGGATCTGAAAATTCGAAATGAGCCTGAGTTTTATAGGTGACTGAGAAGGGTTAGATCTTAAATCCGAAACGTCTAGCCATATCTAAAAACGGATAGCTACCTTAAAAGTCATAACGGTTCGAAAACGGACGGGTCAGGATGATCCAATAGTCAAATGTTTTGATCTGACGACCAAAAACATCTCGAATTAATTGACAACGGCCATAAACGTTTTCAAACGTTATGGATCATTGAATACCATACAACAACGGTGCTATACTTGATGCCTATATAAACCAGACCATTCCAGTCCGATTTCATCATCTCAACACACCATCTCTCCCATCAAATCAAATACGATCCATATCTCCATCATAGAATACTTTGACCATCTCTACTGTCTAAGTTTGTCAGAAGAGATCTGCTGTGTTAAAACTGTTCCACAGTGGATCTATTGTGATTGTTGCACCCTGGATCCTGATAAGGCTTGTCTTATCCTAGAAACAATTCGCCTGTAACTCATCAGCAATTGATAAAGGGGTGAATTAAGCTTTAAGGACAGCGTATATTTTACGTGATTCAGCCTAGTGAAATATTTCAATTTATTTTTTTTTATATTTTTAGTGTTTCCAAACATCAATATCTAACACTATTAACTCTAGCATTTAATGCCTTCTTACATGCAATCTCTAACTTTCCTCAAAGTTGTTTTACATTACACATGACATGGCTGTCATGTGGGTCTTTTAGATCGTTTGATTTGACTGCAATGGGTCAGTTATAAACAATACTCTTAATGCACTAGTAGAATTTCATTCATTATTTAGCATGTAATGCATATACATGACATGTCTCATTAATCTACTAATGGATGCATTGAAAATGAGTGTAAACAACTGAACTCGCCCAACCGTCCAGATTCAGCGAAAAAGCCCCAGCGACTTAGAGCCCATTAGGCGATGACCTCACTGGGCCATACCAATTCCTGCAGTTCAGTTTGAGTTAATGCAAGCAACGTGTACAAGCTCCGAGTGCCTGTGTATCAACCATCGCACAGGGAGAGCATCGTCTTGACTGTTTGGCAGTTATTGACAGTTCGGTAGTACACATGCATGCACTCCCATGACAACAGTTCGACACCACTTGAAAATTGGTGGTGAGTGGTGACTCTTCAACTGCACACACGGTGTAGTATTATTGAAATCCAGACCGTCCAAATCTCTGATCCACTAGCCATATGGGTTCCCTTTGGAATTTGGACCACTCGCATTTTTTACTTTCAACTACCAATTTAATACCGGTCGTGGATTGCGTGGTGAACCCAAGGCCAAGTGGCCACGTGGTGTGAGGATTCTGTGGGGCCCACGTTGATGTATGTATTTTATTCTCGTTGTCTATCCGTTTTGCCATCTTATTTTGGGGGCATGATTTCAAAATTAACGTATATCTAAGAAAAAATTAGCACGGTAGATGAGTCCGTGCAACGTCCTTTTTTAAATTGCCGTCCCAAAAACTTATATGACCAAATTGGATTTTTAAGGTACGGACATTAGTTTTTTAGCAAAAATATCTCTACTTGTTAGGTAAAGCAACTGGAATAAATAGGTTTAATTTTGTCTTTTTGAATTCAGTCGTACAAACAAAGGCCTACTTTGGTGCTTAAGATTTTTCTCAAGTCTATTGAAAAAAGGTGGGTGATACCTTGGGCCTATACTAAAGAAAATCCTTATATCTAAAGCTGGAGTGAGTCACACTACATTATATATTAGGGATAATAAAGTCCATCATTGAAACCATCATCACGCCCAAAATGATGTTTATTTGTCATGGCCGTACAGACCTTTACGAAGAGAAAACACAAATATAACTTGATCCAAAACTTCTGTGTCCTTGATAAATTTTCAATGGTAGGTGTTCAATCTCCCCTACTTCCTTTATTGTGGTTCACTTGAGCTTTGAATCTACTCAAAATTTGGTCTCATGCTTTCAAATGAGCAGGGAAAACAGATGGAAGGCGTGGATGAAACACATATAGATCACAGTAGACTCCACAGAGTGCTCACACCACGTAGCTATGTGGTGTTGGGTTCACCACTCAATCCGCGTCCTTTGATGCCCACCATTGGATGGTTACGATTTCTTGACTACTGATTTTACAGGCATGGCCAGGGCAAGTCAACTATCATAGGTGTCCAAAAAATACTTATTTAATCGGGACCATTCAATATTTTCAATCTAAATCATCCATTTAAAAAAAATCATTACAGTATCCTTTATTTTTTATGAACAACCTAAAGTAAGGGCCACCATTTGGACGGTTCAATTTCAGAGACATAATAATTCTACGTGTACAATTTCTGGGTGCATGTTTATGAACCATGAAATACCGCCAGAGTATAAAACTCTCTAGAGAGCTTTCGCTCCACATTGCAACTTCCGATCAGAAAGAAAAAGGTATTCCTCTGTCTTTCCTTTCTCTGATATAAACAAAATTCAAATCACTTGCAAGAATTTCATTTTGAATTCTAAAGAAATCCAGAAATTCATTTTTATCTATTTCGCTCTCTTCTTCATTGATTTTCCAGGGCTGTTTTTGCAATGGAAGATTCTGTGAGAAGGAAACTGACAATGCAAAACGAGGTTTGTTCTCCGCCTTTCATTTTTGCCTATGATTTCAATTGCAATTTTATTGGAGACGCGTTTGGCTGCTGAAAAATAAAATCTCTCATTTTTGTTAGAGTAGAACATTTTGGTACTCGTCTAGTATCTAAAGTAGAAAAGATGCATGAGAGAACTGTATAGATTTTTCGTAACACTCCTTTCGTAGGTAACTGAAACTTATTAGTCAAAAGCTCAGATTTTTTTAATTGGAATATAGTAATTAACGTCATTAAGTGCTAATGATACTGTTAAAAATGGAAATCAGAGATCGTGCCGATTATCATCGCCGGACTAGAGTGGGAAAATGCCCTGAGACTGGGAATCACAATGGGGAGTATGTTCCTCCAGATCATAGGAATTGTCTTGTGTTTTCTTGTTGTGTATCAAGGGGTTGCTAAAACCCCCTTTATAGCCACTAATTTACCATCCCAATGGTTGGATCTTCGATACCCTAATGTGAAATGACTCCACATGCTTTAGAAATGCTAACAAGAGTTTGATCTTCAATTAAACGGTTGCAAACTGATATTTTGAAAATAAGTATTATTTATTGTAATAATAACATATTAGAAAGTTTAAAGACTTGATTAGCAAGCCATTGCGAGGATTACCTAGGACCTCCAATGTGAATGGCCAAGGTCAGGAGAGATTGATCCAACAAAATATACATTTTTATGCAGTTTTGGGGGTGTGCATCAGTACCCATTTTTAGTGTTTGGGTGTGTAGAGTTTTGACATCATGAAACAAATGTTGTTGCTAATGGCTTAGGTTGCATGGATTCACTATTGAACTGAATTGTGACAATTAGGTCAATAAAGTGGAATTGACCAAATTGTGGTTACTTCCCTTAGTATTCATATTGAGGGACTAGTATCACGATCCAAGTGCTTCCCCCAAACGTAGACAATGCGGCACTCTCTTGATAGCCCCTTTCTGAATGAGTTTGCCAACCTGCCAAGTGTAGCCAAGCTACTTTAAGAGCATAGAGAGCACAAGAGTGTTAAAGGCAAGAGAAATTATATTTCACTCATACTCGAGAAATCTTACAACTTTCTAAGATGTCTCCCAGATGATGAGCCCTCCCCCTTATGTAGACCTAAGAACCTTCTAGTCTCCTTACATAGATGACTAGCAATAGAGAAGGCAATAGAAGTCTTTAGAATGTTCTAGAAATCTCTACATAACTCTTATCTTCTCCAGAAATCTCTAAATTATATGTATAAAATCTCTAGTGTACAAGTAGTGCCCAAATGGCTAAGTCAATGAGGGCATGGGATATCCTGTTGTGACACTAGGCTCCAAATTGTTTTTGTGTTACTTTCAATTTGGATATGAAGGGAATGAAATTGTAGTTTGGGTGGTACTTCCTCGTAACCTCGTTATGGATACTAAGGAACTCATCGTCATCATCTAAGCTTCATCCCAACTAATTGGGGTTAGTTACATGAATCTTGTTCCTCCATTCCATTCTATCAAGGGCCATTGCTTCAGTTAGACCATAGGTCATACTAAGGAACTCATCTGCAATATTTTCAATTCCACTTGATTGAAATCATTGTTACAAATCTATTCAATAGGTATTGAAATGCATCCTTACTTAATTGTGATGTTGCTTTTCTAGCTTGTTGCATTATTCATGGGCTTTCCCGAACTTTCAGGATTGATGGTCTAACCTACAGGTGACTTTGGATGCACTACTGAATTGAATTGCGATAATTAGTTCAATAGAGAGGAAATTACTAAGTTGTATTTACATTCCTTCTAATTCTATACCAAGTGAAGGCTCCCAACTGCAATTGCTTTTTCTTATGCATTACTTCTAGTGTGTTACATTCCTTCTAGTGGAGTACCTTTGAGTTGGACTAGAAAGGAACGACTTTAATTTGGGAGCTACTTCCTCATTATGAATTCTAGGAAACGAAACATCATTGCATTTTTGTCATTTTTTCTTGACCATCTCAGTTGTGCATCCAAACATAGCCCAAGTCTTTTAATCTGCCAGCTTCTTGACTCTCAAAAGGAAAACAAAAAGTTAATACTTTTCCAAGGTAGTAGGAGAGAAAGGACCCTGTTTTGTCATCTCTATATCTTCTCTTATACCTCATCTTCAAAGCTTGAGTTGCTGCCTATGAGAATCACTATGTGTGTCACATCTTATTCAAATTTGATTGGTCTCAAATGATCCCACGTGGAATGCATTAAACTCCCCAAGCTTGATTTAGACATTGACCACGTTCCTATAGATACTACCATTTTACAAACAATGCATACAGGAAAATTCCAGTGTCCTCCTGTAGGGATTGGGAAACAAAGTCAATTCTCTAAATAGTAGTAAAAAAGGGAGCGAAAAAATTATCGTCCAACTATATTAGAAGCAATAGTTTGAAAAAAGAGAAAACTTCCTTTGCTAAAAGAAAGAAAAGAAACTAAAAGAAACGACACTTGAATTTTCCAACCCAAACCTCTTTATTTATGCTTCTACAAAGTACCCACTGTAACTCTCTCCGGAACTATTTTACCTAAGCTAAGACAACCGAAATCCAATGGAATAAAAATTCAAGATAAAGACTTGACTATACTATTCAAGGATTGAACACTTGCCATATATAGCAAATCAACACTTACCCAAAACCTTTCACACTATAAAGTTTTGACCAAATCAGCATTCCAAATTGCACTACCAACCCATCTCTCCCAGTTTGACTCAAATCCAAACAGGTACCTCCCAAAGCCTCTAAAATACATGATTCATGACTTATGCCATGTACTAAAGATCCTCTTTATACCTAAATTCTAAGTAAAACCATACTCCTAAAATAAACCTTCCTAAACACAAACACAAACTCGTAATTATGTTTTACTTCAGGTGGACCATAGTTGACTGCATTGCAGCTTCGTTTAATTCACCTTTGGAGACAGGGGCAACCCTAAGATACTTAGATCCAGTGGTAAGTACTAAGTACAGTGGTAAGTACTAAGTAGTAAGAGCAAGGTATTCAATAAAGGTAACAATGGCTGTAAAGGCCAGCCTTATAGCTGTTACAACACAGGCTATAAAGTCTGTTACAGCCCCTGTAATGGTCGTTACGGCCCTGCAGTGGTCAATTTCTTTTAGCAGAAGAAAATTTATTTGCCCCATATCGGACTGTTATGGGCTCATATTGGCCCATTATGACCCTATATCAGCCTGTTAGGGGCCCTTAACGGCTGTTATAGGGCCATTTAACGGACCTTTTTTTTATTTAAAGAATGGGCATTACAACACCATATCGCGTAACAGATCCCGGCATTACTGTTAATGCCATTATGTAACTGTTTTTTAATGCCATGAGTAAGATAAAAAATCCATAACCAATGGTAACTAGTAAGAGGGAAAAAAATTCATCATTTCCACTAAGGGTCTGCAATGTTTTTCATAACGTTATTGTGTAATATAGCACACCCTTGGGATATGGATACATATTTGTTACCGCATGGGATATATCTGTTGTATCTTGTGATGTATCTCTTTTGTTGTGAAACATTGGGAAATTGGTCAATTTTTTTCAATGAAATTTTAGGGATTGTTAAAAACTACATCAATACATACTTAGAAATCAAAACATTACAAAAAACAAGTGCACATAATAGGTTTCCTTTGTATGGGGTCCTAATCTATCTGCTATCCAACTAAAATGATGCAAGTATATTCAAAGTCAATTCATATAATCTATAAATGTAAGAAGACATGTATGGAAACACAACCAGTACATTCCAAAGCAAAAGAGAAGTAGAAAACTAGAAATATGCCTATGAATGTTGTGTATGGTTTTGGCTCAGACCCACATAGAGTTGCGTGCTGGCTTAAGATCATCATCTCCATCTCAATGAAGCTGGGTATGGAATTGCTGCTCTACAAACTGACAATACTATGCCCAGGTCATAGTAGAATGATACCAGTGAAGACACTCTCTAATATAATGCTGGTACTTATCCTCTCTGATTTGAGAAAATTTTGATTTTTTCCCAAAAATTTCGCAAATCGGCCCATTTTCCCCGAATTCCAATATTAGAGTGTATGTGATGATGATTTCATAAAAAACACTCCTAAATACTTTGAAATAGGGGCCAATTAATTGATCGGAGGGGCTTGGATGAAGGTTTTTTTTTTTATTTTATTTCCTTAGACTTGGATTTCTCATGCTTTCATACGATAGATATCTATTTTTCTGCCCTCAAACCTGTATTTCCCACGCTTTCATACGATATTTGTTGGTATAAACAAATATCGTTGATATGAAATATTTTTGTTGTTGTAAAGGATTGGTCATGATATCTTCTATATTGTGTGATATTTGCGATACCATGTGATATATTACGATATATCCTACGAAACAAAAAATTTTAGACACTACTTGTACGTTTTGTATCACACAAGTGGGATACAAGATATATTGTGGGATATATCTGTTGATATCGTCAATACTGAAAACATTGGGGGCCTATTTGATAGGTGGGAATCTATGGAAAAGGAAAAGAAAAGTGTAATCATTAATGTTTTCTCTTGTTTGATTTGCAATCATTACAATTTTCTACCACAATTCTCAAGCATAAGATACAAGGTGACCCTTGTGAGATGAACCGGATATTTCTACTTACAAATCAAGCATACCACTTAAAATGGCATCCCTCGGAATCCATATTTCAATAGCACCTTGGGAAATAATAATTATGGATTCTTTTGTTTTCCCATGGATTCCCACTTATCAAGCAGGCCCTAACTTGAATGGCAGCTTACATTCACAAGGGACCCAAAATAAATCCATCTAGACTAGGGGCTTTATTCCAGCAAATGATAAATTTCAATGCAGTAGTGACCTTTTTTCAATATCTCATCAAAAGAAATCTTCCATAAAAAAAAAAAAAAATCTCATCAAAAGAAGTTCAAACTGTTGTCCTTTTAGTATGGTATCCATGTTGTGCTGGTGTTTTCAGTACCATTATCTTGTTGTCTCTTCATACTGTCTATCGTTTCAACATGCAAGTTACCTTGATTAAGCTAGATTGTCTTACTGGTCCAAGAATCTCTTTGGTTTCTAATGCCCCATTTGTTTGTTTCTAGGCACGATCTTTGTCTCTAGGCAGGATCTTGATATTTGTGTTGGATTATATGCTACATTATGAATGTCCATTGACTCATTCCTGGTAACTATTGTGTTAGGTTCTCAAATGGTTGGAGGACTTCTCAGAAAAGCTGCAAAAGAGAGCAGATGCTACCACAGTGGAAGTACTTGGGTTGCTAGACCAGACTGAAGTTGTTGAGCGAGATCTGAAGAACACTTTCAATTCTTTTCGCAACCTCTCCTATCACCGATTTATTGAAAATGCAAGTATTGCTTCCAGCGGATACACTTATTTATCTACCTACCTGTGGTGTTCCAATGGATACAATTTGAGTAGAGATGCTAGTTTTCAACAATTTTGCCTTTCTGCAAGGTTTTAGATGAAAATGAAGCTTGATTAGCACGAGGGTTAATTTTTTCTGCAAGCTTTTGTGACTGTTACATGCACGATTTAAAATTTCGTCCAATACAATAGGTATTGCATGTTGTAAAGTTTCGGCCCTTTAGTGAATGATACACTATGGATATGTGTATGCATCACTGATACAATGCTAAAACTTGCAAAAATTCATGATGTACAGAAGGTATTTCCTACGCATCATCCTACATGTACCGATATGTTATTGTTTTAGGAGCTGTCTGCCTCATGCTCCAGTATCGATATTTTAAACTAAGGTTGCGCTTTCAAGGCTTTAACACTTAGTATGTCTCAACTTAGCCATGATTAGAACTGATGCATAAATAACGAGAATATTTCAATCTTTATTTATTTATTATTATTCCATGGATTATTCCCCTTGTTAACATGCACAGAAGGGAGGAGACGTATGAGGTGAACATATCACATACAGTTCTGGAAAGACCAAGTCAGGTATGAATTGGCGGGTCTTGTATGAAGAGTATTGGAAAAGAAGGGATAAATATATGGAAACTTGGTGTATCTGCCCATCCATAAAGGTTGAGTCTCCATCACAATGGGTCATATCATACAAGCGATTCAGCTATTTTAGATATGTATAGGTCGACACGTCTGATTCGGGAGAGGTATCTGCCGAGTCACATCGCTTATATACAAGTTGCTGGTTACATAGGCGATTCATATTGGTGACCTTTGACACTGAGTCAATTTGGCTGAGTCATGACCACCAGGCCATGTCTTGGCTGGATGCCATGATCCTTTTTTCCATGTGCTCTGGTGGTTTTATTAGTTATACTGCCAGTATCAGCTGACATTTGCATTTATTGCACTACATGTACTATGTTATCTGCTTTGATATTCTCTTGTTTGAGAAGCACCATCTCCCTTGGATGCAGAAAATATCCGAAGAAAAGATAACCGACAGTATGAAGGAAGACAAAAAAAATTCAGTTCATGCAGGCATTCCTGCTCAGAGTTATGAAGTTGACATATTGCCAAGATATAAGGAAGCTTTATCCCTGGGCCTGAGTTCGTACAAGCATCACTTGCAGAAAACAAAGATAACTGCATCAACAGGTTCTGTTTTCAAAGTATGCTTCTCTGTTTGTAATGTCTTCTTATATGCTTGGTTTTTAGATCTAAAGCTGATTATTACTATTTTTAAAGTGTTGACTGTCCAAAGAGACATGAGTTGGCTTTTTCTGCAATCTGTGATGTTAATCAATAACAATGCCATATGTACAAAGCCAAATCTTGGTGACTTTAATTGCTCTTCACTGCCAACTTCTCCATTTGACGAAGATAATGTCCTTTTTCTCTTTTCAACAAAGATAAATTCTGCTTCACTGTGAAAATTAGGCAGCCATATAAATTGCCTCTATTCTCGTTTTCCATGAATGAACCAACCATACAGAACTTCATTGTCACTTTGTTTGAGAGAAGCTGACAGCTAAAATTCTACATACTGCATTTGTTCGTTCCGAAGATCAATATGTGGACATGTTCACCAAGGCATCATCATCTCACCATTTTCAAGCACATTATCGGCAAGCCTGGCATATATGATATCCATGCACCAGCTTGAGAGGGAGTGTTAGAGCACACAGTTCTTTCTTATATGTGCAGAGCTCCATCCCAGCATATTCTAGCACACATTGCTCTATGGTACTTCGAAATACCCTATAATTTTTGTGTCTCTTTTGGATTTATTTTTTGCTTATCATTGTAACGACCTTGATTATTGAAATTCCACATGTTCTCCCCATTTCTCCTCTTTCCTGCTTTCCCCAGATTACAGACTGAAATAAGGATTATCTTCACACAATATATTTCTGCACACTGGGACCATTCGATGGTGAGTTTATGGGGGTACATAATCCAATCATTGCATGGATAAATTGCAAGAAATTGGAATGTCTCAGTTACCCATGAAAATATCCAACCAACCATACTTTCAATTTCATACTTGGATTTCTTGGCCAGCAAAACAGAGAAGAAAGCTTAGCTTTCTAAACATGGAATAGGCAGGATGCCAGCAATGGCAGGAACAGTTGATGTAACCAGATTGCAGATAGCTACAAATGCTGTCCCATCAAAGCTCTGGTCATTATGTTTGAGATTAGGCCATATATCTTTTTCAAATTCTTGCAAGCAGAAACAAATGGTTGATACTTTTGACCTTAACCGGGAAGAAGGAATCAAATCTGCATACATCAGATGAACTGATGGTACGTCCTGAATCCACTGAAAGTTGCACATGTAGCTTGATGCCCATTCACATTTACTTTCTGCGGAAGCACATGGGGATTTCTATGTCCATATGTGGTGGAGGAGATCAGAAGTCATTTTTAGAAGTAAATGTGCTTCTATAGAAATTAAAAAAGGGCTGCAATCATAAGCCAATCAAATTACCCTTGGGATCAAAAACTTGAAGTAGTTAATTACCAACTGTTCTTGAAGAGTTTGACCAATAGTTATGACTGTCCTTGCAGCATGTTGTACTGGAAATTTAACCACACAAAAATCTAGGAGGTTCAAATTATAATTTATGCTTTTTTGATTAGTAAAAGTATAATGCATGGGGGGTGATAGGCTCCTGGCCACGCTATGGGGGGTCCCAGGTGAGAAGTTTGTGGCCTTAGACGCTGTCGGCTCCTCAGGTGGCATCCTCATAGCTTGGAATTCGTCCAAGTGGGACCTGCAGTATTCCATGTCTGGCTCCTTTTCGAAAGCGTTTGTCCTCAAAGATAAGTACTCTCCTTTTTCCTATATCATTATTTCGGTTTATGGTCCCAATGATGATGCCCTTAGGCCCATCTTCTGGGCTGAGCTGACTGCCATCAGACAGTCCTTTTCAGGCCCCTGCTGTTTTGCAGGAGATTTTAATGTCGTCCGGTTCGCGGAGGAGCATTCTCGCAACCGAAGAACCAATCTCGCAATGCAATCTTTTTTGGAATGGATTCAGAATCTTGAGCTGGTGGATCTTCCTCTAACGGGAGCCAAATATACTTGGTCTGATGGTCACAGATCTCAAATTCAATCGAGACTTGATAGATTTCTCCTATCCTCAGACTGGATTGAGGAGTTTCTCTTAGTCTCTCAGAGTGCTCTCCCCAGAACGACCTCTGATCACTGCCCCATCCTTCTTTCGGTGCTTCAGGTGAACTGGGGCCCCAAACCCTTCAAATTCGACTCCGCTTGGCTTCGCATTGACGGTTTTAGGCAGAATATTGTTCAATGGTGGCAAGATTCCAACGTCGACAGTTTCGCTGGTCATAGGTTGATTTGCAGGCTCAGATTCATCAAAGAAAAATTGAAAATCTGGAAGGACGAAGTCTATCGGAAGAGAAATCTTGAGTCGGAAGCTCTATTCGAGGAATTACAGCTCATCGATTCTTCAGTCGAAGGTCGTGATCTCCCTTTGGATGCCCTTTCTAGACGTATCTCGATTATTCAAGCCTTATCGTCTAGAGCGCTCGAAGACGAACAGTCTTGGAGGTTGAAATCTAGATCCAGATGGATATCGGAGGGGGGACAAGAACACAAAATACTTTCACAGCATCGCTAACATGAAGGCTAGAGCGAAAGCCATCCAATCTATCACCGTCGATGGTCGGCAGGTGGACGATCAAACCGAGATCTGCGATCTGGCTGTGGCCCACTTCAGTTCTATTCTTTCTGTCAAAGGTTGGACGGTATCCTCTTTCCCACCCTCCTCAGTTCGGATGCAGATTTTCTGGAAGCTCCTTTCTTGGAAGAGGAAGCTAAAGCGGCTGTCGATGCGATGGAAGGTGATAAAGCCCCTGGTCCTGACGGGTTCCCCATTTCTTTCTTCCAAGTCTTCTGAGACACTGTTCGTTCAGACATTATGTCTTTCCTCAACGAATTCCACTCCAGGGGAAAGCTATCTAAGGGCATCGGTGCGTCCTTCATAGCTCTCATCCCTAAAGTTGCCGGTGCGAATTCTTTCTCTGATTTCAGGCCGATAAGTTTGATCACTAGCCCCTACAAAATTCTGGCTAAAATCCTTTCCATTAGGCTTTCGGTTGTCATGGGAAAGCTGATTTCAGTATATCAGAATGCCTTCGTTAGAGGCAGATAGATTATAGATGGCGCATTGATCACTAACGAAGTGCTGCACTCCTGTCATAAATTGGGAATAAAAACCATTTTCTGTAAGATCGATATCGAGAAGGCATACGACCATGTCGATTAGGAATTTCTTCAGTATATGTTGATTCGTATGGGATTCGGTGTCAAATGGAGGAAATGGATCAGGTCGTGTGTAGCCTCAGCCCACTTCTCGATTCTTCTCAATGGCTCGCCAAAAGGCTTCTTCCCCAGCTCGAGAGGCCTCCTCTAAGGGGACCCGCTATCTCCCCTCCTATTCCTGATCATTGGTGAAGCCCTGTCCCAGATGCTCTGCAAGGGGCAAGGTGCTGGTCTCTTTAGTGGGATTCCTATGCAGGGTATCGCTGCTCCTGTCTCTCATGTCCAGTTTGCAAATGATACTCTCATCATGGTGGAAGCGGAGGCAGAAGGTATCATCAACCTTCAAACGACTCTCAGGTGCTTCGAGGTTGTTTCCAGGTTGCGAATTAATATGTCTAAATCCAAGATTTTTGGGGTTCATATCTCGGATCGTGAGCTTTCTTCATTTGCGGAAACCCTAGGATGTTCCTCTGCTTGGTTCCCGACGACGTTTGTGGGTTTGTCGCTAGCCATTGTCTACCCTCCAATTTCGATGTGGGACAAAGTGGTGGCCAAATTTTAGAAGATGTTGGCAAGATGGAAATGCCGTTACTTGTCTATGGGAGGCAGGATAACTCTTATTAAAGCAGCCTTATCCAACATCCCAATTTATTACATGTCCCTTCTCCACTGCCCGTCTCCAGTGCTTCATCGGATCGATAAACTGAGAAGAGACTTTTTGTGGTGCGGCAAAGATAATCAGAACAAATTCCATCTTCTCGAATGGCAAGATGTTTGTAGTCATTTCCAGGATGGGGGCGCGAGTATCAAGAAGTTGAAGACTATGAACCGGGCCCTTCTTGGTAAGTGGTCCTGGAGGTTGGGATCAGAACCAGACGCTCTATGGTGCTTAATTGTTAAAGGAAAATACGGGGCCTCCCCGGGGGGGTGGTGGACGAAGGATTCTTCTGCCTACAGAGCTTCCCCCATCTGGAAAGGTATCCTTCGGTCTAAGCATATTGTCGTTGACAATTGCGGGTTCCAATTGGGAAGTGGATCCGCGATTCGATTTTGGGACGATCTCCGGATCGGGGAGTCCAGCCTGAGGGTCAGATTTCCTTCAATCTACTGCATCGTAGTTAATAGGGATAGCTTTGTTGCCAGCTTTTATACCTCTTCTGCTTCAGGTGTTGTCTGGAACATTCTCTGCAGCAGAAACTTCCACGATTGGGAGATTGGCGAATACTCTGACCTCCTCGATTGCCTAAACTCTGCGTCCCCAATTCAGATGGATCTCGATAAACTCGTCTGGCTCCGGGATAAATCCTCCCGCTTTTCGGTTAAATCTTTATATTCAATCCTGGATTCCACTCCCTCCCCTGCTCCTTCGGCTTCTATTTTTATATGGAAATACGCTGCCCCCCCCGAAGTTTATCTGTTTTGCTTGGCTCGCTTCTAGGAATCGGATCCTCACGATCGACAATCTAAAAAAGAGAGGTATGCAGCTCCCAAATATCTACCTTTGCTGCATGGCCAATGAGGAATCTGTCGATTACTTGTTGCTTCATTGCCCCTTTATCTATTCGATTTGCGTGGACTTCTTCGTCAGATTTCATATCAGTGGTTGCGTGCCAGGAACTGCTCATCAGTTTTTGGCGTATTGGCATGGGGTCAATGTTGGAAAAACCAAATCTAGGATTTGGAGAATGGCTATTATTGCTATCTGGTGGGCGGTCTGGAAGGAGAGGAATGACCGATGTTTTAACAATTCTCAATCTTCCGCTCAAGCTGTGGGTTCGGTGGCAAAGAAGTTACTAATTCAATGGACACCTAATATCTCTTCTCTCAAGGACTTCAATTTCCTGTTTTTAGGATAATAGTTTTTTTCTGTTTGTCTTCTGCCATCTTGGCAGCCCCGGTTGTACCTTTGTCCTTTTTTAATATATTTCCGTTACTTTTTTTTTTTTTTTTTTTTTAAAAGTATAATGCATGTTCAGTACTCTCATTGCAGGAAATGCCTATCCCAATTACTTGGGGTGAGGCTTAGATGATGACTTTTATTGTAGGAAATGGAATTTTTAAGTGAAAACGCTGATAGTTGAATCTTTTTCCATGACTTTATAAAAATATCATATGAAAATTGTGAGTTCCACCTTGTAGTTATTTAGACAGTATTGTAAAGATTTCTTCAATAGCTTTGGGAACGTCCGAAATTTAACTTGTGCCCCCTTGAAATTTATGTCATTAATCATGCTTGAACTCAGTATTTTTTTTTCTTAGCAGTCTTTTTTCTGAATGTTTTCAAATGCAATCTTTTGCTGCAACTGTCAATTTGTTTCTGTTGGAGTTAGATGGAAGCTTTGTAAAATAGAACTCTTGGAAATGAAATTGACCTGTTTCTTTTATGTATTCATGTCCAAAGATTGGGTCAGCACGTGGTCCACTCCCTCATATTATTGGCTCAGAAGAGTATATTCATGACAACAGCTGTGGATTAGCAATTGGTAGTACCTCATTTAATGTTGATTTAAAAGATGAGTGCATACTTCTATGTTCATGTTGCGATAAAGCATTTAGCATTAATTTGGTTTCCTTGATTCATATAAATGCAGATGATTTCATGTCAGATGCAGCATCACTTGATTTCAGACATGCAGTGGAACCGGACTCATTGCATTCGAGTTCAGGAGAGTCCGGCTCTCATGCTATGTTCAATGCAGATTTGTTTGGGATGGAACAAGGTCCATCTGAGAAGGCATGTTCATGTGACCTGGCGATGCTTGCCATATTTACCATATTTCAGACTTCAATATTTTAACAATATCACTTCTAAGGGTAACATAAAACAGGTAGCTTGATTAGAAATGTTAGATCTTAGTAGAGCTTATCTTACTTATTTGTTGAATGTTTTATTGGAGAAACTTTCCTTGTTATAAGTTTGATAAGAGCATATTACTTGATTGAGCTTTATCTATAAAACTCATTCACAAAAATTTGAACTTCTATCTTTCTATTTTCACATAATTCACGAGCCACATGCTAGCTTCCGATTATTTTATTTTGTATTTAAATGAGATTCTTAACATCAACCATTTATGTTAGCAGCCTTATCCTCTGAGAATTCTGGATGAAAATGGCCCTAGAGAAAGTTCTAATTTATTGAATTTTTAACATGTCTTGACATCATTTGGAAATTATGTAAGATATTTCCATTTTCAGTAAAAATCTGCTGATGCAATTTTGCCTTTTATTAGGTCAATGAGGCCATTTCTTTGGCTGTCAATTGGCCATCAGATGTAACACATGGAAATGTCAGAAGAAACACCCTTATCGACCATTGAAGAACAAGCTAGCCATACCATGCTCTTTTTTCACAATACTACGCCTATAAATTTTCACAAGTTCTCCTTGACTTAACCCACGTTACCTTCTAGCATAGTTAATTTCCTGATGTTCTTCTCTTTCCTTTTCTTGTTCCATTTTCTTCTCAATTAATGGAACACATGTTTATCTCTTGCCTTCATCTTCAATATTTCCACATTTTCTACATTTCGCTTGCCTCTAGATTTGACTTTTTCCTTCCGTATTCTTTATCATCTAAAGAGGGACACTTGACACGCAGGATCAAGCTGAAGGTGTACTTTTTGCTAGTTTATCTTTAATGATTATTTTTCTTGAATTTTGGTGGATAATTGTCTAACATTCCTTTTAGTGACCCTTTTATTTTCTTCAGTTTTAGTTCAATGCCATTTCAAGTGTTACTCCCAAAAGTAAAAACAAAAAAAAAAAAAAAAAAAAAAAAAAAAAAAGAAAAAAGAAAAAAAAAAAAAAAAATAGGCTTGTTTCGAAAATTGTTACTCCAACTGTTTCTTGTTTTGAAAATTGGCTTTGTTACATTCTGATTTTTCCATCATTGACAGGATGGAATTGAACCCCTGGTATCTGCTGCATTAGATTTCAAAGCGATGCTTGAGGCGGCACTTCTTAGCCCTTATAAATTCTGTACGCCATGCTTCTGGATTTTTATACTTGTTATGAGCATTAATGAGCCTGCCGAATCATATCAATGGTCCTTTAGTGGCAGAAGGCTGCTCTAAGATTTTATTGCTTTTGGTATCTTATGAGTAAGTGGAACCATGGAGGCTTGCCTTGATATTCAGTGAAATCAGTGACAGAGCCTCATGGTTAAACATTTTGATTTCCTTGGTTCCCGGTGATAGTAACATCATAGCCATTGTTCTTGCCAAGAGGGATCCAGACATGAATCCTTATGTATCGGGAATACATTCTTGTCAATGTATCTTTACTTTGTTTCTAGTCAATTTGCATATCCATCAAAGAGATGCTCCAGTGCTCTCAGAGCACTAGTGTCCCTAGTTGCATTGGTTCCCTTGGGCAGTCCAATCAATCGATCTGAACTGCATAGTCTACCATGCAAAAATCACACTGATTGGGTGATCCAATCCACCCTTTATTGGTCTTATTTTCTATACCCATCCCTTTTCCAAGCTATGGATGGGATGGTTATGATTGCCTTGCAAAAGTGGTTCTTTAGAATCATAAGCATTCCGTGATACTCCCTCACAAATAGATGGATCAAATTGTTGCTTAGACCTTCTTTGTTTTTGGTGTGTGTGTAAATGGCCATTGCCGTCTGTATTTAATGCCATTGACCAATGGCTAATTTTTGTCAGATTAGTATGATATTTCATGGTATCCCATGAAATTTGGACCAAATGAACAGTCTAGATCAATGGATTAGACTGTCCAAGTGTCCCAATGCAACTAGGAGCACTGGAGCATCTCTCTCCGTAAAAAAGTTTGCTTTGTTGAAATGGATCCGAGTTGATTGCTTGTTGAAATGGTCAATCCCATGCTTCTTCATGGTACAAAATAGTTAGACTTTGAAATCGTTAGTGTTGATTCTGCACAGATACATTCTGATAGAACCTAAAATTGCTCTTTTTTCTGTGTAGATGATGAGGATAGTCCCTCGTTACCTGATGCTGTCAGTGGCTATAACAACAATGTGGAATATTTGCATGCAAAGGTGGTTGGTTTGTTTAATTTCCCTCTGAAATTATCTACTCAATCTAATTGTCTTTGGATTTCATGTTTTTTGGTTGTGAAAATTTTTGGAATCAGGCTGGCTCTACTTTACATGAATCTTGCTGTTTTCTCTTTATAGTTCTGCACACTTTGCAGAACTCTTTAGACTGTTTTATGACCTTTATGCTACTCTTTCATATAAAACTTTGGTCCACTATGCTACTCTTCGGAAAAACAAAAAAGATTTAATAAGGGTATGCTGTAAAACATGCTGTCATGTGAGGAGTCCCATGACTACAAGATTTCAGTTGGTCTCCCCTTATACTTGTATGTTTCAATGCTTTATACCTTCTTTATAGGAAACTTAGAACTCCTTTTCTTTTGAAGAGTAGGAAACTTCTAACTCACCCACACTGATCCAAAAAAAAAAAAAAAAAACTCTATAAGCCACTCTCAAAGTCTAAAAACTTGGTTTCAGAGGGACTCACAGTGGCTGAAACTCCTAAGAATCCTCCTGTTTTGGCTGAAATCTTTGATTTGCTAAGTGGCTAGTCTGGAATGCATACACGTTTCAGGAAAGTGAGTTGGTCTGTTCTCCAGAAAAACTGGATGAGTTAGACCTGGTTTTGATGGTTTTTAATACCTTGCTCATTTGTGTTTATTTATTTATTTATTTATTTTTTTTATAAATAAAATAAAAAATCTTGATCTTTATAGGATGTTTGTGAACTTCTTCTTTATCTGATGGTCAGGAGTTCACAAACCATTTGATTACTGATTATTCTAAATTGGATGTTTAAAAACTGGAAATGCCTAGATATTTCGATTGACTTTTATAAGCACTGCCTTGTCAGTAGGCGGGGTTATTATTTGCCATCCGAGAAATTCTTATTTTTTCTCATATTTTGATATTCTTTCCTGAAGGATCATGCAACATCTACAGCATCGAGCACTAATGTAATTTCAAAGTCCCAACACCATGGTATTGAGGATGCTGCTGCCAGTGTGGCCGATACTGCAGGAAATCTTACTTTCTTTCAAGATTCAGACATTCACAGACATAAACTATGTTCTGCATTTCTCTCCGATAGCCTTTTTGATACAGAAGAAGAATCAGTTCCTTCCAATCAACAGCAATCCGATTGTATTCCTACATCAACTGCAGAGGTGGTTTCCTCATTATCAGTAAGCACCTCTATTTCCTCGAGTAATGAGAAAGAAAATGCATCAAAAGAAGTCCCACCAGAAATCGTTTCTACCTTTAGAGAAGATATTGCTTCAAATGCCAACTCATTATCCTCAAGTGATTGTGGTGATAGAACAGAATTTAGTAAGAGACCGTCTGGATCTGATTGCTTGGCCAGTCAAGTACCCGAGGAAGGGAAACGATCTGGTAGTAGCTCAGTGACCTTTCACGATTCATTCAATCATGAGATTGCTTTAGATCACGCTATGCAAAGATCATTACCTCTTCCAGCAAAGGTGGTATTTGATGATTTTGATAGTGATGATGACAATGATCTTCCAAAGCCCGTTCATGCTCTTGGACATCAAGTTATGCCTAAGACAGCAGTTGTAGTTGTGAATTCAGACACCAGTCATGCCACCCCCACTTGCGAGTTTAGTCCTTCAAGTGCTGTTGGTGGACTGGTCAGCGAAATTCAGCCAAAATCTAGTAGCAGCATCTTTTCAGTAAGTTCATCTATGATAGCTAATACAGATAGTTCATCTCCGCCAAGAGAATTTGCACAAAATAAATTAGCCAAGTCAGTTATTAACGAAATGCCTAGACAAGAGGAGCCCACATTCTCGACAGTGGTGTCTGTTTCTCAAGAACCAGGAAGCATGTTCTCGCCAGCCACTTTGAACAGATTCCCTGATTTGGATGCCTGTTCGAGCTCTAGCAAGGGGAATACTAGCGGTGGTTCATCTCTTGAAGAAATTACAGAAGCAACAGAAGGCTGCAATGTTGCACAACTACCATATAAGCAGTTGCAAGCATCAATGGTTGTTGGGGAGCCATCCATAGTGAGAATTAAGGACGATTCTGTAGCCGGCTGTGTTCAACACTTTTCTGTTCCTGGAGAGACTGTTGGTGGGGGACCCTCTCTGGATACTGAAGAAAGTAAAAGATTTCAATATCCTTCTTCTGAGAAGAGGTCCTTCTCATACCCTTCAATGCTGTCTTGTATGTGTTCTATGATAGAATTAGTTGCAGAGGACAGATATTCATGTTTTTTAAGCTACTTGCCTGCTCATCCTCTTTTTTTTTTTCTTTCTTTCCCGTTACTTTTCAACAATTTACTGGGAGTACATTTGCTGTGGTGAGGTCTCTTCAAAATTTTCTAAGACAGCTCTTTTTACACTATTTGATTCGTCGACTTCATTGAAATGGTTGTTTGATTTAAAGATGTGGTAACTTGCGTAGTTACGCTAATTGATTTAGTAATCTTTTGATATTATTTTATAATTGAGAAACTACCTCTCAATAGTGCAAAAGAACACAGTCAACATCTGTATCCAAGATATCCCATCTTTGAGTCCGATTGCACCTATCCTACAATGATCACTTCTAAAGACGGTTTGCTTACAAAATTGTTGATTAGGAAACACGACAAATATGAAAGGTTGGCCTAGCTTTTATGGACATTTTTACATTCTCACCATCCTCCGTCCGATTCTTCAGCTTCTATGGGAACAATGTGAATCTTCAAGCAGCCTTATATATTTCATTTGGGTCTTTTGATGCTTTTGCGATCACATGAATGGATGAAAGGAATTCATATTCAGGTGGACAACCCTATATAAACTGATTTCTGGTCACTCGTGTCCCAACTGTTTATTTTCCTATTAATGTTCTCCTTTCTAAGAACAACTGCCTTTTTCTTGTATACATGAGCTGCACTGTTTTGGGCACTCAATGGATTTCACTTTCTTTTGTATTATACTGAGTATTTCTTTATTTTTCAGTTGCAAGTTGGATTCAGCAGTGAATGATTTATTAGAGGCAGAAGATGTCCAACATACATCAACTACTCAAGTAGAGCAACATGGAGATCAAGGTCAAAGATTTATCTTTTGTATCCTTACACATTCTTTTTTTTTTTTTTTTTTTTTATTTCTCTATGCAAGTGATCTTTGTGATTGTTGTGTACCATTCATTGTGATTGTCGTATACCACTCATTGTGATCATCGGGTACTAAAGCTGAAAGGAAATTTTATAGGATAGCTATAAGACCAGCCATGTTTTATGAGACATAATGTTGGGAAGTTTAGTAACAACATGTTCATAGGATGAGTGTAGCTGAAATGAGGATGTGGAGATGGATTATTGGTTGGATGAGGGAGGATAGTGTTATAAATGAATGCGTCCAAGGGAACATAGTAGTACCAATAAGTAATAAGACAAGGGCAAGTGGACTTAGGGCATATTTGTTTCGTTGACTTCCGTGGTAAAGTAACCTAAATGGGCCATCATTATTATTTTGCAACATTTGTTTAAAGAGATATTATGATACATATTTTGAGGGTCAAATGCAGATGTAAATGGAGACAGTTAAAGAAATTTGTAATCATTACAAATTTACATTGTATTGCAAAGGAAATTCCAATCCAAACACTAACATTATTTTGGTGTTGATTTGACAATAAAGTAATGTGAAATTGCCATCATTACATTTTTATCGTGATAAACCAAACAATATAATTGGTGCTGCTCTTGTGGTCAAATGCAATTGCTGTCATTAGATAAGTAATTTGTAATCATTGCCCATTTCCATTACTGTTGTAATTAGTAAAACAAACAAGCCTTTAGTTGTTTTGGTCATGTGCAATGGAGACCAAGAATTGCATCAGTTAGGAGTGAGTTAGTACAAGTTGAAGGCTTTGAAAGGGCAAGGGGAAGGCCCGAAAGGACGTGGTTGGAGGTAGTATGAAAAGACTTTATGACCTATGGTCTAACTGAATTTATGGCCCTTGATAGAGTGGAATGGCAAAACATGATTCATGTAGCCAACCCCAATTAGTTGGGATAAGGCTTAGATGATGATGATGATACAAGGTATAATCTGCAAATGAATATCATGATCTAACATATTCAATTCATATTAAGAGACAAGACCAAAATTGCTTTTAGGGCTTTGGTTGTCATTATGAATTAAAATGGTGCTACCCCACTTTGGCCATTTCTTCTACAATGGAATGTGTGTTTTCTCAACTTAGTTAATTGACTATCCAAAATCCAAATGTATCCTAATCCTGGGTCAGAAAATGACCTACTTTGGACAGTCCTAAAGGAAATCTATCTTTAGGTACAAGGCTCGGATCTTGACTGATTCTACTTTTTAAAACAGTATAAGATTAAGGTGTTGAAGATTCTAACAACTTTTGGAGTTATCTTTAGGTTAGAACGTGCTATTAGTTTTATTTGAATTCTGGGGACTTCCACCTCCTTTTCAGTTCCTTGGGCTTGTGTTAACCAGATTTCTATATTTCTTTTATCAGTGAATTCCTGTTAACTGAAAAAGAGGAAAAAGAATTATTAGGTTGTATTAGCATCTGTAAGAGAACCTCCAGTGACATTTCGATCCGCACTTATTAGACTAGTTATAATTAATGATCATAGAATTGCAGACTGTTGTGTATGATGTCCTATTACAGACCCCAAAAGCATATGATTTCTACTGTTAGATAAACATTTTATCTGTTTCATTAACAATGAGATGCGTATTAATGTATACTTTTGTGTACATGTGCCCACAAAATTTTCAGGAGCAAGCAGTAATTCGAACTACAGAAGCGCGGTTTTCACCGAGGAGAAGAAAGATGATACAGCCCTTGGAATGCAACCTCCAGAAGGAAAAAGCTCGGTGATCAAGTCACTTCTAAAACTTCCTGTGAGGCGGCCTTCACTTTTTGACAGCGATGAGGAATAGATAGATCTATATTTTTTTGTTAACCATCTGAGGAATTCATGATTCTTGGCTGTTCAACCAATGATCAATTCCTTTTATGGATGTAGTGTTATTGTGTTTGGGTTATATAAATTTCCAATCTTATTATAATGTATTATCATTCATTTACTAATAAAGCCACTTTCTTCAAAATTTTGGTATTGAGGATTTGAATAATGGCTTGAGTAAGTGATCCAGATCACTGACCTGATGGGCCCTACCATGAATAGACCCTATATAATCCTAACTATTTGATTGGGTTTGTAAACAGACTTTTAAGAAAAAATAAGGTGTTCCATATCCGTTACGATACACTTGTAAAGGCCGATACATATAGGTAATGACCATGACCGTTACATGATATGGGGGTGAAACGGGATAGTTGATTTTTTGGACCGTATCAGCTGTTATGGTGGCCATAAAGGCCGTTACGGGGCATAATGATTGTTACCCCCGTAACGGTTGAAAAACGGCCACCTTTTTTTTTCCCCTATTTAAATCCATTCCCTCCCCCTCCCAAAATTTATTAATTTTTTTACATTTCTCATTCCAAAAACTCTCATACATCATTTTACAATAAATTTCGACCACTCTTACTATATTAAAATAGTAGATTGAAGTGCTTTGAGAAAATAGAAGCTCCGGTGACCTCTTTTTTTTTTCAAAAAATTGAAAAAGTAGTATTTATGCAAATTTTCTTATTTCTAGTTTTAATGCTTTATTGTGATGTGTAAGCATTAGGTACATATCGTCATGTTCACAAATTTACTAGATAGTCTGATAAAACACTCTCACCAAAGAGTGGACCGTTACACTACCATAAACATGTTTAAAACAAAAAATGAATACATATTTAGAATATTTACATTATCCTTGATTTTTAAAATATTTTTTCAGAATTTTTCGGATAAAAGAGAATTTTCAACCGTTATGGTGGTCATAACAGCCATTACGCCCCCGTATCGGCTGTTACAAACTATACACATATCGGTAATGGTAGTGACCGTTACGGCCACTGTTACTGATACGGAATACCTTGGGAAAAAACACAACTATTGTCCACTGTGAATGGTAAAAGGGGCCATAAGGTTGAATAGCTGGACCCCTGTCTGGGATATTTTTGGGCATTGCGGTCTGTGCAGTCCTTGACCTGGATTCTAAATGATGGAGCCTGCTTGTATGAACTCAATGCATGAAGATGCTATCCAAGGATAAGGTTGGTGGTGACACGATTCTTTCACCTGGCATCCAAGCTGTTGCAAAGCTTGTCGTTAAAGAATGTGGCGGTTTTCCCCTCACCATCATTAAGGTTGGACAGTCACTGAGGCAAGTGGATAACGTTAGGGTGTGGGAAAACGTGTTGAATGAATTGAGAGGGTCAAGGTGAGAATGAATATTTGATATTTTGGAAAGTTTCTATGGTTAATTTCCTACTCCATAACAAAATATTCGTATATGTGTGCAACCAAATGGATGTAAAATATCTGGATTTGCAACAATCACAATGACAAATGTATATTAGTATGAACTTTGAATTATCAATTCCCATTTGAGAGTGATTCCCTAGGAGTATTGCTATGTTACTTCAGCAATTTTCTTAACTTAAAAAGGGATAGGAGTTTCATGCACAAGTTTCATTTTCATACAAAAATAAAAATACAAAAAATCAATGGCTTCTGCGTCACTGGTCCTTTGTTTCAATCCATTGTTAATTTTCTATTGATGAATTGGCCAAATCCAACTCTCCAATTATAAACTTATTTAAACATGCAATTTGACTAATCTTGAATTGTATCACACGAAACCTATTTGATTATCTTTAATTGATATTAAGAAATAATAAAGATTAGTATGATGCAAGTAGATTCAATCTGAGGTGGTGATTACTGTGTACTTTTCGTCGTAACCATTTATCAGCATGCCGATAATTTAAAGGTTACAGTTCTCCGATTAAAGAGATTATTTGTGCATGGTCCATACATGATGGGAGCCACAAGCTTGGTGGTCTGGTTCACTAAGCCATGGCCCCACATCTACAATTATATGCAGTTTTCTATTAGTTATAGGGAACTCTTATCTCAAGAAGAGGTATTATACAATGCTCAGGTATGCTCTTTTTTTTTTTTTTTTTTTTTTTTTTTTTTTTTGTAAAAAAAACCCCAATTTACATAAGCAGTGCCTGTAATCCTGTAATCCAAGACATTGATCTGACCAGATGGCCCATTAACCAAAATTCTCCTAGATTTAGGCTAGAGATTTTTTTTCCTCGTCCTGGGCCTAGGTCTACCCGAAAATTGATAAAATCCACATTTTCCACTTGAATGTTTGTAATCTATTTGTTTATCAGTGCCCCATACATGCATGAAGAAATCAATACTTAATAGGGACGCGGGTTAGCTACTTACAGGTTGAGCAGCGAGACTAGCTACTGAAGTGGCGTCACCAACTTCTATGGGTCCCACCATGATGTATGTTTTGTATCCACACCATCCATACATTTTGAGAGATCATTTTAGGGCATGATACAAAGAATGAGGCAGATCCAAGGCTGGAGTGGACCCCACCACAGAAAACAGTGGAGAGAGTGGCACCCACCGTTGAAACTTTTCAAAGGTCCACCATGATGTTTATTTGAGATCCAACCTGTTCGTGTGTTAAAGTAGACATGAAAGAAGGGAAAACATAAATATCAGCTTGATCAAAAACTTTCGTGGCCCTTAGAACTTTTTAATGGTGGGCGTCACTCTCTCCATTGTTTTCTGTGGTGGGGTCCACTAGAGCTTTGGATCTGACTCATTCTTTGGATTATGCCCTAATATGATCTCTCCAAATGGATGGACGGTGTGGATAATACATCATGGTGGGGCCCACAAAAGTTGGTGACTTCACTTCAATTGCGAGTCTCGCTTCTCAACCTATCAGTATCTAATCCACGTCCATTTAATAGGAATGAAATATACGAATTAAAATAATATATTTGTAAGATATAAGATATACATATGATGTTTGTTTTAGACTAAGCTGTTAGATCTGTATTGCGGAATTAACGGATCGTCTATGCATCAATAAAAGAGATTCAACACAATAATCTTAAGGTGCACCTGGGAAGACATTCCCGATGCTTCGATATCGCTGAGAGAAATTCTGATCTTCCGCACCTCACACCTTTGAGAACCTTTACTAAGGTTTTCTCTCGTGTTGGTGAAGAGACCAGGACATCTATTTATAGGAAAGAAGGCTAGAAGCTTACCCATCACACTTCTTCCCTTTAGGGTCTCTACACCATAGGTTTCCATATCTAGCTTAATAACTGTGTAAAAGAGACTACGGTTCAAGCGTCGCATCCCAAACCTATTTACAATGATCACAACTTAGTGGGGCCCACTAAATTGCTCAATCTAAATAGTCCAACGGTCAGATCTAAACCGATGATCATGTGTAGTGGAGCCCACTAAATTACTCAATCTGAATAGTCCAACAGCCGTGGCCCACCTAATAGGAGTCTTACACATGCCGCATTAGGCTAAAATGACTAGAGCCTTCACGGGCCAAATTAATTGATCGGGCTTGCCGGTTACCTGGCCCATTGCCACAAGTCCTTGCTTCCCTTCAACTAACTTTACCATATCATCTCTACCTAACAACAAATGGTTTGGTTAGCAAACTCGCATGCCATTTACTTTAATAGAAGACTAATGGTGGCAGGTATTATTGGTGAGGTCGGCATGATCCTACCAAATCAAATTAAAAAATTAAAAATACTGGTGGGTGTGGCACGTGCAAAGTGCAACGATTGATACACGTGCATTAAGAAATTGTGAAGCAGCACATACTACGCAATTTCGACGGCCCAAATTAGGAAATCTGTTGCAAATGGGCCATCCAAAAATCATATTTGTGGAGCCATCTTAACATCTGATAAGTGGACACATGTTTTCTAAAATCAATCTATCAGATGTTTTTCACTTGAACATATTTTAGAAGTCCATCATTCAGTTGTATGGACACTATTTCAGTGCCTGTATATCAACCATCCTGCCAGGCCGAGTATCGAAGTGAATAGGTTGTTATGGGGAAATCACACTGAAGGTGGATTCACCTCTTAATTGCTTAAAAGCCCTTTGAATATGCTTCATATATAAGATACCTTCTGATGTATGATTAATATTAAATGGATTACACTTCTATGCAAGTTTTGCACCATTCTAAAAATGGTGGTGACTCTTCGAACGTGCACATGGCATAGTTGTATGGCAATCCAGACCGTACCTTACCCAACTACTGATGGAGCATAACCCTCCAAGAAGATGATATTAACCATCTGATTTTCCATTTGAATTTGAACAAATCAACATGTTACTTTTAACCGTCCATTTGACAGCCATTAATTGGACGGTTAGGATTGCTCGGTTAGTGTGATTTTAGAGATGTGATACATCCACAATGGGACCCTTAATTTAGATGGTGTTGATAGTTGAAAATCAGTGCCACATGTGAGGTGAAATAGCCACTAAGATATAGATACTAAACATTACTAGCCAATGTCTAAGAAGAAAAATTAACATTGTATATCTGAGTCATGTTGGGGTAATACAACCCGAAGTTCTGCTCAGTCCCAACAGGCTTTTGATTCTCATTGAAAATGGAAAATATGTAGGACTCAATGGCCTTTCCAGGCCTCTTTGGTGTCCCACTCAAGTGTGTGATCATATTGTTGATGTAGGTCTGTGCATTCGCAATCGTCGCGATGTCGCCGTTACCGGAAGATGGCCATCCACTCTCTGCAACCACAATCTCAACTGATGGCCCACCTGCCTTCTCAAGTGCCGAGTACGCCGCATCGATGATTGAATCATAGAGGTTGAAATATCTGACAGTACCATCGGTCACGACCGGATCGACAGCGGTGAAGAGCGCGTAGTCTAGACGAACGTTCGTGGGGTCACTTGCATGGGCGAAATATGGGTACACATTGACAAGGAGTGGTACCTTGTTGGCTTCCAAGTATTTTACAATAGGGACCATGTGGACACCAGCATCATCAGAAAATACACCTTGAGATGGAGGGAATGATGCTCCAAGTACTAGGGTAGCAACTACTGTGCTGACAGGGATCTCCAGGTTGGCAGCTTTTAAGGCCGCGTCAAGGTTCTTCATTGCCGGGAGCACGTTTACAGCTAGATCGCCGGGAATTACCTCATTGCCAGCGGTCACATATCGGAAGTGGGTCGCATTAGCATGTGGAACCACATTGGTGCTGACCCAAGTTGCGGCGAAGGCCGCATCGCTGCCAAGTCTTTCGAGATCCCCGTTGTAGGTCCCAAGAACAACGTCGATTCCTGAACTTTGTAGAGCCTTAAGTGCATCAGGATTCGGGTCGAAAAGCCGGACCATCTTGATATTCTTGGACTTGAGAAGGGCGACCACCTTGTCTGGGGTTGGAAGGTTGTCACCCAGCATTCCATAGTTCACACCAACACTTTGTGCCACTGCTGCCAAGCTGTTGAGAATTGCAAATCCCACAACACTGACCAAAAGCAAACCTCTCATGGAAATCAACCTCTCCATTTCTTCTAACTTTTAGCTTTGTATTGCAATATATTTATATTGCATGGATGGTGAATCAATCTTCCCAACTCCACTTGTATAGATGATTGGATAAGCTCCAAACTGCCACGTGTACACCGCGTGGAACTAATCCAATTGGATTGGGCCCACCTTGAGGATCACCTAGTGCAAATTTCAGCTCAGTAGGTGGGCAAGACTCTTTGTGCTAGTTTGCACCATTTAGAAAATTGTGGTGGCATTATTGTGTGGCAATCCTGATAATCCAAATGATTGACCCAACTCTTCGTCGAGCATAATAAAGAAATTGAACTCTTAATGTAATATCAACCATCCAAATTCTTCATTTGGGAGTGTAATTTTAGTAATAATAGGAATTGGAATGAGGAATTAATTAAGATTGCTGACCAAAAAGTTTTCTAAAATAATAACTATCAACATCTTGGATTGATAATTCATGAGATTGGAGAGATTAAAAAGGCTGTTGTCTATTGAATTCAAGTGGGGTGGAAGAAATGGAGATGGGCCTTTGGAGTTTTATGTCATCATCGTAAACCATTCAAGCTGAAGTGATTAGACTATAAGATTAGATATGATTTATAAGACAGAATGTCAAGTAATTAAACAACAACATATTTATAGGATGATCATCGCTGAAATGAGGATGTTGAGATGGATGAGTGACAATACAAGGAGAGAGATAATTAGACATGAATGCATTTGAGACAATTTAGGAGTAGCACTATTAGGTAGTAAGATGAGTGAAATTAACTTAGAAGGCTTGATCATGTGCAACTCATCATCCTTTAAAAAGTGGTGGTGACTCATCAATCATATATGTCAGGCTATGACAGTCCAAATTGTGATTTTGGGCAGATCAAAGCTGAAACCATACTCATTTGATGATCTTATCCATTGGGCCCGTTCATTGAATTTGGACGGATGGCTGTTTTCTTTTCAGCCATGAATTTGCTAATCAGCAACTACGTTGGATGGTTGTATTCATTTGACATTAGGGTTATGTTCTATCCACCACATGAGTGATGAGTCACCACCATTTTGAAAAGTGGGGATGAACTATCACCATATTTTTTCATTGAACAAGAAACAAGAAACATCTGAGGACTACGTCATAAAGACCAATCCTCATATATGCATTTTCAAAGAACTTCAACATCACATTGACATTGAAACAAATGTTTGGAGGTTTCTTTTCAAACTTTCCATCCAACAAATGTTTGGAGGTTTCTTTTCAAACTTTCCATCCATGCATTTGACTTCTTTATTGTTTGTTTCCCACGGTACACCCTTTTTCTTTGTGAGTTAAGCTCAACGTAAGACATGATGTGTGTGTGGGACATTGTCATGTGGGGCCCACTTGTGGGTGACCACTGGTGGGTGGGTCCCACACATTTTTTCCTCCAACTGCTCTCGTAGGCCCCATTTTAAAATCAAGATTGAATCAGATAGGGATAAGCTTTAACTCATCCAAACTCCTTCCTGGCCTCACCCAAGAGGGTGTGGACCTGACCATGGGGCCCACCTTGATGTATTTCTTCTATATCCAAGCCATCCATCCATTTTTAATGGTTGGTGTTGCCATGCCAACCATTCCCTGCGGTGTGGCTCACCTGAGTTTTGGATCAGTATGATTTTTGAGTGCCCGGGATAATACGAGGGGCAGATGATAAATGGATTGGATGTCATGAACACATCACAGTGGACCCCACACTGAGTGTTATAGGTTAATCTTAACATACAAAGCTTTATACTAGATCCTACACAAAGCATCAACCATCTTCGCAGAACCTTGCAAGTGAAGTAGGATCCACCACTCAATTAAGATTCTCATAATTTTCATTTTGATTCCCTTAAAGTAGAGGATATCCTTTTGCTCGGAGAATCATGTTAGCTCATGTGGCATAAGAGGTTAATATGGCATCTGAGCTAGTTCTTAGACTTCATCTGTTTATACTTTTAGAGATAGTTAAAAACATACCAACCCAGAAAAATAAAAATATATGGTGGCTGCTAAAAAATGAGTTCATTTCGTTTTAGTTAACAGTAACTATGTATCGTTGATCGTCGTTTATATAAATTACATGCCTCCATGAATGAATGAGGCATGGCCATTGCCATAATTCTACTGCATAAGAAAAGTCGAGCTCTGAGTTCATTTTGGGATGCTTTACCCGAGGAAATCTCGAGCAGCAATCCGGTTATAAGATCTACAAATAGAGAATCATTTGTATCATGGTCCAAAAACCTGAAAACTCGGCTAGATGTACAGCTTGGTTGTTTTTTTTTTTACTTTATTTTTTTTCAAGCCTTGAATCTGGTCGGGTTGACTCAAAAGACTGACCCAAATCAACTCGATATTTAATTAATTAGAATTAAAAATTTAGGACTGTAGATGTTTAAAAATTAAAATAGTTATAAACTCAATATTTGATTAATTAAAAATTAAAAATTTAGGATTGTGGGGAGACATTTAAAATAGCTATCTTATATATGTAATATAAACCACAACCCAAAGAAACAGCATTGTTAACACCACAATATTTAAGGCTATTGAAACTGAATTTGGGGTTGAGGTTCAACTCCCAATCTCAGCATATTTTATTTTTGATAAATTCCCACCAGCTCAAGGGGAGTGACTCGGTTCGAATCACACCAAGTCAACTGAGCCACTGAGTCAACACAAAGTGATGCAGGACAATTAACCAACTTGCTCTAAAAGCTCGAATTGTTAGAGTATGGCGAATTAATCCCTTTATCTCATTGCTCAGGCCCCACGTCTCATGGGTTAGGCCCTCGGTCGAACCCCCCTCGTGGGCCCCAAATCACATGGGTACCGCCTCACACGAGCCACCCGAGTCACACGGGTGGGGCCCGCATCTCACGAGCCACCTGCCTCACACAGGCCGCCCACCCCGAGTGTGCCCCTGCATCTCACAGGCCACCCCACTCGAGCCCGGTGTGAAAATGCCCCCGCATTACAAAGAATCTCTCCAAGTCGGGCCAAGTAACGAGTTGTTTTCTGGAGACTGGCTCGAAATCTCATCACTGAGTCAGGGAGTTTTAGAACCATGCTTTCTATGCTATTGACAAAAGAAGAAAAAATACATACAAGTTTCTCTAAACTCACCTGGTTTGTCAGTTATGGTGGGTGCAAAGTGTTTTAGCTAAAACATGTCTAGAAAAATAAAAGGCTAAGAGACCTTGTGATATTGCAAAACCATTGACTGTACACGAGGGTTGTGACTTGCACTGGCTTGAGCGCATTGAAACTGCAGTTGCAGTGTGGACACAAGGTGGATTGATAAGGGATCTCATCTGCTAGAACATACTAAAAACCTATTCAATATGATCATCAGGTGGCCACACCGTAAAATACGAATGGATGGTTAAAGAGAAATTTTTAGAAGGATTATAGTTCTGCATGCCTACAGCCCACCTGAGGATTGTATTTGCCTGATGAAGGATATGTAATCTACACTGAAGAACTGGTTTGATACACATGTTGCATGCCATGAGCATTACAGATGAGTTGCTTATTATTACGAGTATTCTACAGCTTCAGTATTGTGGATCAGGATTTTTTTATTTTCCTCTCTTTTTTTGGCGATCGGCAGATGAATGGTCTGGATAACTAAAAAGGTGGGTCCCATGTAAAGAGGTGTTGTCGTCTTTTTAGTCTCAACAAAAAGTGATTTTTACCACCTACGCAGCTATGCTAGAATAAAACTTAAAAATATGTATTTCTGGCACATAGTGGCAGATAAATACTGAAGCTGATTCTGACAGAACACAGGCCAATGCAGCACAGCTTCTGCAAGATCCATGCTGTGAACTAGGTAGGGTTCAAAGCGAATATGCTGTCCAAAAAGTCAATCTGCTCCGCTCATCAGGTGGGTCACATGTGCATGTAGGCCCATACCCAACTATTTTGACTTCTCCCAAACAACTCTACTATGTCTTCCTAAATGCATATATTGAGATGGTTAATAGAAAAATCTAACTTTTGCATATAACTTCTTCTAGTTTTTCTTCTAAATAGCTATATAGCAAAGGAATATAAAAGAAAACTACTATTTATCTGGCACCATTATTTATAGAAAACATGTATGCCATACATAGTACATACCATCTTCTGCTGGATTTGGCTAATTCTCTGATGACCGTCCGTCTCTTGAAATTGATATTTCCTCTTCACCTTCAGACGCGATCTTGTCACTTTTTTTCTGTCTTGAGAATTCTTAGTAATCTCCGACTGTCACTAGTTAGAAACTGCTTTGGATTCCTTACCTTCCAAATTGTTTTCATCACCATTTTCCACTATTGTTGTTGAATCATTGCCATATCCAGATTTTTCAGGCACTTTCAACTGCACATCACCAACTGCTTCTTCCTTTTCATTGCCTTCTGACATGTTTTTATCACCTACTTGAGAATTCTCCACTATTTCCATCTGCCCATTGTTAGAAACAGCTTCCTGTTTGATTTGTTCAACTGCATTTTGATCTGCACTTTCCGCCGTCATACTTGAATCTTCGCCATTAGATTTTACAGCCATTTCCAGCTGCCTGTCATCAGAAACCACCATCCGTTCACTACCTTCCAATGAGTTTTTATCACCACTTTCATCTCTCATTTTGGTGCCTTCACTATCATTAGAATTTTCAGTCATTTCTGGCCGCCTGTTGTCAGAAGCTGCTCCTCCCTCGTTATTCATCTCCAAACCCTCCATTGCACTTTCATTACTATCTCGAGACTGCTCGATATTCTCTAGCTCTTCACCACTTCGAATTGCCTTCTGACTTTCATCCTCCACTGCATTTCTATCACCGCTTTCAACTTTCAGTGCTGCATCTCTATCACTGCTTTCAACTTTCAGTTTCGTATTATCATTGCCCCGAGAATTCTCAATCTTCAACAACCCACCTGTGGAAATAGCTTTCCGTCTTTTATTATGCAATTTAGTTCTAAAAGTTTGTTTTTCAACTTTTTGAGAATGCTTGGGCGTTTCCAAGTAATCATCTTTTGGCATTGCGATCGGTTCCTTCACCTCACCATCTTCAGAATTCTTGAGTTTCAGTTGTGGCCCATCTTTAGAATCTCCTCGTTCTTTGGAAGTTTCTCTTCGTTCATTGCCCTCAGCAACATTTCTAGGACCCTTTTTGTCCATCCTTACGAAGCCTTCACCACCTTGAGATTCCTCAAGCTTCTTCTCCAACTGCTCTTCTGAAACTTCGCCCTTTTCACGACCCCCTAATGCATTTTTCTCACCCATTCTTTCTCTCCTCACACTGTTCCCATCTTGATTGCTGTCCGGATCCTTTGATAGACCATCTCTAGCCTCTATTCCATTTTTATCCCCATATTCACCTCTCTTTGCCAAAGCTTCACCATCTTGGGAAGTTGTAGCATTCTCTGCTGAAGCCATATTTTCATCCTTGACTTGGACATTTTCCACCACAGTTACATTTACGGGCAGATTTGATGAGTTATCGGCACTAACCGACCAGACATTAGTTGGCTTCCTGAGGCGGCGTTTCATCTCCTCAATTTCAGAATCTTTCTGCTTCAAAAGCTCTGTTAGAGCTGTCACTCGAAGGTTTCCCTCGGTCGCATTTGTTTCCTTATCTGCTAGAATTTTGATTCTGTTATCTCTCTCCCCGATCGCTGATTCCAAGGCTCTTTGTTCTCCTTTAAGGGATGCTATCACGGATTGCATTTCCATGATCTTGTTAGAAAGTCCCATCTTTTGGGTCCTCAGGGTGACTGCCTTGGCCTTCATTTCTTCAATTTTTCTTTTCATTTCTTTGGCAGAATCTCTTTCTTTCTGTTGGACAAGAAAAATGAAGCTGGGCTAATGAGGAAAAGCCAGCCCATGTTGAATAAATGCAAGGATGATTTAAAAGCAAAATTGGATGAGAGGGCCCTTTTGATTTCAAGCAATTAAAGAGGATGTCCTTTTGATTGGTTTTAACAAAATTACCACATCAGAAAAGTATACAAATCCTGTTTCAATTCACGACTGTGCTATTGCTGCTTGGCAGAACCAGTTCCAAATTCAACGTGTCTCCTTTTAAAAGGAAATTAAATGTAACCTATTCTAGTCTATCTGCTTGTTTCCATTAAATGGCGAAGCTGCCACTGATGTGGTGCTCTTGTTAGGAGACTCAGAACATTGAAAGGGATCCATATCCCTTTTCATCTCTCTCTCTCTTTTTTTTTTGAAGACACAGGGTGTCCCCACCTCATTTTTGAAGTGAGACTAATCCCTGCGGATACACGCAATCACCCACAACCACGTGTATCGGGTAAAGCCAAAGAGGGGAATCGAACCCTCACCTATAGGGAGCAAACCTAGGTGAAGACCATTCGCCCAAACTATGAAAAGGGGCCCTTAAAATTGAAACTGAGTTGTTTCCCATGATTATTAAAGCTTTGAAATTTAAATTTAAATTGTAGAATGAATGGTTATAAAATAGATATGCAGGCAAATACTAAGACCACTTTAAAAAATGACATTGAAAGCAAAAAAAGAGAGACCAAAACACGATTTTGGAATGTTAGAATATGTTTGATTAAGTTCTCTTGCCATTGTTTTAAGTACTTTATATTTCAGTAAAAAGCTTTTGACAAACATATATTGCATGGAGTATAGTAGTTTTTTTTCTTTCTTTCTTTCTTTTGTTCTCTTTCTAGAAAATCAAGCATGAAACAAACAATACATCATCACAAATATGTAGACCCATTGCACACTCCTCCTTTTCAGATAAAAAGGGACATTTATTTTATTTTATTTTATTTTGCAGATAAAAAGGGGCATAAATGTGCACTCATGTGGAAATTTAAAAGAAATGTATAACAGAGATATGACACTGTGGATAAATAAATGAGAATGCTCTGTTCTTAGCTCATGGGATTCATCATGATCTGCTCATGATATGGCATATATTCCAACATTCTACGATAATAGCATATGGATAAAATACATTATCATAGAGCACATTAGTCGACGAAGTAAATGCATAGCATGGTGCCTTACAAATGACCATGCAATGATGCTGTGCTTTATATTTTAAACTATGTTTACCAATATTTGGTGAGGATTGTATGCTGAAATGTACCACAAAAATGAAAGAATTGTCATGGGGTTATCTGCAATAGCATTTCATGACTTTTAACTATATTGGGTCCTACAAGGCCTTGTTTTGCATTTGCTTTTGACCAATAAGGGTATTTTGGTCATTTCAATGACAAAATAAGTTGAGAAGGTTGGGCATTTTGGGAATCATCATTATCATCATCTAAGCCTTATCCTGATTAATTCGGGTAAGCTACATGATGGGAATATGATGCAAAAGGTATAAAGTATAAATGCTATTGCGCACAACAACTTCTTACATTATTTATATGATGGCCAATAACAGACCTACATTATTATGACCATTATGGTTGACAACAGGCTAATATATCGCTTCATAATGGCTATCATTTAGGTCCATCACAACCAATATCTTGCTAATTATAATTGGGCTATCAAATTATTTAATTAAGCTTTGGGTGCATTTGGTTACACCAAATATCATGATATTTTTCACCAAAGTAGACTGATTAATAATGAAATTCCATGAAATTTGGTACAACCAAATACATCCTTATATAAAATAATAATTACATTTAATATTAAGATAAATGTACGGCACTATATGCATGCACTGTACAATTCTGTTGTTAAAAAGGATTGTAGGGTTTAGGGTGGGAGACGTGCTTCCTGCGCTGTGTGCTTCTCTTGAAAAGTCCAACTTCAGAGTGTTTATTAGATTCCTTCCAAAATCTTTAAATGTTGGGACGTACAAGCATACAACTTGCTCTGTTCCATATGCACATTGAAGTGCTACTATAATCATGCATATATTATTTTAAAAAATATCAGCTGATAATGGCCATAATGGCTGATTCATCACCAGGTATCTTGGTTCCTAATGTCCAATGTAAATAAAAAATATGAGAAATGCTGAGTCCCCCCTTCAACACCTTCACGGGGAAATCAAACTGATATAGAACTAAAGAACAGGTGGCGGATGATGACTTTATGAACGACCAGGATGGAAAGAATCAAGCTGGAAGAAGGCTCGAACTAGGCCAAAAACGGCCTAAATGGGCACTATTGCTTCTATCAGCAATAACTAAGCAACCAGTTATCCATTTCATGCATATAATACACAGGTGGAAAGATATAGATGAGATCTACTCCTGGACTCAAGGGCATGGCAATGTTTTTGGGAATGAAGGGGTAGGTTCCAGCCCATTCCAAATTCCAAATGGATTTTTATATTGAGCCCATCAGATTGAGAAAAAGATGAGCAGCAGAGGGGGATTTGGGCCTGGTAATAGAGCAACAGGTGGTTTGAAGTTGAATTTGAACTTCAACTTTGAATGTAGATTGGATAAGGAGATAGGATGAGACCGGATAACCTCCAGCCTCATCTAAACTCCCGACGCTTTCCTACAAATGGAGAGAGTTTTTCTTGTAAAAATCATCCCCTGTAACTCCATGAGTCCATAGAGAAAAATAGAGAGACTAATATTATCCATCTGGCCTGTCCCTTAAACGATCCAAACCATTCATCGAAATCTAGGGCCATTTATACCGCAGAATCAGAGGGGTGATCAGATCCATCTGTTCCTGTAGCAGTTAGGCAGACCACTGGACCTGCGCGGTTCATCATCGGCTTTTGCAAAGGTCCCGTATCATGTAGACCGTTGTATCCTATGGGCCTACTCTTCCGGGCCGACTTTCATCTAACCCTGGCCAACAACCCAAGGTTCATTGGCCCCAAATTGCTTCACGAAATTCAATAATCTTAGGGGACATATTAGGGTTTTAAGTTAAAACTTCCAATCTTTAGTTTCTTTTTGGTTATTTTTTAAGATTTTAAGAGTCCAGTTGTAGTCCAGTCTTTATTTTAGCCATCCAAGGGTTGTTTACGAGTTTAGTAGGATTAGACATGTTTTTACTATTTTTAGTAATTGTTACTATTTCAGGCAAGTCTCTTCTTTTAGTCAAATTAGGTATCTAAGGCTTATTTTGCTTATACAAAAACATCAAATAGTACTCAACACTTTCATCAATAATATCAAATTTATATCCTTTTTACAGATTCTCCCTCATTGGGGATTCAAGGACTATTTTCTGAGAAGAAGACGGCAATCTCCTTTTTTATCTACACACCCACTGCATTACAAACCTCTTAAATGACACTAGGAAAATAATCAATTTCAACTCTATTCATTCCATTCCATTAGGGCAGGCCATGGTACAAAAATCACGCCAATCAGATGATCCTAACTATCTGAGAGTTGACCATTTTGCAATAACTCTGTTTTTTGTCTGTTTTTCCATGACCTATAGATTGAATGTTAGCATCATGTGACCGAGTGAGTTTTTGGAACCACAGGCAGTCCATGCTAAGCCTAGTGAATAGATGTTTCAAGATAATGATTGGACCTATTTTTCTTCTGCTCAATCTTGACTATCCATTTAATGTTATTAATCAAAAGTTAAGATTATTTAATAAGAGTTATTTTTCCTCTTGGTGGTATGGAACAAATGGACAGTCCAGATTGATGATTGGTTGTTCCACATGTTGTATAAAATCTCTAGCGATGTTGCTAACCTTCCCATGAAGATAAGAATGGTGGCATATATTAAAAAAACGATCAAAAGCTAGTATCTTGGCTCAGAATAGATTTGGAAAAAATATAAAAATAAAGTGAGAAAGACAACACTTCATGATTGGGGAGGGGCAATATCATTAGGCTGAAGATGGCTGTCGCAAAGCCTTTCTCTTCAAGTAACATGACAATGTGATTTTTCTTATTGATTGGTGATGAACCATGCATAACATTCAGATTTCCACATTGCACCAGGGCCCACCCTCTGCTCTCGGAAATTCCATTTGCGCCATGTAAACATTTGTGCTTATGTAGTAAGGCTTTTCAGGAAATTAATAACAAGAAGACAAAAGAAAAAGAGAGGCTGTAATGGCCATCTGTACCAACATTTGGCTACAGACCGTTATGAGATGGTTGGCCGTTATGAACCGTTACATTGGGACTTCTGACCCTGACACAATTAGAAACGGTCACGTGGAAAGTATAAAGTCCGTGACGGTTGACATCTTCCCACCAGTTGGTTTTGAGTTTGTCCTCACCTGACTAAATTGCATTGTACTTTTAATTGGGAGTTTCGGAAGCACAAATGAGTTATATCACTTACAGTTGGCAATCAGCTAGGCTGGCTAGTTATGTTTTTAGGCCGAAGGTGCTATGGGCTGGTCTTGGGCCTATATTTAGGCCCGCATTTGGGGCCATACCTCAATCTCTTGTTCGAATAAATGAGAAGCATAGGCCCACTTTCTACATATAAAACAATTGCATGAATTTCAAACTTGTCTATCATAATCATCATCCATCTCCCTGGTCATCGATCAAATGGTTAGAGTCATCTGAAAGAGACTTTAAACACGATGAGCAACCCATGGTGAGCTGCACATGATGGACAGTTCAGATCAGGTATAAGAGGATGGGTGATTTAAAGGTGGGATCACATGATGGACAAGGAAATAGGCACATATAGGATGGGTCATCCATTTCCTAGCAACGGATAGGATGGTTTGAACCCTCCAATCAAAGTGATCTTTTAGGAGGAATTAATAACAATAGGTGGGCGCCACTTGATGGCCAGTCCAGATCACAGATAGGGCCTTTTTCTAATATAATAAATATGGACATACCATTCCTATCCATTGATTGGATGGTAAAGATCATCATATTGGAATAGCTTTTTGTGGGGCAATCAAAGGTGGGCCCCAAATGATGAACACTCAAGATCAATGGTTGAATATTTAAAATTACCCCATCGAAAGTGGGACACGTGATGGATGGCTTAGATCCATCATTGGACCATTCTTATACTATATTTGATTATGACCATTGATAAAATAGTTTGAATACTCTAATCCCAGGCAATTTCAAAGGACTTTGAACCAATCTAATGAAATATAAATTTGATTTAACCCAAGCAAACAACAAAAGGAGAAAATCATGAATTTTACAAGCAAAGCCCCAATCAACAAATCTGCTAATTAATGAACTTCCAATTTCACAAAGACACAAATTTAAAAATTCAAATTCATGAATTGAATATTATCATGCATCCAAACATGTCCTTGGGCCTGGCCGCGCTAGGTCAGATTTTCAGGCCCAATTAATAAATGGGCCCACTCCATTATCACCTACAAATCAAACAACCCCACATGAAGGAGTTCTATTGCATGATTCAGACTTTAAAATCTTACCCAAAAAATCCAGAAAACGGCCCACCACCCTGCCAGTATATTTTTCTTTGACCAAAATACCCTTTCAAGCATCTGATGCATGGACGCGAGACCTGGTTCACCATTAGGTGAACCCTATCACTTATGTTCCCTGCCTCCCTTGTCCAAGAATCAGGAATATCCAGTTGTAAGATGAACGTAGATCATTCCTCAATCATTTTTAACCGTCCGTTTCTTTCATGCATGTGGCCCACCTGATTGAAGGAAGGCACTGGTCCAATTTTCGGATCATTTCAACATACATGATGAACAGCTAAGATCTCGAACATGCATACTGCATGGGGACAGGAGTCTGGGAAGAGTAGGACTCTGTGTAGGGGACAGGAGTCTGGGAAGAGTAGGACTCTGTGTAGCTATTATAGAGAAGATACAGATGATATGCATATGTAAAAACTCAAAAACAAGGAAAATACAGAGATAAAAGCCATGCATGTGAAAGGAAAGGGATCTAACGTGCACGTGGGGGAACGTGCGAGAGGAAGGAGGAATATACCTGCAGAAAGAGCTGAAGAGAAATGAGTTCTCGGTCCTTTTCGCTGATGAGGATGTTGTAGAGACGCTTCTCTCTGAGCTTGTGGAGGACCATCACCCCCAAAACAGCTGCCCCAAATGCCAAAAGCAGCATCAGTGCATAAGGCCTACCTCTATTGCTCTTTGACCCAATAGCCATCTCTCTCTCTCTCTCTCTCTCTCTCTCTCTCTCTCTGTATACAGCCCGAGATACTAGTTTTCTAGCTACAGTGGCCTTGTTGCTTCATAACTAAGAAGACCCACAAGCTGCTTTTTCAGCTCTCTCTCTCTCTCTCTCTCTCTCTCTCTCACGTAGAAGAGGAGGCGGAGAGGTGGACGAAGCTTGGGGACATGTGTCTAAGAAGGCGCGAGCCTCATATTTTTCTTTATTTGGATTTTTCTGGGAGCTTACCTCAGTGGTGTTACCAAAATACCCTTGTACTTTCTCGGGGCTGACACTGTAGAGTGTAGACCCTATGATATAATGAAAAATGACAAAAGTACCCTTCAACAAATTTTGAGTATTGCAAACACCCCCATCTTCAAGCGCCAAACAAAAACGCACCACATGAGTTAATGTGGCATTCTTCCTAGGTGGGATATGTTCATATGGTGAGCCCCATGGTGAATGCTCCTTGTACTAAAATCAGACTAGTTCCTTCATTGGGTGGCTAAATTTATAGGAAGAAATGAATGGTTAGGAAATTTAATAACCATTTATCTACATCCAATGTGCATGTGTTGCTCCCCTTTTGAGTGGCAAGCACTTTATAAAGGTTCAAGATCAAGTGTGCCATGTAGACATGTGAATGGATTTATATCCTGCGCTTGAAGTTGTTGTGTTTGAATTTGAATTATTATTTTTCACATCGGGCATATATGACGGTTTCTAATTTCAAATAAATAAAATAAAATAAAAGGCGAAAATTTGACGTCTTCACCAATCAATCATGAGAATTTATGTTTACAATTTTGGTGATTTGAAAAAAAGAAGAAGAGAGAATTTATGATTTCTTTGCTAACAAAATTTTAAAGAAAAAAATTAATTTGATAACAAAATTTAGATAGAGGAATCACTATATCTTAATGCATGATTATGCTTACATTTTAGAATTTTGCTAGTGTACTTGCTCGGTGCAAGCGGAGTATGCCATTTTTGTGGTGGAGACAATTCTTCACATAACCAACCTCCATCATCCATGTGGAGTGCCCTAAGAATTTGATGTTTAAAAATCCTAATCACCCTTGAATTTCAAAACATTGGACATCTAATGATTTGAAAAGATTAAATTCAACAGTGGACATAGATCTTTAGTTGATTACCTAGATCCCCACATGATAATCGTTATTGCTAGATCAATCACAAAAAATTGCTTCTATGAAGAAATTATTTACCCACAAGTAATGGACTGATTCCTAATTTATTTGTGCTCGTCACTTTGTTGCATGATCGATTTATTACAAGGACATACAACTTTCATATGCTTTCTGAAAGTCATGCAGATCACATTTGGAAATAAATTAGCTTGAAACCAAGTCATGGGATGTGTGATAGGATCACATATGACCAAATGATGGTAACAATATATGAAAAACTTGTCCAAGTCATACGATCGAATGGATAGTCAAATTTTATTGTAAGTTCTTTTAAAAAATTATTTATACATTAAATATTAGATATTTTAAAATAATTTTAGCTGAAAATATTTACAAAAGAAATTAATCAAATCTTAAAAATAGATAAGCATGTATCATGATGAGTACATTGGATTTTATGCATTAATACATAGAATTAATTAATCATGCATGATTAGATGTGATCACATCAATGGCAATACTAAAAAAACATTGAAAGTGCGTGAGATGTACGTTGCCATTGGTTTCAAACATGAATTGTTGTGCCAGGCTACCCTATAGGGAAGATAAACAGTCCTTCAGGTTTCACATTACAAACAAGCAAGATATGATGATAGATGTACAACTTCCTATGCAGAAGGTAGATGGGAAATTTTGTATTTCAATGGGTATAAAAAGAATGATGATCATACTTAATTTGGAAGTGTTTAATCAAACATTTATAATGGTGTGCTAGGGCCTAGAGAATAAACATAATTGTAGAGAAATTTTCTTTAAAAGAGTAAAATCTTTTGAAGGTTTATTACATTTAGAATTTTGTAGTTGTTGAGACAATTTAGTAGTTTTAACCTGCGATTTTACATTTTGTTCGTTGCGTCGGATTTAATGCAGTGCCGGTGAGAGTCGCTACATCAACTATATTGGGCCAAGGCAAAGGGAGAGGAAGAGAATGAGAAATGGTAAAGAGGGGAGCCCCTATTATTGTTATTATTTTAGACATAGGATGTATTCTGCCTTAATACCATGTTGTTTGAGGAAAAGATCAGTGCTGAGTCTTTCCTTAAATCATCTTATTTATACGAAAAAACATGGAAACAAGCTATCCTACTCTTAGTCAGCCTACTGGCTATGGCCTAACGACAATACAATACAAAGGTCGGTTCAATCCAACCAATATATATAAACATCCTATATATGGATTCTCATTCACCTCATAAAACCATCTAAATAATGAGCCACTTTAAGTAGGGTATCACTAAAATATCAGCTTGATTAGATGATCTTAGGGGGCATTTGGGGCGTGGTATTAGGTGGAATTAGGTGGGATGGAGTTGCATTTGGTCATTGCTAATTCCAATTTGGGAAGACTGAAAAAGCTTGGAATTAGATTATATGAAATTGCATTGGTCCGTGCCAATTCCACTCAATATTTGCAAGTTGTGTGGGTCCCACCATGATGTGTGGGATATATCCACACCCTCCACCCATTTTTCAAGATAATTTTACCTACAAAAATTCTTTGGGACCACATAAGTTTTGATCTACCTCATTTTTAGGCCCATGCCATAAAATGAGCCAAAAAATAGGTAGATCTAAGGCTCAAGTGGGCCCCACCATAGAAAGCAGCAGGGATTGAATACCTACCGTTGAAAAATTCTTTGGGACCACATAAGTTTTGGATCTACCTCATTTTTAGGCCCATGCCATAAAATGAGGTTACAAAATAGATGAATGGTTTGGATATAACATATATGTGTTGTTCTCAATAGTTTCCAATGAAGGTAGGTATATCCATTCAATGTACCACCGTATTAGAAGCATAGCATGAAATTAATTTCAGCCCATGCTAACAAGGGACTGCCGTACGTAATAATTATGTTTTTGAATGCCATCCCAATCAATCCTTCCCAACACCATGCGCCAAACACACCCTTAATAACTGTTTCATGGCCTCTTATGAGTTACTTTCTTACCCAACTGTTTCCAATCTCAACCGTCCATTAGACGTCCACCAATCAGCTAGTTAAGACTATTTTTTAGTGTGGTTACCCATGTTTTGGACAGTTCAGATTGAGGTACATCTTTCCATGTATGCAGTGGTTGAGTGCACGCATATGGATGCTCACGCTTCGCCCGAGTATCAGAGCTTTCTTATTTCCATCTGGTAAGGGTAATCTCGTCCGTTCGCAATACATTAAGGGTAACTTTGTCATTTTGAAAGTCTCGGGCATTTGGGGATTGTCCAATCAATTGAAAACTCCTCTTTCAGACCTATAAAAAGTAATTGTGCGAGAGTAATTGTACGTAAATACTGGCAGCGGTAGCATTTCTAAAATGGTAATAAAATAGAGGCCGTTCTTTTGCAGCGATTGTATTGTAAGCTTACGCTATTTCTATATTTATGAGAATTAACATAAGTTAGGTCCCAAATCCAATCCGTCCATCATGTGAAGCACCTCATATTCCGGATCACTTAAATTAAATTGATTGAAAACGCAGGTAGCCCATACCATGTAAAATCATGCTGGAACCTCTAACTAAAATCATCTTATCTTATCCACCTGAATTTCGTAAATCCAATTATTTTTTACTTCGTCCATTAATCATGAAGAGGATAATCTTTTTAATTGACTGGATGGACTATAACAGTCACTGTGGCCCCCACAAAAATCTGGAAGTTTTTAATGGTTTTCATCACCATCCTAATATTTCCCATGTGACATGGTATATATATAATTTATATCAGTCTGATTTTAAGCAAGAGGAGTGAAATTGAAAGGTTAAATATTATGGACGGAGTAGATTTATTCCCTATTTGATGGTGGGCCCCACATACGGAGTTGTAGTATAAATTTAGTTTACACTAGTGGTCACTTTTCCAAGGGAGCTGCTATTTACACCCAATTTTCTTGATATTCATGCACTCATTTTTTCTACGTGAAATCAAATAGTACCATATTTTACTACTACAATTACAAACTGGGAAAAAAGGTGTATGGAAATAGAAAAAGAGGGGTGTAAATCTCAATTTCAACTAATATTATAGTAAAAGTGGGTGCATGTCTCGTGAAAAGGGCTCGCATTTATTAACTCCCAAGTCAAATGCATCTTTAAAAAAGGATGTGGAATGCTACAATGCAGTCGTATGGTTTCACTTTTAAATCGCACTCGACTCACATGAATGGGAAGCACACATGTAGATGATCCGGTCCATTCATCAGCCAATCTGAATTAATTAGTATCTGTGAATAAAAGTATAAGACCATGATAATCAGATAGGTCATAGATCTACAAAATAAATGGACGGGTCTGTCAAACTGATTAACGGTTGTAAGTTTTTGAATATTTGTGGCAGATTTTATAAACAAATTTACCCTATTTTAAATTAATAAATGTAAAATCGAGGATAGACAGGATATACAGTCCGATATCATACACGTGAAGAACTTGCACGTATGACGCGCTCGAGCATGTGGAATGGGTGTTCCTGGAGAAAGATCAGGCCCATCGGAGATTACAAGGTCTGAAAGGTCTAAAAAGAATCCGTTCTCTGAAAACGTGTAAAGCACTTTGGCACGCTCGCATGCCATTTGGAGGATCTTTCGCTGCAGCCAGTTGCATGTTTAGATCCAGCTTTAGACGGCCCATGTATTTCTACGTTCTTTATTGGGCCTAGAAATGGAAATCTGACGGACCAGAGAGACCCATTGACAAGCCTAAATTGTTAGGTAGTCTGCTGTGTTGATACGTCTGGTTCATTTATGGTGCATGTATTCATTTTGTGGTGCTACTGCGGAACACCATATCAATATGTTATGTAATTAGTGTTTCTTCATTTCTTAGAGAAAAGGGTTAGTGAGCGGCTCTCTAAGCTCACTTGACTGTGGGGTCCACCGTGATGTATTTATTTCATATCTAATCCGTCCATCCGTTTTCCTAGCTCATTTTAAGGTATGAGCCTAACTCTAGCTTGGGTAGTAGACTCTCGGGAGTTTCAACTCCTGGCCAAGGGTTCGAGTACCCATAGGTGGTGAAATTCCACTAGCGTGAGTGTGTGGGGTGTGCGCGCGTGAGTTAAAAAAAGAAAAAGAAAAGAAGTATGAGCCCAAATCAGATCCAAATCTCAGGTGGAGCGCGATATAGGAAACAATTTTGATTGAATAGCCACCATTAAAAGCTTCTTAGGCACCACAAAAGTTTTGGATTAAGCTGATATATGTATTTTTCCTTCGACCAAGTCGTTATGATCTTATAAAAAAAGTTGGATGGAAAATAAACATTATGGTAGGCTCTAAGAAGGTTTCAACAGTAGGTGTCATTATTGCTGCTCCTGTGATGTGGTCCACTTGAGATCTGAATCTGCTTCATTTTTAGGCTTCTTCTGGAATAAGATGGCTGCTACCTATGGTGTGGTCCATCTGAGATCTGGGCTTGGATATATATATATATATATATATATATATATATATATATATATATATATATATATATATGAAAACGCTTACCTGCCAACCGGTTCGTACATAGTACGTACAAATTTTTTGAGAACCCATCATACGTGATGAATCTTGCAAATCTGAACCGTTCATGTGAAGCAGCACCTAGTGAAACCCTCCATGACCAAGTTTTACTTTTATCTAAAACTTTTATCCATACCGTCCATAGCAAAGAGAAATTCAAATCAAGGAAAGAAACTGTTTACATTTTTCACGCTCCACCAAAGTTTCATATCAAAGTAAAAATTCATACTATGAGGTTTCATGAGGTTCTGCTTCATGTGAACGGTTCAGATTTGTGAGATTCATCACTTATGATGGGTTCTAAAAAAAGTTCATACCGACTACGTACGAACTAGTTTGCAGGTGAGCGTTTTCATATATATATATATATATAAACATGCATGAAAGTGGGTACCACATGTATGGATCCACCGATCTCGGTGGCTCCTGGTCCACGCAATCCTAGTCCTCCAAAAACATGCCATATTTCTGAAATAGGACCCACCTCCTCTGAACTGCTCATCTTTTGGATATGGGTTTCTATGGTGAGCTGGGCTTCCTTCTCTTCTCATCTTTTGTACTCCCGGATACTAGAGCGGTCTCTAACGAGGTGTCTAGCCTGAGATATTGGATTACTAGGCTTACACACTTAAACACCTGGTGTTTTAACTACACCATCTATCTATTTTTCCAGCTCATTCTAAGGCATGACCCCAAAATGGAAGCATGATCACGAAATAGACCAGATCAGCTTCCTTTAGGCATTGATCTAAACCCTTAAAAGTTTCATGTCCTTTTAAAGAATTATCTGGGCTGTGTTTGAGTAAGAAGCCCACAGGTTCATGCAAACCTAGTACACGTCTGATAAGTATTGGGTTGGGCACGTATCTATGGGACAGGCGGCCCGTTGGCCTTTCTTTGGACTGGGCTTGGACCTATTACCTCGTCCTGTGAGGTGGGCTTGGGCTCAATTCATTTTTTCTAACCCAATTTAGCCAGGCCCCACTTCATATTCCATCCTACCAAGAAGCTTTTCTAGTCTCAGTTGGGCAAACACATGCATCTTACACATAGACTGTTAGTTTCATTTTTGTAAATGTCTATTTTCAATGGTCGTTTCTGTGTGGATTTGAGTGTATTTTGATTTCATTTAGAATTCAAAAGTCATTTGGCTAGCATTTAGGATAGGAGGTATTTGAAATACACCATTTTAGTATGTTTTGAAATCTCTCATTTTTATTTTTTTTTTATGATTTCAAATCAAATGTCTTTTTTTTTTAAAACTCTTTTACATGTAAGAAAAGTGTTCCTAAGTTACTAATCTATTATAAATATATGTGTGGCACACTCATGATACCCCAAAACAATCAAATTATTGGCCGCATCACTTAAATTACATCAATAGAATCATCTGAACAGTCTAAAAATTGACTATGTAAATTGGTGGTTAAAAAACATTGACGAGTAGCTCATTTGTGATCCTATACTTGTAGCCTACCCGAGACTCATAATTTCATCATTTATTGCCAAAGGAAATATTTCAATGTGCTTATTACAATCATTATATCAAAATACCATATATATATACTAATTTGGGATATTAATATAGAATTTGTAATCAAATTCAATTTCCTACAAATATACTACAGAATTTCAATGCATTGCTATTATAAAATTATAGCTAAACCAATGGGTTCAATGTGACATAAACACATGCTATTCCAGCCCATGCAAACCATGGGCCCCATTGAAGCACACCCTGAAAATTGTACAGATGGGATGACCTACTATCTAATGTTAGCCATCAAATGGACAATTACAATAATATGTCTAGAGGTCCAAATTAAGGAGGCAAAGTCAAACAGTTAGGGTCGCCCTATAGATGGGATTTTTGGGCCATTCCACATTCACATAATTAGGACCCACAATTTGGGCAGTCCAAACTGGTAATTGGCATGCAGGCATGCGTCATGTACAGTAGACGAGTTGCCACAATTTAGTGAGTTGGAGCATATATGCACATTGCCAAAAACCAAAGGAACAAAACAATTCTCTCTTAAGAGGAAACTACTAAACCTTATCTCTTGAAGGGAATAAAAATTAGGTTGTAACAACCACATACAACCAAAATGAAAATAAAAAAAAAAAACTTAAAAAATCATAGAAGATGGATTGTCTTTCTTGATTGGTATGGATATGACAGCTCAGACGAATATAGAAACGACAACCATCTTATCATTTTATCTTGTATTATGGAATATGACATGCAACACGTGGAGAGGGAAGTGGGGTAGACAAAATTAAGGAGAGAAGGAAGGGAGAAAAAAATATGGGAGAGAAGATCAATGGGAAAGGAGAGAAAATAGGAGAGAAGGGGCAGCCGCTGGCTAGTTGCAAGTAAAATCTAAGCCTGCTGTTTGTGGATAAAATCCTAGCCGTAGATTGGATAATATCTGCATTTTCAAATTTCCAAATACACCTAACTTTATTTAGAACGCCTTTCCACGTCTTTGGAATATTTAATCCCTGACACCCTCTAAAATCTAATTGAGGGGCAAAAATGCCCAAAACTTAGTTTTTTTGGTTAGCGGTGAATGCATATAAATTGTGTAAATAAGTAACGATGACTTGGTATTTTTCTATTGTAAAGATGCTGGCAAGTATAGTTTTTGGAAGGAGTGTCATTTAAACTTTGTGGGCTCTTCCATAATACAAGTGTTTCATCTATGCCATTCATTCATTTTGTCAAATCATTTTTGGGGATGAGTGCAAAAAAGGAGCTATTCACTCATTTTGTCATATCATTTTTGGGCATGAGTGCAAAAAATGAAGCAGATCCAAAACTTCTATAACCTCCAAGAGGTTTTCAATAATAGGCATTCCATCACCACTAATTTCTATGGTGTGGTCCACTAGAGATTTGAATCTACCTCATTTTTGAACTCATGTCCTAAGATAATCTGAAAAAATTAATGGACAACATGGATATAACATATATATTATGGTAGGGCTCGTTACCACTTTGAGTTTTGCCCCATTTTTTAGGCTCAACCAAACATCGAGCATGGTTGGACTGTTGATCTAATGGGGCACCTTGTAAATGGTCCACAGACTGATATTCTCAGTGATTGCATGGTCCAGTTGTCAATGTTTTCTATTGAATGCCGACCTTTGTTCATTTTAGCTAAATATCCCTTGCATGCACACCAACAGGATTAGTACCTGATGTAGAGTGGGCTGCGGACACTTTCATGTCCAAGATGGATCAGAGAAGGCCTGATCGGAGGCAGAAGTCCTTAAGACCGTCAGAACCTTAAAACAAGCACATCTTGCCAACCGGAATGAGTTACTCAACGTAACATAAATCATTTTGGGGTAGAACGAGGTACTTTAGCCACTCAACCCTGCTATGCTGGGTTGTGCGAGCCGGATTTGAAAAATAACACCAGATCAACGGTCATTTCCCTATTTTAATTCTGTTTTTACTATAAATAGTACTTTTTAGTTTGATTATAACTCTTCATCTGTTGGGCTCTAGGAGTTGTGCCCAACATGAAAAGTGTTTAGAAAAATTAGGAGAATAACGTGGTTAAGCCACATGACACTTTCTATAAATAAAAAATTTACTGTTTATGGTAAGTTACGAATTTTAGGGAGTTTTAATTATATTTTAATTCTTAAACTTCTTTGCTTAAAGGGTTGTAGACTCGTTTATTTCATCTATCAATCAATTAACAAGTTTCTTTCATATATTTTAAAATTATTATTCTACTTCTTTTCCTCGTGGATTCGAAAGTCTTCATGAGGAGTCCAGAGAAGCTCCATAGTACCACAGTCTGGTTACCTAGGCTTTTGTTCTATGGCAAGTCCACATGATGGCCTATCAAAGAAAACAGTCTGAACTGGGGCAAATATAGGTGCTATGTCATGCGTATGGTGGAAATATTCAATGTCCAGCAGTCTATATCAGAATACCATAACTACAATGGAAACCAAATATACCTACCAAATGTAAACACTAATCGAATGATAGAAGTATGTGGATAATTCTTCACACAGACACATAAAAGCTCAATTGAATTTCTCCAATTGCCATGTTGCTTAATCAAGAAAACCCAATTTCAAATAATTTTCAATGATCTCTTCGGGTGTTAGATCAGTAAAATAACCATTCCCTACCTTCATTCCCTCTTCCCTTGCGAGCCGCTCAACTTCGAGCTGCAGTTGATCAGCTCCCACTCGACTTGGATCCAACAGATTGCATGCCACTTCAATTGTATCCTCACCATGGGCAAGCGCCATCGCTTCCACTGACGCAAGCCCACCTCCTCGACTGCTCACCTGTCTAGCAATCCTACGGACACCAGCAATGTCAGTTGATGAAATGGGCACATTGTAAGTGGCAACCCATTGCGTTGCACCAACTACTGCAACACCTTTGGACCGAGCCGCTTGAGAAGGGCCAATGTCTGGCTCTAGCTGCAAGGACTCAGGTTCTACCCCACCTGACCACTGGTTACCAATGGCATTGGGCTTGTAGAAACCCAATTCTCTTCTGATTGAATCAAGGGTCCTCCCTTGTTCATCTGCTGCTCCATATAGAAATACAGGAACTGCATGCTTTGTATCAAGGAACATTAGCAAGTGGTATAAAAGTTTAAAGAGCTGTTTAGAAAAACAGGATTTAGAACGTCTCAATCATAACATGCAAAATCAATTGATATTTTGCAAACTACAGCAGATTTTTATTGAAAGGATTGGCAATGTTAAGCTCTTGGATATTCAGAATCTTGTAAAGCTATTGAATTTGGGTGCCAGTTAAAAAATGAGTTCATCTCATTTTAGTTAATCCTATGTGTAAGAATGATGGTTGTTGGTTATCGAGATTAATGTTAATCCTTACCCAAAAAGAATATGATCCCTAATACACAATTACATTAACTAAAATGAGATGAACTCATTTTCAGGCCCTTCTCATCTCGCTTGAGATTTTTGGTGGGCTCTGTTTTCCGCAACATTCCAAACATGAAAACCGTGTTTGGATGCACAAGTGACTTGAATTGCAAAATTCCAATATGAAGTATTCCTCAAATTGCAATTTTCTAGTCCCACTTAAAAGCAATTCAATTGAAAAATGGAGCGCTTTATCACTTTATATGTATGCAATTCAAGGAAATAAAAACATGGTCATTTCACATTTCAGGGAATAATAAAAAGTACGATCCAATCAGATAGTGCATCCAAACAAACCCATTATAGGAAATTTGAGAAGTGCAATTCAATTTCAATTTCAACCCCAACACCACACATACCTCCAAGCTTAAGTCCTATATCGGCTGCGACAGAATTGGCAAGGTGGGCTGCTTGATCCAGCGAAGCCTGAGAGAGAGGGTGGAAGCAGATGTGATCGACGACTCCTATACGTGGATGAGTCCCGGAGTGCAGTTCAAGATCGATTGCGTCGAGAGCCGCTTCGACCATTGAAAACACGGCATTTCTGAGGGGAGAGGGATTTGATGGGTCAGTCGTGAAATGGGAGACAAGCGTGTAACGGACTCGGTTGTAGGAGTCGTCTGGGAACTTGTTGATGATGGGAACTTCCGGGAATAGCTTGGCAGCTCGCTCGATCGATTCCAGTGCTGCTGGGTTGCGGCTTTCTGACATGAAGAGCGTGCAGCAGACAAGCATCTGCTTCGGCATTTTCTTTTGATTTTCTTCCAACTTCCTCCGCACGAGAGAGAGAGAGTTTCTTTCAACGTCCTCTGCAAGATAGAGAGAGACAGAGAGAGAGAGAGAGAGAGAGAGAGCCGACGATAAAAACAGAGGTGGTCTCTCGTCCGGGAGCGGATTAGGTGTTACCCGGGTAACACCAGCGGGTGTTACCCTCACCGTATAGGGCCCACCTTGATGAAAATTTTGTAAATCCACTCTGTCCATCCGTTTTTTCATTCATTTTAGGACTTGATTCTAAAAATTAAGAAGATCCAAATCTCAAGTGGATCACACCATTGGAACCTGTGATGACTGGTAATTAAAAACATATTGTGGGCCACAAAAGTTTTGGATTAGTATAATGTTTGTATTTTCCCTTTATCCATATATTTTTGACTTTATCAAGAGGTTGGATGGAAAATAAAAATTACGATAGGCCCCAGGTGGACCCTTCGCATTTTTTATGGTGGACAATCAATCACCATTGTTTAAAACGGTGTGGTCCACCTGATATTTTGATCTGCTTAATTTTTACAAAATTTTAGTAAAAATTATATTTAAAAAACGGATGAACGGTGTGGATATGTAAAATAATCTTCAAGGTAGGCCCCACGGTCAGGGTAACACACTAACACCCACTAACCTGTTACCGTGTAACACCTAATCGGCCACAAGAACCGTCCAGCCACCATTTAGCTTCCAATGTTTCATGTTTCAAAGAATCCAAACCGTCCATTAGGTTTTCTATATAACGAGAATCACGTCGTATAAAAATCAGCCACATCCACTCAGAAGGTGGGCCAGATCATAGAAAAATCCGTACACCCATTGATGAATGACAAAATACAAGTAGTCCCTCGATGAATACCAATCAATACATAATACAAGTAATCCCATCAGCCACCTCCACTCATTAAGTGGACTACTTTTATTTTGTTATTTGTCAAACCCCTGAGGAATTAATGGGGCTTACATTTCCACAGTGTGATTGTTATGGTTGGGCCCACAATTGGACGGGTTGGATTTTGCAGGCACAAGTCATTTTGAAATTTACCCGCTCGGCGTATGAGGTAGATTATCGTCCAGAGCATTTCTCATGATAAAAACACCCAGAATGCGTTTGTGGATGTGATTTCTTCTGGCTCAGGCCCACCTACTCACGTGGTTGGTGATAGCGGATAAGGTGAATCCGACTTAGTAGGTGAGACTCTGACCGTGGGGCGGAAGCAGATTGCGTTGGATCAGGTCGGACCTTTAAGCGTCCGACCAGATCTGTGTGGTGGCCACTTTGATGTATCTGTTTATCCAGGCCGTTCATCCATTTTCTAAGATTATAGTAGGATATTAGCTCAAAATTGAGGCAGATCCAACGCTCTCGGTGGGCTACGCTGAATACTAAGCTTGGGTTGTATTAATGTCCATTGAATACACAAGGCATTAAATGCCAGAGTTACCTACGTGGGTGCACTAGAGCGTTGGATCTACCTTATATTTGGGATGAACAACGCTTAATAAATAAATAAATAAGTCACGGTGGGCCTCACATGGATCTAATCGCTTAAAAGTATGAGCAGGGGTTGGACGCAATCCACTTCCACATCCATGTATATGATCTGCTTATCCATTATTGCTAACTTATTTTAAGGCATAGCCAAAAATTGATAGGGCGCGGATAGGATACTGACTAAGGTCAGTAGCCAAATCTCTACTGAAGTGACGTCACCAAGCTCTGTGGACCCCACCATAATAGATGTGTTATATCCGTACCGTCTAACCGTTTTTAGAGATTGTTTTATCGCATTACAAATACAATGAGATAGATCTAAAGTTTAAGTGGACCCCACCATAGAAAATAGTAGGGACAGTGAATCCACCGTTCAAAACTTCTTAGGGGCCACAGGAGTTTCCAATCAAGCTGATATCTTTGTTTTCACTTCATCTATCTCTATGTTAACTTATGAATAGGTTGGATCTCAAAAATATATCACGATGGGCCCTATAAATGTTTCAATGGTAGGTGTGACTGCTCTCACGGTTTTCGGTGGTGGGTCTATTTGAAATTTAGATCTATTTCATTCTCTTTGTAATGCCGTAAAACGATCTCTAAGAATGGCTGGACGGTATGGATATAACACATTCATCATGGTGGAGTCCATAGAGCTTGGTGACATCACTTCAGTAGCGATTTGGCTACTGACCTTGTCAGTATCCAATCGGCGCCCCCTTCATTTTAAGGCATACAAAGAAATTTTCCGACGCGGATTAGATACTGACATGATGAGCTGGCTACCGAAGTGACGTCACCAAGTTCTATGGGACCCACTATGATGCATATGTTGCATCCGCACCGTCCATCCATTTGCAGGTATCAATTTATGACATGATACAAAGAATGAGTGAATGAGTCAGATAAAAAACTCGAGTGGACCCCACCACAGAAAACAGTGGAGAGACGTCAACCATTAAAAAGTTCTAAGGGCCATAAAAGTTTTCAATCAAGCTGAAATTTCTGTTTTCCGTTCTTTCACGGCTGTCTTAACTTATGAATACATTGGATCTCAGGTAAACATCATAGGAAGGTTTCAATCCGTGGCCGTCACTCTTCCCCCCGTTTTCTATGGTGGGTCAACTCCAGCTTAGGATCTGATGTCTCATGCCCTAAAATGATCTATCCAAGTGGATGGATGGTGTGGATACAACACATATATCATGGTAGGTCCCACCAAACTTAGTGGCGTCACTTCAGTCACTCCAGTAGCTAGTCTCGCTGCTCAACCTGTCAGTATCTAATCCGCGTCCTAAAATTTCAGGTAGATCCGATCATCGATCATGAGACAAACACACAAATATATAGAGAGAAAAATGCTCACACGCAATGAATGGACAATTTAAATTCATCCAACTAGATTGGCATTAAATAGAGAAAATACTTCTCCTTATTTATATATAATGCATACTTATAAGACGGTACATGACATCAAGTTTTATACAGTACGTGTCACATATCTAGTCCGCTTATCTAACAAGGCATGAAGTTAAATCTGAATTGTTGGAATGAATTTTTATCAACTCACTTTTCTTATAAAAGAAGATTATACAATTAATTAGAGAAAAATAATAATTTTATATGCTTCGCATGCTTATAATGGACCATAAATATTTAACAGACTGGATTTGTTACACAAGTGGTACATTGCCCGGATAAATCACAAGAGTCCCAACTTATCTAAATATTTCATTTTATTTTAAAACAAACCTCCTCGTACTCTTCATTTAATTCCTCTTTATTGACGCTCTCTCCCCTATATTACTGGAAACGGACCCACCATCATGATGTTTGTGATGAATCTAGCCCGTTCATCAACTTTGATAGATCATGTTATGACATGGACCCAACAATGATATAAATCTAAACCTCAAGTGGGACACATGACAGGAAAAAGGTGAAAATTGAACTTCCACCATTAAAACATTCAAGCCTCTACAAAAGTTGTTTAAATGCGGCCACAAAAGTTTTGGATCATATTAATGTTTTATAATTTCAGTTCATCCAGTAGGAATGACCTCATGAACGGCATGGATGGCATATATACATCATGGTACACATAGGGAGGTTCAACGGCAGGAATTCCCTTACCTAATTTTTCCAGACGTGCAGCCCACATAAGTTTTGGATCTGCCTACACCCTGATCCATAGCTCAAGTGGTAAACTGAGTGAAAGATACCTCGATTCAATACCGAGGACTTGGTATCAATCCCTAGTGGGGGTGGCTAACAGTGATGTGTGAACTGACAGTGGGGCGTACTAACAAGCTAACAAAAAAAAAAAAAAAGTTTCGGATCTGCCTCAGTTTTGGGTACACATTTACGCACCTAGTAAGCTATGTTTCGACTGACCTGGCCCATTTGGGTGGTTGGTTCCAGTCCAAACTGGTCTGATCTGGGTGTTAAAACACAGGCTCTACCGAATCAATTCAGTGCATCCATAACTAAGTAACACGAGCTCTATTTCATAATCTCATGTGGAGAAAGATGCGATTACCTCTTCGATAAGTTCCTGATTAGGTGCACCAGGCCGCTTTTTGATGGCCACAATCATCCCATCATTAAGCAAACCCTTGTACACTTCTCCAAAATTTCCTTGCCTGATCAAATTGATATCGCTGAAATTCTTTGTCCAGGTTTAACTCGTCCAACATAAAACGCCTTGCCTCTCGCGAGTCGGATGGGTGAGGGCCACCTCTCAGAAGAGACAATTCAATGGCTTGTCCTGCTGCAAATTATCAAGAAAACCACATGATTACTTTCTTCAGACTGAAATCCACATGACTCTCACATACTCTTAAGTTGGCGTTTGGATACATTAAATAATTGAATTGCAATAATTAGTTCAATCTAGCGGAAATTACCAAATTATAAGTACCTTTGTAGTAATAGTATTCAAATTGCAGAAGTTGCTTTCAAGTTGGAATTGGAAGGGATTTAACTGCAAAATGAATACTACGGAAGGTAAATGCAATTTGGCCATTTCCAGTTAATTGAACTGCTATCCCAATCGAATTCAGTAGTGCACCCAAACACATCCCAAAAGTAAGGCTATGTACCTTGAAGAGATGGATCTGAAGAACCTGTCTCAGAGGTTCTTGAAACACTCCTCTTATGTAGTAGGCAGAACCATAGGAATACAAGTAGCGCCACCAATCCAACAGCTCCTGCAGTGCCTCGAAGTATCACTGCAAGAGATGTTGTCATTTGGTACGTGCCACACTTCCATGATGCAGAACAGGAGCCTGGAAATATATATCCTAAACATCGAAGCTGAAATATAAAGGACATTACTTGATGTCAACAGAATCACCAACTGAAGACCTAAAAAAGAATTATGGCCCGTTTGGCAGACACCTAAAGATTGGTTCATCTCATTTTAGCTAACTGTGAATATGCATTAGGAATCATATTTTTTTGGACAACCAACAATCATGATCTCTTAAACATAATTACAGTTATCTAAAATGAGAAAAACTCATTTTTAGGTGTCTACCAAACAGGCTCTTAGAAGATGCCAATGACATGTCCTAATTCAAGAAACCAAGATCCATAGAAACATGTTTACAGAATTATCGAACACAGGAATGCTGATTCAAGAAAGCCCATCTTCAAGTGTCGAACTCCTGTGCCAGATGTGCAATCATTGCAGATGCCTGTGGCATTCGAGACTTTCATCACATATGCATGTTGAACATGATCGTTGATGTCATTTTTCTAATAATCTATTTCTTGATACACGTGTCCCACCTGATAAACGGACCAACTGGACTTTTGGGCTAATGAACATTCACCACAGGCACCAACCAACATCCCGGATCCTGCACACAAGCATTTGTGTCGGTTGAAGATGGGGCATCTGGAATTAGCATCGCCTTGTCGAACCTGTTTCAATTACATGATTCCGATTGCATCTCCATATTGATAGTCGTAAGAAGGATCGATATAGAGTCAATTTCCGCTCTTTCTTATTGTTATAGAATTTTAAAATATAACATATTGCAACCAATTCCATGTTTCTTACTCCAAATCCAAAATCCTGTTATCCATCAATGATCATACTCTACTATGAATGAGGAAATAAAAGAAAAGAAGAGAAATCTTGAATTATGTCGACATATTTCAATTTCTGGCAAGAGTAGTTCAATACCCGCAACCTTTTCCCGCAAAAAGATCGCAGCACAATCTCAACAACGCTTTGCTTCATTCTCCAATCATCGATTGATTCAATCACATTCTCCACACACCCACATTGCCGATACAAAAAATCACCCACATTCACATCAAGAATCCTCCTTGGCAGATCCTAACAAACCGACAACCAATTGAAAAAAATGAGACACCTAAAGACAGTTCCACCCAATTCCCCTCGAAACCAATCTGGAAAGTTCCTGTGAAGACAGTGAACCGATCCACCAAATGCTTCTTGAGTGTTTGAAGAGCACAGCTTGATTTGAACAAGCTTCACTTCATATCAATTCAATCAAAATTTCCATTCGTGCACGTGTCGTCCTAATCAAAATTCACATGCATTCTTCCTCATTGGACCCCAACAAAACACTCACCTGCTCCTAAACGAATCCAATTCATGATCTCCCAATCGAAAACAATCCCAACTTGCCGGCTTTCAAAAAAATAAGACCCTCCAACTGCTCTTGGATCCCAATACAACAAACACTCACCTTAGGCCAGGAGAATCTGTACTGTATTTGGATTAATTAAATCGAGTCCGCTTCTCTGTATCATCGTTTCGAATACCAACAATGCCGACAAACGGACAATGACCCCACACCGACAATCTGGGTATAAAAACACCATCAAACTACCATTTCAAAGTTCAAACCAATTAAAAATTTCAAAAACAAACATTTTTTTCTTCTTATTTTGATGTTTCAAAGAAAACCCATGTGAGCAAAATTCAAATGGATGGTAAAAAACCTCGCCCCAAAAAAACATGGGTCTTGAACAGTACATACATAGAGAGAGAGATATATAGATATAGATATATTGAGAGAGAGAACATGGGTCTTGAAATAGTATATGCAGAGAGAGAGAGAGAGAGAGAGAGAGAGAGAGAGAGAGAGAGAGAGAGAGAGAGAGAGAGAGAGAGAGAGAGAGAGAATTTGAATTATAGGGGCTGTAAAGCAGTTTGAAGGGGTTGTCTGGTACTGCAACTTGGAGGGATTTGGATGGGTTTTTTTTTGCCATCCTGTCCCATTTTTGGGATGTTGGGCAATGGCAGCAGAGAGAGAGACTCTCCCCCCCTTTTTTTAAAAAAAATTTTAATTTAATTTTTTTAACCATATATCTATCTATTGAAAGCTGTGGGGTTGTGTTGTTGCTAACATCCAGCTGCATTGACGTTGCTCCAACCGAAGGGGGAAAAAAAAACAATTAATAATAATAATAATAAGAGCTTTGCTAAGCACAAGTGACAGAGTGTCACATATGTGCAATAGAGAATCCATCTAGAAGGCTGGTCAAAATATGTAAGTGTTCTTGCACAAAAAATAGATCCGGTCCACCTAGCAGGTGGGCCACAATCTAAAACACATCTGAACTGGTTAGAAATTTTCATCAGTAGAGTTTTTTTTTTATTATTATTTTTAAAGAACGATTTTTAACCATTGATTTACATGGATAATGTTTGGATGGCATAGGTTATCCTATTAAAGTAATTACAGTGATGTAGATAATATGATTGTTTTGATATCATCAATGGGTCATGTGCCCAATATATTAATAGCCTAGTGACACACGTGTTACACATGCAACTCTTGAAAGGATTTTAGATGTAATCCAAGCTTCTACTTTGGACTTAAAACCCCCTCTTTAACAGGATTTGAAATTCCTTGTATTTAAAACCCACAATTACTTTATGATGCCAAACCTATAAGGGAATTTGAAATCCTCCCAAATTCATGGTGTCAAACTAACCCCAAGTCTAATTATCTAGAAGTGTTCCAAGTCAATTTTGGTGATTTTGCTACTTTTAGTGACTTTACTAGCATTTGAAGTGGAGTTGAGTTAGGAATTTAAGGCCGGTATAAGCATCATCAATTTGTTTGTAAGAGGGGCAACTCATTTTAATCAATTTTACCACTTTGAGAAGTTTTCTTTTCCTGTGGATTCTAGTCCTTACATAGAGAAAGAAGACGGATGGTCTTTTTTCTTCTCCTTTTGCCGTTGAGAAGTTTTCTTTGAATGTCGCTAGACATAGCCCTTCCAAGTTGGGGTCCATTGAATTAACAATCTTATAAATCTAATCACTAAAGCATATCAAGTTAGAAGTCTTGGATACTAATTACATCTTTAGGACCATTTGGGAGCTCGTATTTCTAATGCTTAGATTCTGAATCAAGGAGATTCAGAATCCTTCACTTATGTTTGGCAACTTGTATTCAAATTGCACTGGAATCCAAAAATGACAATGCATTGAAATTATGTAGTATATTAATGGAATATTGAATTTGATTAGTAAATCAACTTTAATATCCCTAATTAATGTACTTATGTAATGTTTGACACAATGATTGTAACAAGCCGACTAAAATATGTACTTTGGAAAAAGATAATGAAATTCAAAGCCTCGAATGGGCCACAAGCATAGGATCACAACGGATGAACCAACCAACATTTTTTAACCATTGATTTATGTGGCTAACTTATGTAATGTTTGACACAATGATTGTAACAAGCCGACTAAAATATGTACTTTGGAAAAAGATAATGAAATTCAAAGCCTCGAATGGGCCACAAGCATAGGATCACAACGGATGAACCAACCAACATTTTTTAACCATTGATTTATGTGGCTAACTTGGACTGCTCATATCATTCTATTAATGTAATTTTAGTGATGCCACTAATAATATGATTTTTTTAAGGATATCATAAGTGGGCCATGTGTGCAATGGATGATTAGACTAACGATAATTACGTTATACACGTGGCCCTCCTACCTTTAAAAATGAGTAAAACAGAGGAATGACAATTTCAACAAAAATAAGAAATTTCAAAACTCAGCAAACTGAGTATTTAAAATCCACATAGATTCCAAATACTTCCTAATCCACACTGCCAAATGATCCCTGGATTCTGAATCCATTCAATACCCCCAGAATCCATTCAACACCCCCATCCATGACCCCTTAATAGGTTTATAATTTAAAATTATATGAATACTTTAAATGGTATGAATCAAGGAATAAGATATTTCACTTGTCATCAATCTTGTGGAGACACTAGCCATAGATTCAAAAAACCAAAATCCAGACAACCAATCCACTCACCCAGACAAAAAATACGATTGTCCATTTCCAAAATTTAAGTTGTGGACATGCGCCCGGTATTAGTTCGCGCTGGCAAATGATCTCCTCCAGCATCGGCTTTGCTCCGGCAAAGGCATAAAAGGGTATAGAAAAATGGATGGATGGTTTGAATCGTACACATACAACAGGGTGGGTCCCACGAGTGTACCACCTATTGTTTGGAATGTTACTAGTTCAGGCCTGTATCACCTTATGAAAAGTCAAGTGCAATGAATGCAATGGTACTGGGTGGTGTTCAATGGTGGACGTTTTTATCTCCAACCATTTCCTATAGTGTGGCCCACCGAGAATCTGGGTCAGGCAGATTATTAGGACCAATGTTTAACATGGAATAACCAATCAGATGGATGGTGTGGATTCTTACAAAACGGTGGATCCACGACAATATGTATCAACTAGATATTCATGTTTTCACTTTACATAGGCATACGTGACAATACTAATAGATTAGATGGCAATATATGCCATGCTATGGCCATAGGAATATTTCAATGGTGCACAATGGTGATCACTGTATTTCATTTTCTGCTTTTTCCTGCATAATATGAAATGGGCATAAATGCTTGGATGAAGACCATCCATCCACCAAACTTGAAAACCCATGTCCCAAAAACAGAAACCAATGCTTCTCTACTTATTACAAAGTCTACATGATCTTTTGGAAAGTGCAAAAATTCAATACGTTATATGAATCAAAACAAATCCTAACTTAAAATGCTGAGATGAGTGGGTTATACCTGAAAATGATAACTAACAAGAAGGTCATTGATGGAAATAAGTTGGATATGACATACACAAATGTCGACGAAGTTTGTTCTAGTGGTCCAGTATAATACAATGTCCTAGCAAGCACAGCCCTGAAACACACCATAACAAAAAAAAAAAAAAAAAACCTTGGAAAATCATGGGTATTAAAGACTGAATTTACTTACAAATTTCAGCTGAGTTGGGAACATTGATTCTATTTTCCGGTAACTTTTGGGAATGCATGGTCCATTAAACAAAAGAGCTTGTATAAGAAACTTCAGTGATTTTATTTCCAGATATCTATCTATAGCACCTGTCGTGTGCAATGGGTACAAAACCAGCCTATCATGTTGTGTGTGACATCTACTCGGTCTGCATCTCATGTGAATGGATGGTCCTAATCATAGGTGAAGATGCATTCATCATGAGGCCAGTGTGACAAAGGGCTTGGACCACCAGCATGTGTTTCAACTTTCTGTTAGAGACCTATGCTGCATACATGACCTCATAATTACCCTGAGTAGATAATCACAGCCATCTGATTAAGAGCCTTTGAAATGGACGATAAGACCATTTTGCACTACCGTCCCTTTTGCTACAAATGAATGGTCATGGAGTGTCATACCACATCCAAACTGAGAGTTGGATCTACTTCATTTTTGGGATCATGCACTAAAATGATCTAGAAAAATGGATGGACAGAGTGAATAAAACTCTTACACAATAGTGTGTAGTGTGTTCCACAAAGCTTTTCCAGCACCACCAAATAACTATGTTGGTGTGTGCTACAACAGCCAACCATGTGTATGTGAAATCCTATTCTATCAGTAGATGTGCTTAGAATTGAATATTCTTACGGTTATAGCTATATTGTCTAGCGCACAAGATACTGTTATAGTCCATTTCTATTATCTTGTTTCACCATGGAATGCCACATGATGATTTTATTGTAGGACATTTTCTGTAAGTGCCGGCTCTTCATTTTTTCCCCCATTTTCAAAATGGCTCCTACCTTTATCTTTAGAAAAAAACAAAGCTAAAAGAAAAGGAAAAGAAAAAACGAGGGGCTTCTTTATCAGTTCATGACCCCACGTTTTTAGACCTTGTTTTCAGTTCAAGCAAAAGATTTTTCTGAAAAAAAAAAGAGAGAAAAGAATCATCCCAAAAGCAGAAAGAACTGCATCATCATAATCGTAAAGATACCACTATCTGCATAATATGATCAAAATATACTTCATGTTAGACCTTGGGAAGGTTCCGACAGTGGGCAAACTGTCCCTCTCATGGGACAAAATGGCAACTGATGGTTGAAAAAATCAAACTGATAGGACAATTCTAGCTGCCTAACATTTTCCCACTGAATGTGATCCAATGCCATTTTATTTAACTGCCCGTTTTAAGGCCATTAATCTGACGAATAGGAATAACCAACCTGTATTTATACAACTGCCCACTGCATGCAACCAGAGCCCACATATACAAATCACTTCTGTATTTTGTATCTCATGTAAACGTTTTGAAATGAACAGACCAATACCTTTCTTAAGCATTGAATGTGGGGTCCATCTATCTCAGACAAAGTATCAAGATCTGAGCATTCCACTTTCTTTCTTTCTTTTTTTTTTTTTTTTGGAAAAAAGGGCTTTCCCTTGTATCTTTGTTAATTAGCAAAAAGAGATATACAAAGACTGAACATTCAGGAGGGCTCCACAATTACATCGGGCCTCACCTATCGTATAGCCAAGATGGGCAGCAGGAAAAGGAAGAAAGGAAAAAAAAAAAAAGAGAGAGAGAGAGAGAGAGAAAATTGGATAGACAAAATGGGCGCTTCTCGAGGATGAGAAGAGGGAGACAGGGAATCATGTACAATGAGAGGTTGAACCTAGCTGTGAAGCACTCCAAGCTCCCAACCCACTCCCTGAGATAGAATCTCTCAACCCACTCCCTGCCTTGCGCTGGAGCTCCTGATAAAGCCCATACCGGCGCAATCTAGCACAAGGGAGCCTCTAATGTGTCTTGGGAGATCGGCTCTGGAGCGATAAAGGGAGTCAGCCTGTTTATCGCTACCTAACTTTGCTAGAGCATCCGCGACAGAGTTACCTTCACGGAGGGTGTGGGAAAAAAGCAGGTTAAGCGGCCAAATCATGCATCTGAGCATTCCACTTGAACCTGTATGCAACATGAAAATTAAAGCATTTGAGCAAGTATTCAAAAAAAAAACTAGGGCAAGCTAACAACATTTGAGCAATGCAAAGAACTCCAGCTGCAGCACCATTCCACATCTAAAATCCTTTAAAATCCATGTATCAGAAAATTGATTTCTTCTCGTACAAGTGAAGATCTGATGTAGTGAGAAAAATTGAAAAATCATATAGTAGACTAAGGAAATAAAATTTCAAACAAAATTCACAATGAATCATTAAATACAAAGAAGCAGAAAATTCAGAATTTCAATCAAACTAGCAGGTCAGGACAGATGCAACCTATTACTATGAAATCTAAAATTTTTGAGTAAGAAATGATACCAGAACAGAACCTTTCTGTAAATCTTCACAATGAGCATATGTTTTTATAATTTTTAGTTGGAATTATAATCTAATGGTACATATCATGTGCCGTGTACTCATGTTGCATTGTGCACACTCTTTCTCTATTTTCAAGCAACCGCTAATTTTCTTCTTGAAAGTGCTTTAAATTTGTCTGAATTGGAAATCTTTCCATCTCTTCTGTTCTGTTTGTTTTATTCTCTTAGCTTCCATTTCAAATGAGTTTTCTCACTGCCTTTACTGAAAGATATGATAGTGGGACGATTCTCATATATTATATGATTATTTTTATTTTTATTTTCTGTGCTCTTGACTCTCTTCTCAATATCTTCCAAAGAATCTTATTATTATTCAGTAAAATCCAGAAAATCTGGCTGTAATGCTGTGTGCATTATAATGACTGACTTTTTCTAATCAGCCAAATTCTAGTGATGTGAAGGAATTTAGAATGAAGCTTGAGGAGCGGAGACACATGTTCAAGCAAGACCATGTAAGAGCACATGATGAAAACATAGCCCACGTACAGCTAAAAGTAACTGGGTGATTGGAGTGACAGATAGATTGATTTTAAAAGTTGAAATTAACCTATGAGAGGCAAGCATAATCTATCATGCGGCTGAAAATGAAGAGAACGCAGATCAGAAAGACATCACGCTTGAGAGTGAGTTTCAGGTGTAAGTTGCATACAAGTGAAATCACTTCTTTTGCTCAGGATTTCAAATGCACTAAAAAAGTTGTGAGTGACTTACAGCTTGTAACTCACTTACAGGTGAAATTTTCTGTCCAAACACCACCTTTAAGTGGGGTTTCCTGTAAACCCTTGACAGCTAATAAAATTTCCAGGCATCCAAATGACCCCTAAATGCACCGGAAATTTGAGAAATCATATGATCATTGGTCTAAGCATGTAGTGTACTCAGATAGATGGCTAAGAAAGAACTAGAGTGGCAATCTAAATTCAACAGAAAATGCCAAATTTGGGTTGGTGGGTCTTCCCAATCTTGCTATATTTGGGGCATGGTCCATCCACTGTGCGTCCCATCATAGCAATGGTCTCAAAGACTGAACCACAGGCCCCATTTGTACAAATTCAAGGCTTATACAGTAAGTATCCCTGGGCCAAGGATCAAATTCAAAGAGAAAATCAGATAGAGGAGATAATTACCACAGTCAATGCGGTCCAACCATGAAAAAACCCATGCTGTCTAATGGCTTCTCCATCTGGAGACTTAGACATACTTGCTAATAAGCACAGGCGTCCAACTATAGACATTTCCACATTCATGAAGCATGAGTTGTGTTTCTTCACCTGCACCAAAAGGAAACAATGTAGAAAGGATAGAAGAAAATGGAGAAAAAAGAGAAAATGGAGGAATGTAAAGGAGTTTAACTTGAGAAGCCCACTGACAGAAAGAAGAAGCCCACTGACAGGCTTCCAACTATAGACATTTCTACAGTCATTCAGCATGAGTTGTGTTTCTTTACCTGCACCAAAAGGAAACAATATAGAAATGATAGAAGAAAATGGAGAAAATGGAGGAATGAAAAGGAGTCTAACCTGAGAAGCCCACTGACAGAGAAGAAGCCAGACCAGAGAGCACAGAAGCAACTAAAACAGGAATGATTCCATGAAAGAGAACTTGATCTGGGTTAGTGCCACTAGAATCCCTGCTAGAACCTTCTCCAAAGCTTAGAAGTATGGCAGCAATTATTAGTAAGAATAGGGCCCCATTTGTTTAACTGATTGCTTCTGCCTACAAATTGCACCCAGAAAAAATATAGTAAAGTGATTGTCAGAGAACCTGGTAATTCTCTGAAATTACCTGCAAGCGCATAGCCATTAAAATGGCCTAGCATCAGCCTAGCCAGCAGAAATGCTCAACTCAGAATATATAAGAAAAGCTTTCTCCTGCCTTTGGAACCAATAGGAAATGATTGAAAAGTTAGACATAAGACAGTGATTTACTATCTGGAATAGGCCTAGGAAAATAACTAGTGATTAATAACCACTGCATTCCAAGAGTAAGGGGAGAGAAAAAAACAATGTACAGTACATTTGGTAGTATAAACTATAAAGTGAGTCAGGAGTCAACAAAAAACATTGAAACTTCTAAAATACTCTTACATGTATCATGACCAACGGACCAAGTCTATGGTTCTTATACTGTTTCCCCTCAGCTAGAAGCAAGGTTCTCAAAACTCGGTTTCAGTGTGCAATTCAACAACGAATTAAACCAACCGGGCAGACAGTGACTCATCAAAGCATACATGTTTATGGTCAAAAGTCCAAAAATAAAGAAAGAAAGAAAGAAAAAACTGATGCCTAGGATTATCCGGTGGGGCTCGTGGGACTCCCCCTCCATCGCTTCTCTGCAACACAAGATCCACATACAAACAGGCACATGTACTAAAGAATTAAAGAAAAAAAAATCCATGAACAAAGACCCAAATGCATATAAAAGAAACACAATTCTTTATCATGTTTCCATTTCCATCTTTAATGAAAGTGAGATCTCATGCATTACCTTGTACAAATCGACAGCAATGAAGTTGGGCCATCGTTTTCCTGCTGCTTCATGACATGTACCAGTCATGCTAGTGAGTGGAGATAAGTTGTCCTTACAAACTGTCGCTAAATTAGGATTGTCAGGGAAATAGTTCTCTAAAACAAGGGATCTGGTTGTTGTGTTCATGGGAGATGATTCCGCATGATAAGGATAAGAACTCGCCTTCATCCCACTGTCACCATCTGCAGTTTCAGCCCAATAACCAAAACCAATAAAAAGAGAATCAACGATAGCTTCACATGTTTATACTCCTATGCATCAGAAATTCAAATTGGACAATGCTTCCTATTTTGATGTATTTTATATCAATTTCATTTTATCTCCAAAAGAAAATTGATTCAAGGAGAAAACACAGAAATTTTATATGTTTACTGAATTTCATTAATAGTGCAGACCTCCTCATGAGGCCACATTCGCCAACCTGCGGAAAGCATTAGAGCATGCATCAAGCGGTCCATGCTAATAAATAGCCAGGCTAAAAAATCACGCCAGTTCACTCGTCAAGTGGAACACACATTTAAAAAAGAACAATGAACATTTTAAAAGAATTACCAGGAGTCCACATTCAACTAAAGCACGTGGCCTGCCCAATGAATGTACAACAAGCCTGATTCTCATGCCACATCATCTACTCGGCAGGGCCCATGTTATGCACGGCTCTAACATCAGGGATGGATGCATGTGGGCTTAGCAAAGCATGTACTAAATTTCTACAGGAAAACAATCATCCGTCTATCTATAATAGTTCCACTGCAAGATCTGCATGGGATATACATTTATGAAAGGAGAGAAAACAGGGCTTTCATTGGTTTTCTACAACATATCTCCACTCATAGGTAATGCCTTCAGAAGCCTCCTTGGCTGATTTTGAGGTGAATACCAACAAACGCTGGTTCTTACTAATCATATCATCGATGATGGGCCAATCTTGCCCATTTTTAGGCATCCCTGATACCAGAAATCAAAATTTCCTAAGGCCGGCGGCATTGAATACCTTAGTTAGGCCTTGAGGTGACGTGACATAATCTTCTATGAAGATTGTAATGATCTCCAAAGGGTTGGCATCAAGGAACACTTGAATTTCTTTCTGCACATTAATAGCAGGTTGTTGTTAATCAGATAGGTTAATCAGAATTCAATCATTTCATTATATTCATATAAAAAGGAATCAACTGCGACTTACGAATGGTATCAAATTGTAGCATTGGCCTCCAAAGGAGTGGCACAACCAAATGTCATTGTTGAAGTCGTACATGTTAGGCATCACCCCTCTTACATCCTTCTGCAATGATTCAGAGTATAAATAGCATTAATAAAAAAAAAAACCATATCTTTTTTTCGTTCACTTTTTTCTTTTTGCAAAAATAATTATATATTTGTTAAGATGGACATCTTGTTCATGAACACTATACAGTAGCGAGCATGTAAATCATATCTTCTATCTAAGAAGACCCACCTACACATACATACAGATCCCATCTTCAAGATACAAGTATTTCTATGTTGCGTGTATGCGATTTTCTGTTAGTAGAGTTTGCTTACGGGTTTATTATGGATTCCTAGCTGAGCCCAGGTGATGACTTCCAACAGCTCTTCTAAGGTTCCATACCCACCTGAAATAGGAAAGGAAATAAGAAAACCTGAAGGCTTTAGGAATCTGATTAAATGGGTTATTGAGAGAAGAAGAATAGAACCTAGAAATGCGATGAAAGCGTCGGAATGGCGGGACATCTCTGCCCTCTTTTGATGCATGCTGGCCACTGGTTTCACCCTCTCCTTCTGTTTCTCCTGTAATCTGCCATTAAAGAACGTCTTTCAGCAACATAAGAAAATGAGAATAGATGAAAGAAGCAAGAGAAGAAAGGCATATCTACTTACTCCTTTGCACATGAGAGTCTTCAGTATGATCCTACAAAGAAAAGCCATCAAAGAAAAGGTCGAAAAACGTTCATTAATCCAATGAAAAACAAAACCCATATAAAAAATCATTCCTTTCTTTTATGATTGTGTTGGTTTTTCCCACCTAAAACATGTCCTCCTCCTTTATAAAACGAGTGAGAAAAACTCCGTTTCAACATTAAGAAAAGAGTGACAAACTCAGCTCCTTTCTTTCAACCAACATTTATGAAAAAATTTGTTTTCTTCATCACAGAAACAATGATAAAGGTTGATGAAAAGAGTGACAAACTCAGCTCCTTTCTTTCAACCAAAATTTATGAAAAAATTTGTTTTCTTCATCAAGGAAACAATGATAAAGGTTGATGAAAAGAACAGCAAAAACTTGAGGAGAAAATAAAGTGATGATGGAATGATTAATGCCCCAGTCGCAATTACAGGATTCAAATGTCTAAAAAGCAAGACATGCACACATGACAATATGTTAGCATTAATATTATAAAAACTTATGTATCTAAAAAATATATTATAAAAACCTACAAAAAAACTAACAAGCTTTTATTCTCTTCACAATTTGTTGAGAGAAACCAAGAAGACAAATAGTTTGATCCGGATCCAAAAGAAATAGTACCATGCCTAATCAAATGACACTTGATCATCACATCAAGGATTAAAATAATTTGTGTGATGACTTCCAATGTGTCCACACGTGCAAACATGGGTAGAAGCCCGATTGTCAAACTTAATTCTAAAGCATTTAAGCAACCACGAAAGGTAAAGATAAATTAGTACAGGGTGCACAGGATGAGATTTAGCTTACAGGAATGATTAGCTTTTGCCCCCCACAATGGAATTCAATTTTCCAAAAGGTTCCTTACAAGGAAAGTTTGAGTCTAAATACATTGAGCATGATGAAAGGAAAAACATATCTCAACAGGATAAATGGTGCTAAATTCAAGGTAATTATGAACCATCAACTAAAAGATGATTTTTTAGAAATTGAAATGTGAACTAAAAAAATGACAAAATGACAAAACGACGAAGAAAGCAAGAAAAGAATTCACATTTAGATACAAATGGCAAAACAGAATACCTTTGACAAAAACAGAATTGTAATGAAATCCCAATTTCCTAGTATTCATGATGAGAAAGTAGCCCTCAAATTACAGATAGATTCTTTTCAAATCCAACTTGAAAGTAATGCAATTGCAATTTGGAGCATGGTTCCTCAATATGAATGCTGAGGAAGGTAACTAATGAATACTTTTCTTGCTCTATTTTTAGTGATTTTCAGCTCCATTGCTAAGCATTGGAGGAAAGTCGATGTGGGTGCCGTCGTTTGGGGCCCGCCAAGCCTTCAATCAAGTGTTGCAGCAAAGTGCAGATCACGAACCATATTGGACACATCCAATGGACCAATCTTCCACTTCAACAACCACAACTTTGAGTTATAGAAACTTTCCACTAATGTATAAAAGATGAGAAACAGTAACAGATCAAACCTCAAGAACAAAAAATGGTGAGCACATCTAAGGTCTTGTAGCAATCGTTTGAAGCTTCAAATTCGAACCTGCAGTAGGCCAATGGCGTTTGGCTGGCTTGGTTATTGCAAGATCCAAAGGCGATTGAATTAGCTATATATGGGTAGTAATTGTTAGTTGATAGTCAGCAACAATTAGATCATTTGGAACATTACTTATATGAAAACTCAGTTGTAATTTCTATATTCAACCAAGACCTGACTCAAGACCAACCCAAACCCAAACCATGTGATAAACGGGTCAGGTTTGAGTCCTCTGCTCTTACTGATCACACCAGCAAGAATACTGTAATGAAATCCCAACAACAGCCTAGCAGGAGTATTGTAATGAAATCCATAACAAATATACATCAGCAGTTAAAAATACAATGCAATGGCAATACACAAGTGGCTTATCTTTTAAGAATCCATCTTCATCTTTCAAAAAGAAAAGGAAAAGAAATAGTTCAATGTCAGATTTGCCCAGATTTGCTTTAGATTTATCAGAACCGATATGAGTGTCCATCCGGACAGGGGATAGCCTAAAAACTGGGATATTGGCTCCATGACCTCCATGTTGGATTTGCTTAATTATAACTACATAATTGTGACTAAGTAGGGAATTCCGTCACCTTTGGAAGCAGTTAACCATCTCTTGCCAAGTGGGCATGGAGGATGAATGGCTGTACATGCACAAAGGTCCCCTATGGAAAAGAAAAATAGATATTGTAAAATAAATTAAGCTATATTTACAAAGCTCGTCCATGACCAAGCAAGATGGGGCCTATTCAAAATTGAATGGTGAGTATTGACAGCCCTACCAACCAACCAGGTGCATCCGTGTGTGTGTGTGTGATTTATACAAGCTTCAGTTTCTCCTCACTTGATCTATGAAAACACTTATGTCCATTTGCAAAACTTAAGAACAACCTAATTAGATGTTAGTATTAGAATTTTCCATTAAATAGCATTAGTAGATTGTTTCGCGTTATGTTACTCATGAAAACAAAAGCATGTATAAAAACTAAGTTAATTAGATATTAGTAGTAAAATTTAGATGGCTTGTGTCTCTCAATCCCCACAAAACACAAAAACAAGATGTGGTTGGATTAAAAACTACATGTGTTAACAACAACCTAATTAGATGTTAGTATTAAAATTTCCATTAAATAGCGTTAGTAGATTCTTCAACGCCATGTTACTCTTGAAAACAAAAGCATGTATAAAAACCAATGTTTTAAATATCGCCGGTAGCATAGCGGTAGTGTACACTATGTACTGTAGTGTGATTGTAGCACTACGTATCGTCCTAAATAGCATAAATGTACGCTATAGGGTTCGTAGCATACGCTAAAACTAAGCTAATTAGATATTAGTAGTAGAATTTAGATGGTTCATGTCTCTCAATCCCTACAAAACACAAAAACAAGATATGGTCAGATTAAAAACTGCATGTGTCACAACAACCTAATTAGATGTTAGTATTAGAATTTCCATTAAATAGCGTTAGTAGATTCTTCAGCGCCATGTTATTCCTGAAAATAAAAGCATGTATAAAAACCAGTGTTTCAAATAGCGCCCGTAGCGTGATTGTAGCTCTACATAGCGTCTTAAATAGCATAAATGTACGCTATAGGATTCGTAGCATATGCTACAACTATATAGCACGTAGCGTCCGTAGCGTAAGCTCCAATGTATTTTTTTTACTATTTTATTTTCTTCACGTTTTCTTTGTATCTAATGTTGAGGAATGTGACACTTGCATTGTACTTGATACTTTTAACCGATGAGATTTTTATTTTTTTTCATAATTATGACTTGTGGTTTCAATTAGACATTATTAATTAAAGTGGTTTGATTAGAAAGTTGTTGTTGTGCTAATTATATGATTTGGCTTGTATATGTGAATAGGCTTTTGAAAAATGATAACTAATAACTTGTTTGAAGATGCTTATAATTTATAAAATTAATCATCTTTTAGGCATATTCATATTTGTTTTTTCTCTATTTCATATTTATTTATTTATTTTCCTTTTTTTCACTATTTTTTATATTTGTCCTATTTTTAAATTAATTATCATTTAGGCTATAATAATGTTACACACTATAGAGGGCCGAGAGCTACGCATCATGCTACCGCTATTTAAAACACTGTTAAAAGCTAAGCTAATTAGATATTAGTAACAGAATTTAGATGACTTGTGTTTCTCAATCCTCACAAAACACACAATCAAGCTGGGGTTCAGATTAAAAACTGCATGTGTCAATAACAACCTAATTAGATGTTACTATTAGAATTTTCCATTAAATAGCGTTAGTAGATTCTTCCACACCATGGTACTCCTAAAAACAAAAGCATGTATAAAAATTAAGCTAATTAGATATTAATAGTAGAATTTAGATGGCTTGTGTCTCACAATCTCCAAAAATTACACAAACAAGTTGTGGTTCGGATTAAAAACTACATGTGTCAACAAAAACCTAATTACATGTTGGTATTAGAATTTTCCATTAAATAGTGTTAGTAGATTCTTCCATGACATGTTACTCCTGAAAACAAAAGCATGTATAAAAACTAACTAATTAGATATTAGTAGTAGAATTTAGATGGCCCGTGTCTCTCAACCCCCACAAAACACACAAATAAGCTGGGGTTTAGATTAAAAACTGCATGTGTTAAGAACAATCTAATTAGATGTTAGTAGTAGAATTTTCAATTAAATAACATTAGTAGATTCTTCCGCGCCATGGTACTTTGAAAACAAAAACAAGTATAAAAATTAAGCTAATTAAATATTACAAGTAGAATTTAGATGGCTCGTGTCTCTCAATTCCTATAAAACATACAAACAAGTTGTGGTCGGATTAAAAACTGCATGTGTCAACAACAACCCAATTAAATGTTCGTATTAGAATTTCCATTAAATAGCATTAGTAGATTCTTCCGCACCATGTTACTCCTAAAAACAAAAGCATGTATAAAAACTAAGCTAATTTGATATTATTAGTAGAATTTAGATGACTCGTGTCTCTCAATCTGCATAAAACACACTGACAAGCTGTGGTCGGATTAAAAACTGCATGTGTCAACAACAACCCAATTACATGTTAGTATTAGAATTTCCATTAAATAGCGTTAGTAGATTCTTCCGCACCATGTTACTCCTGAAAACAAAAGCATGTATAAAAACTAAGCTAATTCAATATTAGTATTAAAATTTAGATGACTCATGATCAGATTAAAAACTACATATGTCAACAACAACCCAATTAGATGTTAGTATTAGAATTTTCCATTAAATAGCATTAGTAGATTCTTCCGCGCCATTTTAATCCTGAAAATAAAAGCATATATAAAAACTAAGCTTATTAGATCTTAATAGTAGAATTTTGATGGTTGGTGTCTCTTAATCTCCACAAAACACACAAACAAGTGATGGTTATATTAAAAACTGCATGTGTTAACAACAACCCAATTGGATGTTAGTAATTGAATTTCCATTAAATAGCGTTAGTAGATTCCTTCGCGCCATGTTACTCGTGAAAAAAAAAAAAACATGTTTAAAAACTTAGCTAATTAGATATTAGTTGTAGAATTTAGATAGCTCGTATCTTTCAATCCCCATAAAACACAAAAATAAGTTGCGGTTGGATTAAAAACTGCATGTGCCACCAACAACCTAATAGATGTTAGTATTAGAATTTCCATTAAATAACATTAGTAGATTCTTACAGGCCATGTTACTCCTGAAAACAAAAGCAAGTATAAAAACTAAGCTAATTAGATATTAGTAGTAGAATTTGGATGGCTTGTGTCTCTCAATCCCCACAAAACACGTAAACAAGCTGTGGTCGGATTAAAAACTGCATGTGTCAACAACAACCCTATTAGATGTTAGTATTAGAATATCCATTAACTAGCGTTAATACATTCTTCCATGCCATATAACACTTGAAAACAAAAGCATGTATAAAAACTAAGCTAATTGGAATTTAGATGGCTCGTGTCTTTCAATCCCCACAATACACAAAAACAAGCTGCGGTCGAATTAAAGACTGCGGGTGTCAACAACAACCTAATTGGATGTTAGTATTAAAATTTCCATTAAATATAGTTAGTAGATTCTTCCACGTCATGTTACTCATGAAAACAAAAGAAGTATAAAAACTAAGCTAATTAGATATTAGTAATAGAATTTAGATGGCTCGTGTCTCTCAATCCCCACAAAACACACAAATAAGCTGTGGTCGGATTAAAAACTGCATGTGTCAACAATAAACCTATTATATGTTAGTATTAGAATTTTCCATTAAATAGCGTTAGTAGATTCTTCCGGGTCATGTTACTCTTGAAAACCAAACCATGTATAAAAATTAAGCTAATTAGATATTAGTAGTAGAATTTAGATGACTCGTGTCTCTCAATTTCCACAAAACAAAAGCAAGTCTAAAAACTGTCACGCCCCAAACTCGGAAACTGGGCTCACGATGTGGACATTTAACCATCATTGGCCATCAATGTGGACATTTAACCAACATTGCTCCCTAGGAATGGCCCACATAGAGCTAAACATATAGTGAGCCCATGACCTCATAAAAACTAAGCTAATTAGATATTAGTAGTAGAATTTAGATGGCTCATGTCTCTCAATCCCCACAAAACACACAAACAAGTTGTGGTCGAATTAAAAACTGCACATGTTAAAAACAACGCAATTAGAAATTAGCAATAGAATTTACATTAAATATAGTTTGTAGTTTTTTCTATGCCATGTTACTCCTGAAAACAAAAGCAAGTATAAAAACTAAGCTAATTAGATTTTAGTAGTAGAATTTAGATGACTCGTGTCTCTCAATCCTCACAAAACACGCAAACAAGCTGTGGTCAGATTAAAAACTATATGTGTCAACAACAACCCTATTAGATGTTAGTATTAGAATTTCCATTAAATAACGTTAGTAGATTCTTTCGCGCCATGTTCCTCCTGAAAACAAAAGCATGCAGAAATAGTAAGCAAATAGTACAATTTAGATGACTCGTGTCTCTCATTCCCCACAAAACAAACTAACAACTTGTGGTCGGATTAAAAATTGCATGTATCAATGAAAACCAAATTAGATGTTAGCCTTAGAATTTCTATTAAATAGCGTTAGTATATTCTTCCTCGCCATGTTACTACTGAAAAAAAAAGAGCAAGTATAAAAACTAAGCTAATTAGATATTACTAATAGAATTTAGATAGCTCATGTCTCTCAAACCCTACAAAACAAACAAACAAGTTGTCGTCAAATTAAAAACTGCACGCGTAAAAAATAAAACAATTAGAAGTTATCAATAGAATTTCCATTAAATAACATTAGTAGATTCTTCGGCGCTATGTTACTCCTGAAAATAAATGCATGTATAAAAACTAAGCTAATTAGATATTAATAGTAAAATTTAGATGACTCGTGTCTCTCAATCCCCACAAAACAAACTAACAATCTGTGGTCGTATTAAAAACTACATGTGCTAATAACAACCAAATTAGATGTTAGTATTAGAATTTCTATTAAATAGCATTAGTAGATTCTTCCGCAACATCTTACTCCTGAAAACAAAAGCAAGTGTAAAAACTGTCACGCCCTAAACTCGAAAACCGGGATCACAAAGTGGACATTTAACCATCATTGTCAATCAATGTGGACATCTAACCAACAGTTCTCCCTAGGAGTGGCTCCCATAGAGCCAAACATATAATGAGCCAATGGCCTCATAAAAACTAAGCTAATTAGATATTAGTAGTAAAATTTAGATGCTCCTAGGAGTGACCATTTAACCACTAAAATATATCTTAGTATTAGAATTTCAATTAAATAGCGTTAGTAGATTCTTCCAAGACATGTTATTCTTGGAAACAAAAGCAAGTATAAAAACTGTCACGTCCCAAACTTGAAAACCGGGCTCACAATATGGACATTTAACCATCATTGCCCATCAATGTGGACATCTAACCAACATTGCTCTATAAGAGTGGCCATTTAACAACCAAAATAGATGTTAGCATTAGAATTTCTTTAGAATAGCGTTAGTAGATTCCTCCGCGATATGTTACACCAGAAAACAATAACAAGTATATAAACTGTTACACCCCAAACTCAGAAATCGGGCTCAAAATGTGGACATTCGACCATCATTGCCCATCAATGTGGACATTTAACTAACATTGCTCCCTATGAGTGGCCATTTAACCATCAAAATATATGTTAGTATTAGAATTTCAATTAAATAGCGTTAGTAGATTCTTCCACGAAAGTTATTCCTGAAAACAAAAACAAGTATAAAAACTGTCATGTCCCAAACTTGGAAACCGGGTTACAATGTGGACATTTAACAATCATTGCTCATCAATGGGGACATCTAACCAACATTGTTCCTTAGGAGTGGTCATTTAACAATCAAACTAGATGTTAGTAATAGAATTTTCTATTAAATATCGTTAGTAGATTCTTCCGCGACATGTTACTCCAGGAAACAAAAGCAAGTATAAATGTGGACATCTAACCAACATTAACGCCCCAAATTCGGAAACCGGGCTCACAATGTGGACATTAAACCATCATTGCCCATAAATGTGGACATCTAACCAACATTGCTCCCTAGGAGTGGCCATTTAACCATCAAAATAGATGTTAGTAATAGAATTTTTATTAAATAGCGTTAGTAGATTCTTCCACAACATGTTACTCCTGAAAAAAAGTCAAGTAAAAAAATTGTCACGCCCCAAACTCAGAAACCGGACTGACAATGTGGACATTTAACCATCATTGCTCATAAATGTGGACATCTAACCAACATTACTCCATACGAGTGGACATTTAACAAATAAACTACATGTTAGTATTAGAATTTCTATTAAATAACGTTAGTAGATTCTTCCATGACATGTTACTCTTGAAAAAAAGTCAAGTATAAAAATTGTCACGCCCCAAACTCAGAAACCGAACTAATAATGTGGACATTTAACCATCATTGCTCATTATGTGGACATCTAACCAACATTGCTCCCTAGGAGTAGCCATTACACAACAAAAACTAGTTGTTAGTATTAGAATTTTTATTAAATAGTGTTAGTAGATTTTTCCGTGACATGTTACTTCTGAAAACAAAAGCAAGTATAAAAAACAGTCTCACCACAAATTCAAAAACCAGGCTCACGATGTTGACATTTAACCATCATTGCCCATCAATGTGGACATCTAACCAACATTGCTCCATAGGAGTGGCCATTTAACAACCAAAATAGATGTTAGCATTAGAATTTCTTTTGAATAGCGTTAGTAGATTCCTTCGCGATATGTTACACCTGAAAACAAAAATAAGTATATAAACTGTCACACCCCAAACTCAGAAACCGGGCTCAAAATGTGGACATTTAACCATCATTGCCCATCAATATAGACATTTATCTAACATTGCTCCCTAGAAGTGGTCATTTAACCACCAAAATATATATTACTATTAGAATTTCAATTAAATAGAGTTAGCAAATTCTTCCACGACATGTTATTCCAGGAAACAAAAGCAAGAATAAAAATTGTAATACCCCAAACTTGAAAACCGGGCTCACAATATGGACATTTAACCATCACTGTCCTTCATTGTGGACATCTAACCAACATTGCTCCATAGGAGTGGACATTTAACAACCAAAATAGATGTTAGCATTAGAATTTCTTTTGAATAGCGTTAGTAGATTCTTCCGCGATATGATACACCTGAAAACGAAAGCAAGTATATAAACTGTCACACCCCGAACTCAGAAACTGGACTCACAAAGTAGACATTTAACCATCATTGCCCATCAATGTGTACATTTAACCAACATTGCTCCCTAGGAGTGGCCATTTAACCACCAAAATATAAGTTAGTATTAGAATTTCAATTAAATAGTGTTAGTAGATTCTTCCACGACATGTTATTCCTGGAAACAAAAGCAAGTATAAAAACTGTCACGTTCCAAACTTGGAAACCGGGCTCATAATGTGGATATTTAACCATCATTGCTCATCAATGGGGACATCTAACCAACATTGCTCCCTAGGAGTGGTCCTTTAACAATCAAAATAAATGTTAGTAATAGAATTTCCATTAAATCTCGTTAGTAGATTCTTCCGAGACATGTTACTCCTGAAAACAAAAGCAAGTATAAAAATTGTAACGCCCCAAATTCAGAAATTGGGCTCACAATGTGGACATTTAACAATCATTGACCATAAATGTGGACATCTAACCAACATTGCTCCCTAAGAGTGGCCATTTAACCATCAAAATAAATGTTAGTAATAGAATTTTTATTAAATAACGTTAGTATATTCTTCCACGACATGTTACTCCTGAAAAAGGTCAAGTATAAAAATTATCACGCCCCAAACTCAGAAACTGGACTGACAATGTGGACATTTAACCATCATTGCTCAAGGATGGGGACATCTAACCAACATTACTCCATACGAGTGGACATTTAACAAACAAACTACATGTTAGTATTAGAATTTCTATTAAATAACGTTTGTAGATTCTTCCCTGACATGTTACTCTTGAAAAAAAGTCAAGTATAAAAATTGTCACGCCCCAATCTCAGAAACCGAACTAATAATATGGACATTTAACCATCATTGCTCATTAATGTGGACATTTAACCATCATTGCTCAAGGATGTGGACATCTAACCAACATTACTCCATACGAGTGGACATTTAACAAACAAACTACATGTTAGTATTAGAATTTCTATTAAATAACGTTTGTAGATTCTTCCCTGACATGTTACTCTTGAAAAAAAGTCAAGTATAAAAATTGTCACGCCCCAATCTCGGAAACCGAACTAATAATGTGGACATTTAACCATCATTGCTCATTAATGTAGACATCTAACCAACATTGCTCCCTAGGAGTGGCCATTTAACAACCAAACTAGTTGTTAGTATTAGAATTTTTATTAAATATCGTTAGTAGATTCTTCTGCGACATATTACTTCTGAAAATAAAAGCAATTATAAAAACTGTCCCGTAACAAACTCGGAAACCAGGCTCACGATGTGGACATTTAACCATCACTGCCCATCAATGTGAACATCTAACCAACATTGCTCCATAAGAGTGGACATTTAACAACCAAAATATATGTTAGCATTAGATTTTCTTTTGAATAGCGTTAGTAGATTCTTCCGCGATATGTTACACCTGAAAACAAAAACATGTATATAAACTGTCACACCCCAAACTCAGAAACCGGGCTCACAATGTGGGCATTTAACCATTATTGCCTATCAATGTAGACATTTAACCAACGTTGCTCCCTAGGAGTGGCCATTTAACCATCAAAATATATCTTAGTATTTGAATTTCAATTAAATAGCGTTAGTAAATTCTTCAACGACATGTTATTCCTGGAAATAAAAGCAAGTATAAAAGCTGTCTCGTCACAAACTTGGAAACCGTGCTCATAATGTGGACATTTAACCATCATTGCTCATTAATGGGGACATCTAACCAACATTGCTCCCTAAGAGTAGTCATTTAACAATCAAACTAGATGTTAGTAATAGAATTTCTATTAAATATTGTTAGGAGATTCTTCTGCGACATGTTACTCCTGAAAACAAAAACAAGTATATAAACTGTCACACTCCAAATCAGAAACCGGGCTCACAATGTGGACATTCAACCATCATTGCCCATTTAACCACCAAAATATATGTTAGTATTAGAATTTCAATTAAATAGCGTTATTAGATTCCTCCACGACATGTTATTCCTGGAAACAAAAGCAAGTATAAAAACTGTCACGTCCCAAACTTGAAAACCGGGCTCTTAATGTGGACATTTAACCATCATTGCCCATCAATGTGGACATCTAACCAACATTGCTCCATAAGAGTGGCCATTTAACAACCAAACTAGATGTTAGCATTAGAATTTCTTTTGAATAGCTTTAGTAGATTTTTCTGTGATATGTTACACCTGAAAACAAAAACAAGTATATAAACTGTCACACCTCAAACTCAGAAACCGGGCTCACAATGTGGACATTTAACCATCATTGCCCTTCAATGTGGACATTTAACTAATATTGTTCCCAAGGAGTGGCCATTTAACTACCAAAATATATATTAGTATTAGACTTTCAATTAAATAACGTTAGTAGATTCTTCCACGACATGTTATTCCTGGAAACAAAAGCAAGTATAAAAATTATCACACCCAAAACTTGAAAACCGGGCTCACAATATTGACATTTAACCATCATTGCCCATCAATGTGGATATCTAACCAACATTGCTCCATAGGAGTGGCGATTTAACAACTAAAGTAGATATTAATATTAGAATTTCTACTAAATAGCGTTATTAAATTCTTCTACGATATCTTAATCCTGAAAACAAAAGAAAGTATAAAAACTGTCATGCCCCAAACTCAGAAACCGAGCTCACAATGTAAACATTTAACCATCATTGCTCATGAATGTGGACATCTAACCAACATTACTCCATATGAGTGAACATTTAACAAACAAACTACATGTATTAGAATTTTTATTAAATAACGTTAGTAGATTCTTCCACGACATGTTACTCCTGAATAAAAGTCAAGTATAAAAATGGTCACGCCCCAAACTCAGAAACTGAACTGACAATGTGGACATTTAACCATCATTGCTTATGAATGTGGACATCTAACCAACATTACTCCATACGAGTGACCATTTAACTAACAAACTACATGTTAGTATTAAAATTTCTATTAGATAACGTAGTAGATTCTTCCATGACATGTTACTCCTGACAAAAAATCAAGTATAAAAATTGTTACGCATCAAACTCAGAAATCGAACTGATAATGTGGACATTTAACCATCATTGCTCATTAATGTGGACATCTAACCAACATTGCTCCCTACAAGTGACCATTTAACAAATAAACTAGTTGTTAGTATTAGAATTTTTATTAAATAGCGTTAGTAGATTCTTCCGCGACATGTTACTTTTGAAAACAAAAACAAGTATAAAAACTGTCCCACCGCAAATTCGGAAACCAGACTCACAATGTGGACATTTAACCATCATTGCCCATCAATGTGGACATTTAACCTACATTGCTCCCTAAAAGTGGCCATTTAACTACTAAAATATACGTTAGTATTAGAATTTCAATTAAATAGCGTTAGTAGCTTCTTCCATGACATGTTATTCCTGGAAATAAAAGCAAGTATAAAAACTGTCACGTTCCAAACTTCGAAACCGGGCTCATAATGTAGACATTTAACCATCATTGCTCATAAATGGGAATATCTAACCAACATTGCTCCCTAAGAGTGGTCATTTAACAATCAAACTAGATGTTAGTAATAGAATTTCTATTAAATATTATTAGTAGATTCTTCCGCAACATGTTACTCCTGAAAACAAAAGTAAGTATAAAAACTGTAACGACCCAAATTCAGAAATCAGGCTTACAATGTGGACATTTAACCATCATTGCCTATAAATGTGGACATCTAACCAACATTGCTCCCTAGGAGTAACCATTTAACCATAAAAATAGATGTTAGTAATAGAATTTTTATTAAATAACATTTGTAGATTCTTCCACGACATGTTATTCCTGAAAAAAGGTCAAGTATAAAAATTATTACGCCCCATACTCAGAAACCGGACTGACAATGAGGACATTTAACCATCATTGCTCATGAATGTGGACATCTAACCAACATTACTACATACGAGTGAACATTTAACAAACAAACTACATGTTAGTATTAGAATTTCTATTAAATAACGTTAGTAGATTCTTCCATAACATGTTACTCTTGAAAAAAAGTTAAGTATAAAAATTGTCGCGCCCAATCTCAGAAATCGAACTAATAATGTGGACATTTAGCCATCATTGCTCATTAATGTGGACATCAAACCAACATTGCTCCCTACGAGTGACCATTTAATAACCAAACTAGAAGATAGCATTAGAATTTCTTTTGAATAGCGTTTGTAGACTCTTCCGCGATATGTTACACCTGAAAACAAAAACAAGTATATAAATTGTTACACCCCAAACTCAGAAACCGAGCTCACAATGTGAACATTTAACCATCATTGCCCATCAATGTGGACATTTAACCAACATTGCTCCCTAGGAGTGACCATTTAACACCCAAAATATATATTAGTATTAGAATTTCAATAAAATAGCGTAAGTAGATTCTTCCACGACATGTTATACCTGGAAACAAAAGCAAGAATAAAAACTGTCACACCCCAAACTTGAAAACTGGGCTCACAATATGGACATTTAACCATCATTGCCCATCAATGTGGACATCTAACCAACATTGCTCCATAGGAGTGGCCATTTAACAACAAAAATAGATGTTAGCATTAGAAATTCTTTTGAATAGCGTTAGTAGATTCTTCCGCGATATGATACACCTGAACACAAAAACAAGTATATAAACTGTTACACCCCAAACTCAGATACCGGGCTCACAATGTGGACATTTAACCATCATTACCTATCAATGTGGACATTTAACCAACATTGCTCCCTAAGAGTGGCCATTTAACCACCAATTTATGTTTGTATTAGAATTTCAATTAAATAACGTTAGTAGATTCTTCCACGACATGTTATTCCTGGAAACAAAAGCAAGAATAAAAATCGACACGTCCCAAACTTGGAAACCGAGCTCATAATGTGGACATTTAACCATCATTGCTCATCAATGGGGACATCTAACCAACATTGCTCCCTAGGAGTGGTCATTTAACAATCAAACTAGATGTTATTAATATAATTTTTGTTAAATATTGTTAATAGATTCTTCCGCGATATGTTACACCTGAAAACAAAAACAAGTATATAAATTGTCACACCCCAAACTCAGAAACCGAGCTCACAATTTGAACATTTAACCATCATTGCCTATTAATGTGGACATTTAACCAACATTGCTCCCTAGGAGTGACCATTTAACCCCCAAAATATATATTAGTATTAGAATTTCAATAAAATAGCGTAAGTAGATTCTTCCACGACATGTTATTCCTGGAAACAAAAGCAAGAATAAAAACTGTCACACCCCAAACTTGGAAACTGGGCTCACAATATGGACATTTAACCAACATTGCCCATCAATGTGGACATCTAACCAACATTGCTCCATAGGAGTGGCCATTTAACAACTAAAATAGATGTTAGCATTAGAAATTCTTTTGAATAGCGTTAGTAGATTTTTCCGCGATATGATACACCTGAAAACAAAAACAAGTATATAAACTGTCACACCCCAAACTCAGATACCCGGCTCACAATGTGGACATTTAACCAACATTGCTCCCTAAGAGTGGCCATTTAACCACCAAAATATATGTTTGTATTAGAATTTCAATTAAATAACGTTAGTAGATTCTTCCACGACATGTTATTCGTGGAAACAAAAGCAAGAATAAAAATCGACACGTCCCAAACTTGGAAACCGAGCTCATAATGTAGACATTTAACCATCATTGCTCATCAATGGGGACATCTAACCAACATTGCTCCCTAGGAGTGGTCATTTAACAATCAAACTAGATGTTATTAATATAATTTCTATTAAATATTGTTAGTAGATTCTTCCGCGATATGTTACACCTGAAAACAAAAACAACTATATAAACTGTCACACCCCAAACTCAGAAACCGGGCTCACAATGTGGACATTTAACCATCATTGCCCATCAATGTGGACATTTAACCAACATTGCTCCCTAAGAGTGGCCATTTAACTACCAAAATATATGTTAATATTAAAATTTTAATTAAATAACGTTAGTAGAATCTTCCACGACATGTTATTCCTGGAAATAAAAGCAAGTATAAAAACTGTCACGTTTCAAACTTGGAAACTGGGCTCATAATGTGGACATTTAACCATCATTGCCCATCAATGTGGACATCTAACCAACATTGCTCCATAGGAGTGGCCATTTAACAACCAAACTAGATGTTAGCATTAGAATTTCTTTTGAATCGCTTTAGTAGATTCTTCCGTGATATGTTATACCTGAAAACAAAAATAAGTATATAAACTGTCACACCTCAAACTCAGAAACCGGGCTCACAATATGGACATTTAATCAGCATTGCCCATTAATGTGGACATTTAACCAACATTGCTCCCTAAGAGTTAACATTTAACTATCAAAATATATGAAAACAAAAGCAAATATAAAAACAGTCACGTCCCAAACTCTGAAACCGGGCTCACAATGTGGACATTTAACCATAATTTTCCATCAATGTGGACATCTAACCAACATTGCTCCTTAGGAGTGGCCATTTAATGACCAAACTAGATGATAGCATTAGAATTTCTTTTGAATAGCGTTTGTAGATTCTTCCGCGATATGTTACACCTGAAAGCAAAAACAAGTATATTAACTGTTACACCCCAAACTCAGAAACCGAGCTCACAATGTGAACATTTAACCATTATTGCCCATCAATGTGGATATTTAACCAACATTACTCCCTAGGAGTGACCATTTAACCCCCAAAATATACATTAGCATTAGAATTTCAATAAAATAACGTAAGTAGATTCTTTCGCGACATGTTGTTCCTGGAAACAAAAGCAAGAATAAAAACAGTCACATCCCAAACTTGGAAACTAGGCTCACAATATGGACATTTAACCATCATTGCCCATCAATGTGGACATCTAACCAACATTGCTCCATAGGGGTGGCCATTTAACAACGAAAATAGATGTTAGCATTAGAAATTCTTTTGAATAGCATTAGTAGATTCTTCCGCGATATTATACACCTGAAAACAAAAATAAGTATATAAACTGTCACACCTCAAACTCAGATACCGGGCTCACAATGTGGACATTTAACCATCATTGCCTATCAATGTGGATATTTAACCAACATTGCTCCCTAAGAGTGGCCATTTAACCACCAAAATATATGTTTGTATTAGAATTTCAATTAAATAACGTTAGTAGATTCTTCCACGACTTGTTATTCCTGGAAACAAAAACAAGAATAAAAATCAACACGTCCCAAACTTGGAAACCGAGCTCATAATGTGGACATTTAACCATCATTGCTCATCAATGGGGACATCTAACCAACATTGCTCCCTAGGAGTGGTCATTTAACAATCAAACTAGATGTTATTAATATAATTTCTGTTAAATATTGTTAGTAGATTCTTCCGCGATATGTTACACATGAAAACAAAAACAACTATATAAACTGTCACACCCCAAACTCAGAAACCGGGCTCACAATGTGGACATTTAACCATCATTGCCCATCAATGTGAATATTTAACCAACATTGCTTCCTAGGAGTGGCCATTTAACTATCAAAATATATGTTAGTATTAGAATTTTAATTAAATAACATTAGTAGAATCTTCCACGACATGTTATTCCTGGAAATAAAAGCAAGTATAAAAACTGTCACATTCCAAACTTGGAAACTGGGCTCATAATGTGGACATTTAACCATCATTGTCCATCAATGTGGACATCTAAACAACATTGCTCCATAGGAGTGGCCATTTAACAACCAAACTAGATGTTAGTATTAGAATTTCTTTTGAATCGCTTTAGTAGATTCTTCCGTGATATGTTATACCTGAAAACAAAAATAAGTATATAAACTGTCACACCTCAAACTCAGAAACCGGGCTCACAATATTGACATTTAATCATCATTGCCCATCAATGTGGACATTTAACCAACATTGCTCTCTAAGAGTTACCATTTAACTATCAAAATATATGAAAACAAAAGCAAGTATAAAAACAGTCACGTCCCAAACTCTGAAACCGGGCTCACAATGTGGACATTTAACCATAATTTTCCATCATTGTGGACATCTAACCAACATTGCTCCCTAGGAGTGGCCATTTAATGACCAAACTAGATGATAGCATTAGAATTTCTTTTGAATAGCGTTTGTAGATTCTTCCGCGATATGTTATACCCGAAAATAAAAACAAGTATATAAACTGTTACACCCCAAACTCAGAAACCGAGCTCACAATGTGAACATTTAACCATTATTGCCCATCAATGTGGATATTTAACCAACATTACTCCCTAGGAGTGACTATTTAACCCCCAAAATATACATTAGCATTAGAATTTCAATAAAATAACGTAAGTAGATTCTTTCGCGACATGTTGTTCCTGGAAACAAAAGCAAGAATAAAAACGGTCACATCCCAAACTTGGAAACTAGGCTAACAATATGGACATTTAACCATCATTGCCCATCAATGTGGACATCTAACCAACATTGCTCCATAGGGGTGGCCATTTAACAACTAAAATAGATGTTAGCATTAGAAATTCTTTTGAATAGCATTAGTAGATTCTTCCGCGATATGATACACCTGAAAACAAAAATAAGTATATAAACTGTCACACCCCAAACTCAGATACCGGGCTCACAATGTGGACATTTAACCATCATTGCCTATCAATGTGGACATTTAACCAACATTGCTCCCTAAGAGTGGCCATTTAACCACCAATTTATGTTTGTATTAGAATTTCAATTAAATAACGTTAGTAGATTCTTCCACGACATGTTATTCCTGGAAACAAAAACAAGAATAAAAATCGACACGTCCCAAACTTGGAAACCGAGCTCATAATGTGGACATTTAACCATCATTGCTCATCAATGGGGACATCTAACCAACATTGCTCCCTAGGAGTGGTCATTTAACAATCAAAATAGATGTTATTAATATAATTTTTGTTAAATATTGTTAGTAGATTCTTCCGCGATATGTTACACCTGAAAACAAAAACAACTATATAAATTGTCGCACCCCAAACTCAGAAACCGGGCTCACAATGTGGACATTTAACCATCATTGCCCATCAATGTGGACATTTAACCAACATTGCTCCCTAGGAGTGGCCATTTAACTACCAAAATATATGTTAGTATTAGAATTTTAATTAAATAGCGTTAGTAGAATCTTCCACGACATGTTATTCCTGGAAATAAAAGCAAGTATAAAAACTGTCACGTTCCAAACTTGGAAACTGGGCTCATAATGTGGACATTTAACCATCATTGCCCATCAATGTGGACATCTAACCAACATTGCTCCATATGAGTGGCCATTTAACAACCAAACTAGATGTTAGCATTAGAATTTCTTTTGAATCGCTTTAGTAGATTCTTCCGTGATATGTTATACCTGAAAACAAAAATAAGTATATAAACTGTCACACCTCAAACTCAGAAACCGGACTCATAATATGGACATTTAATCATCATTGCCCATCAATGTGGACATTTAACCAACATTTCTCCCTAAGAGTTACCATTTAACTATCAAAATATATGAAAACAAAAGCAAGTATAAAAACAGTCACGTCCCAAACTCTGAAACCGGGCTCACAATGTGGACATTTAACCATAATTTTCCATCAATGTGGACATCTAACCAACATTGCTCCCTAGGAGTGGCCATTTAATGACCAAACTAGATGATAGCATTAGAATTTCTTTTGAATAGCGTTTGTAGATTCTTCCGCGATATGTTACACCTGAAAACAAAAACAAGTATACTAATTGTTACACCCCAAACTCAGAAACCGAGCTCACAATGTAAACATTTAACCATTATTGCCCATCAATGTGGATATTTAACCAACATTACTCCCTAGGAGTGACCATTTAACCCCCAAAATATACATTAGCATTAGAATTTCAATAAAATAACGTAAGTAGATTCTTTTGCGACATGTTATTCCTGGAAACAAAAGCAAGAATAAAAACGGTCACATCCCAAACTTGGAAACTGGGCTCACAATATGGACATTTAACCATCATTGCCTATTAATGTGGACATCTAACCAACATTGCTCCATAGGGGTGGCCATTTAACAACTAAAATAGATGTTAGCATTAGAAATTCTTTTGAATAGCATTAGTAGATTCTTCCGCGATATGATACACCTGAAAACAAAAATTAGTATATAAACTGTCACACCCCAAACTCAGATACCGGGCTCACAATGTGGACATTTAACCATCATTGCCTATCAATGTAGACATTTAACCAACATTGCTCCCTAAGAGTGGCCATTTAACCACCAAAATATATGTTTGTATTAGAATTTCAATTAAATAACGTTAGTAGATTCTTCCACGACATGTTATTCCTGGAAACAAAAACAAGAATAAAAATCGACACGTCCCAAACTTGGAAACCGAGCTCATAATGTGGACATTTAACCATCATTGCTCAGCAATGGGGACATCTAACCAACATCGCTCCCTAGGAGTGGTCATTTAACAATCAAACTAGATGTTATTAATATAATTCTGTTAAATATTGTTAGTAGATTCTTCCGCGATATGTTACACCTGAAAACAAAAACAACTATATAAACTGTCACACCCAAAACTCAGAAACCGGGCTCACAATGTGGACATTTAACCATCATTGCCCATCAATGTGGACATTTAAACCAACATTGCTCCCTAGGAATGGCCATTTAACTACCAAAATATATGTTAGTATTAGAATTTTAATTAAATAACGTTAGTAGAATCTTCCACGACATGTTATTCCTGGAAATAAAAGCAAGTATAAAAACTGTCAGGTCCCAAACTTGGAAACTGGGCTCATAATGTGGACATTTAACCATCATTGGCCATCAATGTGGACATCTAACCAACATTGCTCCATAGGGGTGTCCATTTAACAACCAAACTTGATGTTAGCATTAGAATTTCTTTTGAATCGCTTTAGTAGATTCTTCCGTGATATGTTATACCTGAAAAAAAAAATAAGTATATAAACTGTCACACCTCAAACTCAGAAACCGGGCTCACAATATAGACATTTAATCATCGTTGCCCATCAATGTGGACATTTAACCAACATTGCTCCCTAAGAGTTACCATTTAACTATCAAAATATATGAAAACAAAAGCAAGTATAAAAGCAGTCACGTCCCAAACTCTGAAACCGGGCTCACAATGTGGACATTTAACCATAATTTTCCATCAATGTGGACATCTAACCAACATTGCTCCCTAGGAGTGGCCATTTAATGACCAAACTAGATGATAGCATTAGAATTTCTTTTGAATAGCGTTTGTAGATTCTTCCGCGATATGTTACACCTGAAAACAAAAACAAGTATATAAACTGTTACACCCCAAACTCAGAAACCGAGCTAACAATGTGAACATTTAACCATTATTGCCAATCAATGTGGATATTTAACCAACATTACTCCCTAGGAGTGACCATTTAACCCCCAAAATATACATTAGCATTAGAATTTCAATAAAATAACGTAAGTAGATTCTTTCGCGACATGTTGTTCCTGGAAACAAAAGCAAGAATAAAAACGGTCACATCCCAAACTTGGAAACTGGGCTCACAATATGGACATTTAACCATCATTGCCCATCAATGTGGACATCTAACCAACATTGCTCCATAGGGGTGGCCATTTAACAACTAAAATAGATGTTAGCATTAGAAATTCTTTTGAATAGCATTAGTAGATTCTTCCGCGATATGATACACCTGAAAACAAAAATAAGTATATAAACTGTCACACCCCAAACTCAGATACCGGGCTCACAATGTGGACATTTAACCATCATTGCCTATCAATGTGGACATTTAACCAACATTGCTCCCTAAGAGTGGCCATTTAACCACCAAAATATATGTTTGTATTATAATTTCAATTAAATAACGTTAGTAGATTCTTCCACGACATGTTATTCCTGGAAACAAAAACAAGAATAAAAATCGACACGTCCCAAACTTGGAAACCGAGCTCATAATGTGGACATTTAACCATCATTGCTCATCAATGGGGACATCTAACCAACATCGCTCCCTAGGAGTGGTCATTTAACAATCAAAATAGATGTTATTAATATAATTTCTGTTAAATATTGTTAGTAGATTCTTCCGCGATATGTTACACCTGAAAACAAAAACAACTATATAAACTGTCACACCCCAAACTCAGAAACCGGGCTCACAATGTGGACATTTAACCATCATTGCCCATCAATGTGGACATTTAAACCAACATTGCTCCCTAGGAGTGGCCATTTAACTACCAAAATATATGTTAGTATTAGAATTTGAATTAAATAACGTTGGTAGAATCTTCCACGACATGTTATTCCTGGAAATAAAAGCAAGTATAAAAACTGTCACGTCCCAAACTTGGAAACTGGGCTCATAATGTGGACATTTAACCATCATTGCCCATCAATGTGGACATCTAACCAACATTGCTCCATATGAGTGGCCATTTAACAACCAAACTAGATGTTAGGATTAGAATTTCTTTTGAATCGCTTTAGTAGATTCTTCCGTGATATGTTATACTTGAAAACAAAAATAAGTATATAAACTGTCACACCTCAAACTCAGAAACCGGGCTCACAATATGGACATTTAATCATCATTGCCTATCAATGTGGACATTTAACCAACATTGCTCCCTAAGAGTTACCATTTAACTATCAAAATATATGAAAACAAAAGCAAGTATAAAAACAGTCACGTCCCAAACTCTGAAACCGGGCTCACAATGTGGACATTTAACCATAATTTTCCATCATTGTGGACATCTAACCAACATTGCTCCCTAGGAGTGGCCATTTAATGACCAAACTAGATGATAGCATTAGAATTTCTTTTGAATAGCGTTTGTAGATTCTTCCGCGATATGTTACACCCGAAAATAAAAACAAGTATATAAACTGTTACACCCCAAACTCAGAAACCGAGCTCTCAATGTGAACATTTAACCATTATTGCCCATCAATGTGGATATTTAACCAACATTACTCCCTAGGAGTGACCATTTAACCCCCAAAATATACATTAGCATTAGAATTTCAATAAAATAACGTAAGTAGATTCTTTCGCGACATGTTGTTCCTGGAAACAAAAGCAAGAATAAAAACGGTCACATCCCAAACTTGGAAACTGGGCTCACAATATGGACATTTAACCATCATTGCCCATCAATGTGGACATCTAACCAACATTGCTCCATAGGGGTGGCCATTTAACAACTAAAATAGATGTTAGCATTAGAAATTCTTTTGAATAGCATTAGTAGATTCTTCCGCGATATGATACACCTGAAAACAAAAATAAGTATATAAACTGTCACACCCCAAACTCAGATACCGGGCTCACAATGTGGACATTTAACCATCATTGCCTATCAATGTGGACATTTAACCAACATTGCTCCCTAAGAGTGGCCATTTAACCACCAATTTATGTTTGTATTAGAATTTCAATTAAATAACGTTAGTAGATTCTTCCACGACATGTTATTCCTGGAAACAAAAACAAGAATAAAAATCGACACGTCCCAAACTTGGAAACCGAGCTCATAATGTGGACATTTAACCATCATTGCTCATCAATGGGGACATCTAACCAACATTGCTCCCTAGGAGTGGTCATTTAACAATCAAACTAGATGTTATTAATATAATTTCTGTTAAATATTGTTAGTAGATTCTTCCGCGATATGTTACACCTGAAAACAAAAACAACTATATAAATTGTCGCACCCCAAACTCAGAAACCGGGCTCACAATGTGGACATTTAACCATCATTGCCCATCAATGTGGACATTTAACCAACATTGCTCCCTAGGAGTGGCCATTTAACTACCAAAATATATGTTAGTATTAGAATTTTAATTAAATAACGTTAGTAGAATCTTCTACGACATGTTATTCCGGGAAATAAAAGTAAGTATAAAAACTGTCACGTCCCAAACTTGGAAACTGGGCTCATAATGTGGACATTTAACCATCATTGCCCATCAATGTGGACATCTAACCAACATTGCTCCATAGGAGTGGCCATTTAACAACCAAACTAGATGTTAGCATTAGAATTTCTTTTGAATCGCTTTAGTAGATTCTTCCGTGATATGTTATACCTGAAAATAAAAATAAGTACATAAATTGTCACACCTCAAACTCAGAAACCGGGCTCACAATATGGACATTTAATCATCATTGCCCATCAATGTGGACATTTAACCAACATTGCTCCTTAAGAGTTGCCATTTAACCATCAAAATATATGAAAACAAAAGAAAATATAAAAACTGTCACGTCTCAAACTTGAAAACCGGGATATAATGTGGACATTTAACCATCATTGATCATCAATGTGGACATCTAACCAACATTGCTCCCTAGGAGTGGCCATTTAATGACCAAACTAGATGATAGCATTAGAATTTCTTTTGAATAGCGTTTGTAAATTCTTCCGCGATATGTTACACTTGAAAACAAAAACAAGTATATTAACTGTTACACCCCAAACTCAGAAACCGAGCTCATAATGTGAACATTTAACCATTATTGCCGATCAATGTGGATATTTCACCAACATTACTCCCTAGGAGTGATCATTTAACCCCCAAAATATACATTAGCATTAGAATTTCAATAAAATAATGTAAGTAGATTCTTTCACGACATGTTGTTCCTGGAAACAAAAGCAAGAATAAAAACGGTCACTTCCAAACTTGGAAACTGGGCTCACAATATGGACATTTAACCATCATTGCCCATCAATGTGGACATCTAATCAACATTGCTCCATAGGGGTGGCCATTTAACAACTAAAATAGATGTTAGCATTAGAAATTCTTTTGAATAGCATTAGTAGATTCTTCCGCGATATGATACACCTGAAAACAAAAATAAGTATATAAACTGTCACACCCCAAACTCAGATACCGGGCTCACAATGTGGACATTTAACCATCATTGCCTATCAATGTGGACATTTAACCAACATTGCTCCCTAAGAGTGGCCATTTAACCACCAAAATATATGTTTGTATTATAATTTCAATTAAATAACGTTAGTAGATTCTTCCACGACATGTTATTCCTGGAAACAAAAACAAGAATAAAAATCGACACGTCCCAAACTTGGAAACCGAGCTCATAATGTGGACATTTAACCATCATTGCTCATCAATGGGGACATCTAACCAACATCGCTCCCTAGGAGTGGTCATTTAACAATCAAAATAGATGTTATTAATATAATTTCTGTTAAATATTGTTAGTAGATTCTTCCGCGATATGTTACACCTGAAAACAAAAACAACTATATAAACTGTCACACCCCAAACTCAGAAACCGGGCTCACAATGTGGACATTTAACCATCATTGCCCATCAATGTGGACATTTAAACCAACATTGCTCCCTAGGAGTGGCCATTTAACTACCAAAATATATGTTAGTATTAGAATTTGAATTAAATAACGTTGGTAGAATCTTCCACGACATGTTATTCCTGGAAATAAAAGCAAGTATAAAAACTGTCACGCCCCAAACTTGGAAACTGGGCTCATAATGTGGATATTTAACCATCATTGGCCATCAATGTGGACATCTAACCAACATTGCTCCATAGGAGTGGCCATTTAACAACCAAACTAGATGTTAGCATTAGAATTTCTTTTGAATCGCTTTAGTAGATTCTTCCGTGATATGTTATACCTGAAAACAAAAATAAGTATATAAACTGTCACACCTCAAACTCAGAAACCGGGCTCACAATATAGACATTTAATCATCATTGCCCATCAATGTGGACATTTAACCAACATTGCTCCCTAAGAGTTACCATTTAACTATCAAAATATATGAAAACAAAAGCAAGTATAAAAACAGTCACATCCCAAACTCTGAAACCGGGCTCACAATGTGGACATTTAACCATAATTTTCCATCAATGTGGACATCTAACCAACATTGCTCCCTAGGAGTGGCCATTTAATGACCAAACTAGATGATAGCATTAGAATTTCTTTTGAATAGCGTTTGTAGATTCTTCCGCGATATGTTACACCTGAAAACAAAAACAAGTATATAAACTGTTACACCTCAAATTCAGAAACCGAGCTCACAATGTAAACATTTAACCATTATTGCCCATCAATGTGGATATTTAACCAACATTACTCCCTAGGAGTGACCATTTAACCCCCAAAATATACATTAGCATTAGAATTTCAATAAAATAACGTAAGTAGATTCTTTCGCGACATGTTGTTCCTGGAAACAAAAGCAAGAATAAAAACGGTCACATCCCAAACTTGGAAACTGGGCTCACAATATGAACATTTAACCATCATTGCCCATCAATGTGGACATCTAACCAACATTGCTCCATAGGGGTGACCATTTAACAACTAAAATAGATGTTAGCATTAGAAGTTCTTTTGAATAGCATTAGTAGATTCTTCCGCGATATGATACACCTGAAAACAAAAATAAGTATATAAACTGTCACACCCCAAACTCAGATACCGGGCTCACAATGTGGACATTTAACTATCATTGCCTATCAATGTGGACATTTAACCAACATTGCTCCCTAAGAGTGGCCATTTAACCACCAAAATATATGTTCGTATTAGAATTTCAATTAAATAAACGTTAGTAGATTCTTCAACGACATGTTATTCCTGGAAACAAAAGCAAGAATAAAAATCGACACGTCCCAAACATGGAAACCGAGTTCATAATGTGGACATTTAACCATCATTGCTCATCAATGGGGACATCTAACCAACATTGCTCCCTAGGAGTGGTCATTTAACAATCAAACTAGATGTTATTAATATAATTTCTGTTAAATATTGTTAGTAGATTCTTACGCGATATGTTACACCTGAAAACAAAAACAACTATATAAACTGTCACACCCCAAACTCAGAAATCGGGCTCACAATGTGGATATTTAACCATCATTGCCCATCAATGTGGACATTTAACCAACATTGCTCCCTAGGAGTGGCCATTTAACTACCAAAATATATGTTAGTATTAGAATTTTAATTAAATAACGTTAGTAGAATCTTCCACGACATGTTATTCTTGGAAATAAAAGCAAGTATAAAAACTGTCACGTTCCAAACTTGGAAACTGGGCTCATAATGTGGACATTTAACCATCATTGCCCATCAATGTGGACATCTAACCAACATTGCTCCATAGGAGTGACCATTTAACTACCAAACTAGATGTTAGCATTAGAATTTCTTTTGAATCGCTTTAGTAGATTCTTCCGTGATATGTTATACCTGAAAACAAAAATAAGTATATAAACTGTCACACCTCAAACTCAGAAACCGGGCTCACAATATGGACATTTAATCATCATTGCCCATCAATGTGGACATTTAACCAACATTGCTCCCTAAGAGTTACCATTTAACTATCAAAATATATGAAAACAAAAGCAAGTATAAAAACAGTCACGTCGCAAACTCTGAAACCGGGCTCACAATGTGGACATTTAACCATAATTTTCCATCAATGTGGACATCTAACCAACATTGCTCCCTAGGAGTGGCCATTTAATGACCAAACTAGATGATAGCATTAGAATTTCTTTTGAATAGCATTTGTAGATTCTTCCACGATATGTTACTCCTGAAAACAAAAACAAGTATATAAACTGTTACACGCCAAATTCAGAAACCGAGCTCACAATGTGAACATTTAACCATTATTGCCCATCAATGTGGATATTTAACCAACATTACTCCCTAGGAGTGACCATTTAACCCCCAAAATATACATTAGCATTAGAATTTCAATAAAATAACGTAAGTAGATTCTTTCGCGACATGTTGTTCCTGGAAACAAAAGCAAGAATAAAAACGGTCACATCCCAAACTTGGAAACTGGGCTCACAATATGGACATTTAACCATCATTGCCCATCAATGTGGACATCTAACCAACATTGCTCCATAGGGGTGGCCATTTAACAACTAAAATAGATGTTAGCATTAGAAATTCTTTTGAATAGCATTAGTAGATTCTTCCGCGATATGATACACCTGAAAACAAAAATAAGTATATAAACTGTCATACCTCAAACTCAGAAACCGGGATCACAATATGGACCTTTAATTATCATTGCCCATCAATGTGGACATTTAACCAACATTGCTCCCTAAGAGTTACCATTTAACTATCAAAATATATGAAAACAAAAGCAAGTATAAAAACAGTCACGTCCCAAACTCTGAAACCGGGCTCACAATGTGGACATTTAACCATAATTTTCCATCAATGTGGACATCTAACCAACATTGCTTCTTATAAGTGGCCATTTAATGACCAAACTAGATGATAGCATTAGAATTTCTTTTGAATAGCGTTTGTAGATTCTTCCGCGATATGTTACACCTGAAAACAAAAACAAGTATATAAACTGTTACACCCCAAACTCAGAAATCGAGCTCACAATGTGAACATTTAACCATTATTGCCCATCAATGGATATTTAACCAACATTACTCCCTAGGAGTGACCATTTAACCCCCAAAATATACATTAGCATTAGAATTTCAATAAAATAACGTTGATAGATTCTTTCGCGACATGTTGTTCCTGGAAACAAAAGCAAGAATAAAAACGGTCACATCCCAAACTTGGAAACTGGGCTCACAATATGGACATTTAACCATCATTGCCCATCAATGTGGACATCTAACCAACATTGCTCCATAGGGGTGGCCATTTAACAACTAAAATAGATGTTAGCATTAGAAATTCTTTTGAATAGCATTAGTAGATTCTTCCGCGATATGATACACCTCAAAACAAAAATAAGTATATAAACTGTCACACCCCAAACTCAGATACCGGGCTCACAATGTGGATATTTAACCATCATTGCCTATCAATGTGGACATTTAACCAACATTGCTCCCTAAGAGTGGCCATTTAACCACCAAAATATATGTTTGTATTAGAATTTCAATTAAATAACGTTAGTAGATTCTTCTACGACATGTTATTCCTGAAAACAAAATCAAGAATAAAAATTGACACGTCCCAAACTTGGAAACCGAGCTCATAATGTGGACATTTAACCATCATTGCTCATCAATGGGGACATCTAACCAACATTGCTCCATAGGAGTGGTCATTTAACAATCAAACTAGATGTTATTAATATAATTTCTATTAAATATTGTTTGTAGATTTTTCCGCGATATGTTACACCTGAAAACAAAAACAACTATATAAACTGTCACACCTCAAACTCAGAAATCGGGCTCACAATGTGGACATTTAACCATCATTGCCCATCAATGTGGACATTTAACCAACATTGCTCCCTAGGAGTGGCCATTTAGCTACCAAAATATATGTTAGTATTAGAATTTCAAATAAATAACGTTAGTAGAATCTTCCATGACATGTTATTCCGGGAAATAAAAGTAAGTATAAAAACTGTCACGTCCCAAACTTGGAAACTGGGCTCATAATGTGGACATTTAACCATCATTGCCCATCAATGTGGACAAATAACCAACATTGCTCCATAGGAGTGACCATTTAACAACCAAACTAGATGTTAGCATTAGAATTTCTTTTGAATCGCTTTAGTAGATTCTTCCGTGATATGTTATACCTGAAAACAAAAATAAGTATATAAACTGTCACACCTCAAACTCAGAAACCGGGCTCACAATATGGACATTTAATCATCATTGCCCATCAATGTGGACATTTAACCAACATTGCTCCCTAAGAGTTACCATTTAACTATCAAAATATATGAAAACAAAAGCAAGTATAAAAATAGTCACGTCCCAAACTCTGAAACCGGGCTCACAATGTGGACATTTAACCATAATTTTCCATCAATGTGGACATCTAACCAACATTGCTCCCTAGGAGTGGCCATTTAATGACCAAACTAGATGATAGCATTAGAATTTCTTTTGAATAACGTTTGTAGATTCTTCCGCGATATGTTACACCTGAAAACAAAAACAAGTATATTAACTGTTACACTCCAAACTCAGAAACCGAGCTCACAATGTGAACATTTAACCATTATTGCTCATCAATGTGGATATTTAACCAACATTACTCCCTAGGAGTGACCATTTAACCCCCAAAATATACATTAGCATTAGAATTTCAATAAAATAACGTAAGTAGATTCTTTCGCGACATGTTGTTCCTGGAAACAAAAAAAAGAATAAAAACGGTCACATCCCAAACTTGGAAACTGGGCTCACAATATGGACATTTAACTATCATTGCCCATCAATGTGGACATCTAACCAACATTGCTCCATAGGGGTGGCCATTTAACAACTAAAATAGATGTTAGCATTAGAAATTCTTTTGAATAGCATTAGTAGATTCTTCCGCGATATGATACACCTGAAAACAAAAATAAGTATATAAACTGTCACACCCCAAACTCAGATACCGGGCTCACAATGTGGACATTTAACCATCATTGCCTATCAATGTGGACATTTAACCAACATTACTCCCTAAGAGTGGCCATTTAACCACCAATTTATGTTTGTATTAGAATTTCAATTAAATAACGTTAGTAGATTCTTCCACGACATGTTATTCCTGGAAACAAAAACAAGAATAAAAATCGACACGTCCCAAACTTGGAAACCGAGCTCATAATGTGGACATTTAACCATCATTGCTCATCAATGGGGACATCTAACCAACATTGCTCCCTAGGAGTGGTCATTTAACAATCAAACTAGATGTTATTAATATAATTTCTGTTAAATATTGTTAGTAGATTCTTCCGCGATATGTTACACCTGAAAACAAAAACAACTATATAAATTGTCGCACCCCAAACTCAGAAACCGGGCTCACAATGTGGACATTTAACCATCATTGCCCATCAATGTGGACATTTAACCAACATTGCTCCCTAGGAGTGGCCATTTAACTACCAAAATATATGTTAGTATTAGAATTTCAATTAAATAACGTTAGTAGAATCTTCTACGACATGTTATTCCGGGAAATAAAAGTAAGTATAAAAACTGTCACGTCCCAAACTTGGAAACTGGGCTCATAATGTGGACATTTAACCATCATTGGCCATCAATGTGGACATCTAACCAACATTGCTCCATAGGAGTGGCCATTTAACAACCAAACTAGATGTTAGCATTAGAATTTCTTTTGAATCGCTTTAGTAGATTCTTCCGTGATATGTTATACCTGAAAATAAAAATAAGTACATAAATTGTCACACCTCAAACTCAGAAACCGGGCTCACAATATGGACATTTAATCATCATTGCCCATCAATGTGGACATTTAACCAACATTGCTCCTTAAGAGTTGCCATTTAACCATCAAAATATATGAAAACAAAAGAAAATATAAAAACTGTCACGTCCCAAACTTGAAAACCGGGATATAATGTGGACATTTAACCATCATTGATCATCAATGGGGACATCTAACCAACATTGCTCACTAGGAGTGGTCATTTAACAATCAAAATAGATGTTAGTAATATAATTTCTATTAAATATTGTTAGCAGATTCTTCCGTGACATGTTACTCCTAAAAACAAAAATAAGTATATAAACTGTCACACCCCAAACTCAAAAATCGAGCTCACAATGTGGATATTTAACCATCATTGCCCATCAATGTGGACATTTAACCAACATTGCTCCCAAGGAGTGGCCATTTAACGACCAAAATATATGTTATATTAGAATTTCAATTAAATAGTGTTAGTAGATTCTTCCATGACATGTTATTCCTGGAATCAAAAGCAAGTATAAAAACTGTTATGTCCCAAACTTGGAAACCGGGCTCATAATGTGGACATTTAACCATCATTGATCATAAATGGGGACATCAAACCAACAATGCTCCCTAGGAGTGGTGATTTAACAATCAAACTAGATGTCAGTAATAGAATTTCTATTAAATATCGTTAGTAGATTCTTCCGCGACATGTTACTCCTAAAAGCAAAAGCAAGTATAAAAACTGTAATGCCTAAAATTCAGAAACCGGCTCACAATGTGGACATTTAACCATCATTGCCCATAAATGTGGACATCTAACCAACATTGCTCCCTATGAGTGGCCATTTAGCCATCAAAATAGATGTTAGTAATATAATTTCTATTAAATAACGTTAGTAGATTCTTCCACGACATGTTACTCCTGAAAAAAAGTCAAGTATAAAAATTGTCACGCCCCAAACTCAGAAACCGGACTGACAATGTGGACATTTAACCATCATTGCTCATGAATGTGGACATCTAACCAACATTACTCCATACAAGTGGACATTTAACAAACAAACTACTTGTTAGTATTAGAATTTCTCTTAAATAGCGTTAGTAGATTCTTCCATGACATGTTACTCCTGAAAAAAAGTCAAGTATAAAAATTGTCACGCCCCAAACTCAGAAATCGGACTGACAATGTGGACATTTAACCATTATTATCATTAATGTGGACATCTAACCAACATTACTCCCTAAGAGTGACCATTTAACAACCAAACTAGTTGTTAGCATTTGAATTTTTATTAAATAGCGTTAGTAGATTCTTTCGCGACATGTTACTTCTGAAAACAAAAGCAACTATAAAAACTGTCCCGCCACAAATTTGGAAACCAGGCTCACGATGTGGACATTTAACCATCATTGTCCATCAATGTGGACATCTAACTAACATTGATCCATAGGATTGGCTATTTAACAACCAAACTAGATGTTAGAATTAAAATTTCTTTTGAATAGCGTTTGTAGATTCTTCCGTGATATGTTACACCTGCAAACAAAAACAAGTATATAAACTGTCACATCTCAAACTCAGAAACCGGGCTCATAATGTGGACATTTAACCATCATTGCCCATCAATGTGGACATTTAACCAACATTGCTTCCTAGGAGTGGCCATTTAACCATCAAAATATATATTAGTATTAGAATTTCAATTAAATAGCGTTAGTAGATTCTTCTATGACATGTTATTCCTGGAAACAAAAGCAAGTATAAGAACTGTCACGTCCCAAACTTGGAAACCGGTCTCATAATGTGGACATTTAATCATCAACTCATCATTGGGGACATCTAACCAACATTGCTCCCTAGGACTGGTAATTTAACAATCAAACTAGATGTTAGTAATAGAATTTCTATTAAATGTCGTTAGTAGATTCTTCCGTGACATGTTACTCTTGTAAACAAAAGCAAGTATAAAAACTGTAACGCCCCAAATTCGAAAACCGGGCTTACAATGTCGACATTTAACTATCATTGCCCATAAATGTAGACATCTAACCAGCATTGCTCCCTAGGAGTGGCCATTTAACCATCAAAATAGATGTTAGTAATAGAATTTCTATTAAATAACGTTAGTAGATTCTTCCACGACATGTTACTCCTGAAAACAAAAGCAAGTATAAAAACAGTCACGTCCCAAACTCTGAAATCGGGCTCACAATGTGGACATTTAACCATAATTTCCCATCAATGTAGACATCTAACCAACATTGCTCCCTAGGAGTGGCCATTTAATAACTAAACAGGATGTTAGTATTAAAATTTCATTTAAATAGCATTAGTAGATTCTTCCGCAATATGTTACACCTGAAAACAAAAGCAAGTATAAACCTGTCGCGCCACAAACTTGGAAACCAGGCTCATAATGTGGACATTTAACCATCATTGCCCATCAATGTAGACGCCTAACCAACATTGTTCCCTAGGAGTGACCATTTAACAACCAAACTAAATGTTATTAGTATTACAATTTTTATTAAATAGCGTTAGTAGAAACTTCGTTTATTAAATAGCGTTAGTAGAAACTTGAAAACCAGGCTCATAATGTGGACATTTAACCATCATTGCCCATCAATGTAGACACCTAACCAACATTGTTCCTTAGGAGTGGCCATTTAACAACCAAACTAAATGTTATTAGTATTACAATGTTTATTAAATAGCGTTAGTAGAAACTTCGTTTATTAAATAGCGTTAGTAGAAACTTTCTTGCCATATTACTCCTGAAAACAAAAGCAAGTATAAAAACTGTCACGGCCTAAATTCAGAAACTAGGCTCACAATGTGGACATTTAACCATCATTGCCTATCAATGTAGACATCTGACCAACATTGCTCCCTAGCAGTTGCCATTTTAACAACTAAACTAGATGTTAGTATTAAAATTTCTATTAAATAGCGTTAGTGGATTCTTCCTCGATTGTTACTCTCGAAAATAAAAACAAGTATGAAAATTGTCACGGCTCAAACTCGAAAACTGACCTCACAATGTGGACATTTAACCATCATTACCTATCAATGTAGACATCTAACCAACATTGCTCCATAAGAGTGACCATTTAACAACCAAACTAGTTGTTAGTTTTAGAATTTCTATTAAATAGCGTTAGTAAATTCTTCCGCGACATGTTATTCCTGAAAATAAAAGCAAGTATAAAAACTGTCATGCCCCAAACTCGGAAACTGGGATCACAATGTGGACATTTAACCATCATTGCCCATCAATGTGGACATTTAACCAACATTGCTCCCCCGCAATGACCATTTTAACAACCAAATTAAATGTTAGTATTAGAATTTCTATTAAATAATATTAGCAGTGACCATTTTAACAACCAAATTAGATGTTAGTATTAGAATTTCTATTAAATAACGTTAGTAGATTCTTTCGCGACATGTTACTCCTGAAAATAAAAGCAAGTATAAAAACTGTCGCTCCTCAAACTCGAAAACCAGGCTCACAATGTGGACATTTAACCATTATTGCCCATCAATGTGGACATCTAACCAACATTGCTCCCTATGATTGACCATTTAACCATCAAAATAGATGTTAGTATTAGAATTTCTATTAAATAACGTTAGTAGATTCTTCCATGACATGTTACGCTAAAAACAAAAGCAAGTATAAAAACAGTCATGCCCCAAACTTGGAAACCAGGCTCACAATCCCATGATTGGATAGATAATAATAACATAGAGATATTTCCACCTGAATGGTATGCATATCATTACGGATTCAATGTTATAGACAGTAAAATGATACCTTATTGGATTTATCCATGCCAAAAACTTACGGAACGATAGTAAGCTCTGCACATAGTAAAAGTTCTTGTTACCATCATGGCTAAGATAAATAATGTTTGACCAGACCAGCTAGATTATTTTTTTTTTAAAGCGTTGATAATTTTATTAGAGAAGGCCGAAGCTGAAGAATATGCAAAAAGAGAAGCAAAATACAAACAAGAAGCCACTACAAAAAGAAATAATGTTCAACCAGCTAGAATGACGCATATTCCACATGAAAAAGAAATGTTTCTGCATTTGATTGCAAATGTTGTTTTTTTTTTAAAAAAACGAGATGGTGTGTTAACTACAATAAGTGTTTGAAGCTTTAAGATGTCCACGAAAGGAGGCAAGCTCAAAACTCTTTATATTTGAACTGGATTTTCAAGAAAACATTTCTAGCAACCAGACCACACCATTTTTAGCCCAAGTTAATGACATAAATAAGTGATTTCTTACAGTAATGCACCAAAGAAGCAAAGAAGTTTGCCATGAAGAGGGCTACATAACCAGTTGTGTATGTCAAGAGTAAGCTGCCCCCTATAACTGGATCGTGTTATCAAGAGCACCTACTTCCAATTATAACAAACACAGGCAACATGCTAAATGCTTGATATCTTCAATGATTTCAATGAGAAACTGGAATTTTTAAGTCCATTGAAAGTGGCAAAATAAGAAAGGAAAAAAAGGAGTAGACACGTTATCAAATACAGGTTTTAATACCCATTAGGACTACAATGTGCCTTTGCCTAAAACTATTAGTTAGTGGCAACTGGCAACTCATCTGCAGTAAATTTGGCATACTTTCACACCAATACTGAACTCGTTGACCCCATTGAGGATAGAGCATTGCCCAAAACCCACACTGATTGGATGGTCCTAACTGTCTAATCAGCAGGGCCATCAAATGGAGGGTTAATGAAGAAAAAGGTTGATGGTCAAAATCCAACGGGATGGCTGATCAGTCTGATTTTCAGGCCATCCACCCAAAATGAGGGGCGATTTTGATCATCTGGATTGGTGTGTACATATGTGATATGTAAGGTGGATTAGTAGCCACAATTTGTGGCAAATGAACCCACCATGCAAGTTACAGGCCATGCCAATAAGAACTAAAATATGGAAAATAATGTTTGCGGTGGATTTAAAATCATTTAGATTTCCGTACCCTAGATGCAGCCACATATCCAAGAAGAGTAGCAAGCATGGGTGTACTACAAGGAGAGGCAGCTAAGGCGAAAGTCAGTCCAGCCAAATATGCTTGCACACCTGCAAACCCAAAATTTGAAAACCATAAGAAGACCAAAGATAAGAGACAATCAAGCAAGATGTAATAATAATGAAAGGCTCATAAAGGTATGCACATATGACAATCTCAGAAGAAATTCTTTACAAAAGCAAAGGGACTTACTTGAAGGGAAGTTGGCTGCAGCAGCACGGGGATCAAAATTATTAAAAAATGAGGGTAGTTGTAACTCAATGACCTGAAAAAAGGTGATACCAAAATGAGTAACACAATGCAATGGGTGGTTACATGCATGGTAGAGGAAACTAATACATAATCTCATTAAAACTACCGAAATTCTTTTAGGTTGCAAGACTAATGGTGGTCTGAGTAAACAGCCAAAATGCAGTGAAATGAGGCAGAACCAAGACAAAGATATCTTCGCAGCAGAAGACAAATTTTTGACAAAATTTTGAAATAATTAGAGGGATGGAGGGATCTAAAAGACTCTATTAATTGATGATATCATACCAATATTTTGATGTCTCTCAAGATGACAAGTGGGGGGTGCTCGTTGCTCAGAGATCCTCACCATCCAGACAATGGTGACTCAGAAACTGCTTTCTAGATCATAATTTCTAAGTCACCTTTGTAAGGATAGTGAGATTCCAACAAGTGAGATGAATGGTTTGGATTATCAATTGGTTGGGCAGAACATGCGGCCATCTAGAGTATGACTTCTAGATGAATGGTTTGGATTATCAATTGGTTGGGCAGAACAAGCAAGTGGCTTGAGTGAGCCTCTAGGGGAGAACCTCCTTACTCTCTCTCGAGAAAAAGAGGGGGGGGGGGGGGGAAACGTGCTTAGCCAGGTTGAATTCAACTGTTTCTTCATTGATCAACCAGTATGTTAATTTCCCACTTGCAACATGTACTTCAAAAGGAAACATTGCTAAAAATATGAATGTTGTTAGACAAAGCATCCTCTGATAATCAAGCATGGAGTAGGTTGTTATTAAGAAAGAAATTCCTTAGTGATCATGACCACCTGATTTTGCCCATTGATAATCGGTTTGATCTATGTTTGAAATTAACTAAGTAAATTTAAGAAAAAATGCAACAAAGATATATAAAGAGAATTGCTCAAGGATGCATTTAATTTGATTTAGCCCGATCAGCTGATCCTGACCACCTGATTTTGCCCATTGATATGGAATGTTGCCCATCTGAATTTTCCCATCGAGTACAGACTGGTGATCGTTTTCTTTATAGTCATCCATTTGATAAAGACCAACAGGACAAAGGTATTAAATATTGGTACCTTGGGGCGAATCAGCTGGGCCCAAAAACAATATGACGTGGGTGATCAGACCTGTATCAGCTGATACATGCCAGTATCAGCTGTTTTTTTTTTTTCCTGCCCAAAACCTTCTACAAATTTATTGGGAAAATAACCAAAAAACTGCATATTATTCTTTTGTGTTGTTAATATACATTCAATGGTGTATCAGACCATTCTTTGAAAAGAATGTTATCCGTCAGCTTGACCTGCTGAAAGTCAACCAAATAGGCCCTAACTGATCACAAATCAAGAATGATTTAGAGGACTATGACCCACTGCATTGAACTACAACAAAAAGAAGATGTAAAAACGAAAATTGTGATGGTTTACCCATTCTATTGATTTTTCCAAAATGGTCCACTCTGCTTCGCTTCATCGAATCCAACTCAAAAGTTGTATTTTGATCCCCAAAATAGGGCTAAGTGTTGTCTAAGATGAATTTCTATGCTTCTTCCATGGTTGAAATAAAGAAACAAGTAGAAAATGAGTGAAAATTAGAAAGAAAAAAAAGAAAGAAGAGAAAGCAAGCCTTTATGGCCATTTTGGCTTGTATTGGTTCCGTATCAGCAATGGTATGTATTTGCATGCATCAGCTGATAGGGCCCTTTCCCCTGTATCGCATGATGAGGTGACCAATACAGTTACAATATGGATGAATACGGATGTATTATAACCAATAGTCAAAACCATGAACAAGACAATCAGGCCTGTAGCAGCAGAACTTTCAGGTGATGCTCCATTCACAAAGGGAAATGATTTTGATGGTCTTGACCGGTGTGCATGTATGTCAAGTCTAGCTTGGATGAGTTAGTCATGGCAAAAGTAAAATGGGGCAGGCCTGAGGTTGGCTTCAGCCCAGATTTTGAACTGTTTGAGCTGGGTCTGATGAGCCGGCCGTATTCAAAATTTTGACTTTGTTTAGCCCAAGCCCGGCCCAATGACAGCCCTACCCCCATATGACTGATAAAGACTGTCTTAGCTCCTAGAATCAATTTTGCTTGGTTTGGGGAGATATTTCCAAATTGGTTTAAATTCTTGGAAAAAGAAAAAAGATAGAAGAAGAAGAAAGAAAAGAAAGAAAGAAAGAAAGAAAGTGAAAAACAAAATGATTTTGATGCAATAGTAACAAAGAGATCCCCAAGTGAAAAATATGGCAAGGTTGTAAGGCACTAAAAAAGGGGGAAGTTTATCTAGGAAAAGTTGTTACCTGAGATCGGCTTTTACCAGAGCCAAAAGCTCCTGGAGGATTTCCAACAGCAGCAATGCATCAACCCAAGTTATGAAAAGACATGTCATGTCAAATGTGTGATTCCCAATTCCATAATATAATCACAAACAAAATAATATTAAATAAATTTCCATACATACCAATGTAGCCAAGAGTCAGAGGCAAAAAGCTTAGTGTACAAGGAGATAAAACTAGTCACCAGCCCTGCACCAAATATAACTGCTAAACTGCAAAACACATAAAAATCAGCACACATAACAAGCAGGACACAACAAACTACTCAGTACCTACAATTCCAAGAGCTTCTCTAAGCCATCACACACCCATACATGCACCCTTACCATACGAGTAGGATATCAAAGCTGTGCATTAGGTGGGGTGTACTGGCTCAAAAAATCAGACTGATCAATTCATATAGCCTAAAGTTCAAAATCTCGGCTGATCCAAACCATATCAGTTGACACATACCATTCTGGCCAATAAGCATTGGTCTTTTAAATAAAAGATATCCACAACTATATCAATATTTAACCTTGGGTGAGCCACACATTCATGAAATGATGAAAATTGCCAAGGTTCCACATTCAACATACATGTGGCATGCCCGATGAGTGGAATAACATGATTTTGCGCTGGTCATCTACATGGAGGGCCATTTATGAACAGATCAGGTGTAGACAAATAAGCTGGGTCGGCACATGTTACCATGCAGAGGGCTGCGGTACACTCAGCAAACCTCACATGCCAATATTGAACTGTGACAAAGGCGCAGAGTATAGCATTGGACCTAGTGAAACTGAGAGCTGACAATTGGTCCAGAACAGCTTCATTTGCTGCTGTCCAGCTGAATATACGAATCCTCCAAACCAATCTCCAAGGTTTATATCAGCCAAGATAGGAACAGGTGCTCCTTCCTGGCTTGAACAAAAATAAAACAAAATTCTAGCTCCTGAGATTATCTACACAAAGTAAAGCTTGCGTGTAGTGTATGATAATAAAATAATGAGAAATGTGGCAGCAACTAGCGTGAAAGCAAGAAATATGGATCCTACTCTCTCCATGTGTGACACGTGCAAGATTGGGGCTGTTCGTCATGTGAGGTGCACTATGCAAGTCCCATTCCTGAAAGTAGGCTGTTCTAATCATAAATTGGCACACAGATGTACGCCAAATGTGGATTGTTGCCAGTTCCTTTAATCATCCATCCTTTTTCTACCTGAGACCCACTAGAGACCTCATCAACCTGATTCTTGGCTGCATGGAGGGGTCCACTTGATGAATGCCCCAAACTCGTAGATGTTGCCACACTTGCATGTGTTGGGAGTAGGAACCAAATTCCTACCGCTATTAACCTTGGCAGGGCTCTAAGACAATATACAGATATATGACAAGCACATCATTATTTAGTTAAAGAAAGCATACATAGTTTTGAGAGAGACCAAGAGGAAAATGATTGAGAGACAATTGTAGTAAAGAAAAAAAAATAGTATTTGATGATGCATGGCAATCAAACTAGCATGATAAGGAACATCCATTTTACTCTCATATGGGTACAATATGTGGGTACAATAAGGACTTGTTACAAATGATAAGTATAATCATGTTAAAATATTTTCCAAACAATATCCAATGTTTGGTTTAAAGTCCAATTGACATGATTTGTTGTATATTCAAGTCCCCAAAAAAGCTTCTGCTCAAAATCTCGGTAGTCTCAAGGAAGGGAGATCCCTTATATGAGTATCCAGGGATGCGGCTCAGAAACTCGCAATTTTTTTGAAGGATCTGAGTATCATAGCTCTATATCGTGAGGCAAAAGCTAAATGGACATATCGTCCATGCCTTTTTTCGTTTTATCAATCATAGGTTCACTACAAAGAAGACTCCTGCTACATGGGCTTCTCCTTAAAAGATTGACTCATCAGCAAAATGCCCTGCCTGATTGGACAAATCATCGGCTAGAGAATTGGCTTCTCTATGAACATGAGAACTAGAAAAAGAACACCATCAATAAAAGGCATCAAAGATCTCATAGGACTCTCCTACTTTGATCATGGAAGAAATTTGGAAGAAATTTTCCTACACTCAGTACTACATGCAGAAATTTATAGAAACTTTCCACTAATGTATGAAAGATGAGAAACAGTAACAGATCAAACCTCGAGAACGAAACATGGCAAGCACATCTAAGGTCTTGTAGCAATCATTTGAAGCTTCAAATTCGAACCTACTGTAGGCCAATGCCGTTTGGCCGGCTTGGTTATTGCAAGATCCAAATGCGATTGAATTAGCTATATATGGGTAGTAATTGTTAGTTGATAGTCAGCAGCAATTAGATCATTTGGAACATTACTCATGTGAAAACTCAGTTGTAATTTCTATATTCAACCAAGACCTGACTCAAGATTGACCCAAACCCAAACCATGTGATAAATGGGTCGGGTTTGAGTCCTCTGCTCTTACTGATCACACCAGCAAGAGTACTGCAATAAAATCCCAACAACAGTCTAGCAGGAGTATAGTAATGAAATCCATAACAAATATACATCAGCAGTTAAACATACAATGCAATGGCAATATACAAGTGAGCTTATCCTTTAAGAATCCATCTTCATCTTTCAAAAAGAAAAGGAAAAGAAATAGTTCAACAGTCTATACTCAAATGTAGATGTGTGGCTCACGGGTGAGTGTGCTGCCCTGATTTTGTTTTTTCGTTTTTATGCATTTGCCCAGATTTGCTTCAGATTTATCAGAACCGATATGAGTGTCCATCTGGATAGGGGATAGCCCAAAAACTGGGATATTGGCTCCATGACCTCCATGTCGGATTTGCTTAATTACAACTACATAATTGTGACTGAGTAAGGAACTCCGTCACCTTTGGAAGCAGTTAACCATCTCTTTCCAAGGGGGCATGGAGGATGAATGGCTGTACATGCACAAAGGTCCCCTATGGCAAAGAAGAACAGATATTGTAAAATAAATTAAGCTATATTTACAAAGCTCATCCATGACCAAGCAAGATGGGGCCCATTCACAATTGAATGGTGAGGATTGACAGCCCTACCAACCAATCAGGTGCATCCGTGTGTGTGAGTGTGATTTACACAAGCTTCAGTTTCTCCTCACTTGATCTATGAAAACGCTTATGTCCATTTGCAAAACTCCAATATGTTAAGTAGGGTTTGTCTGGCGTTTGTGATTTTCACACTGTAACTTGGCCATATTGGGTTATGCAAATGATCGAATATGACCATCAAGTACAACATCATTCTAACCGTTGATTCACGCATCCAAGCATTCAGACAGTAAGGATTTCCACCAGTGAAATGGCCCATCTGAAGTGGGACACAATTAGTGAAATTCCAATCACCGAGAGATAGGTTTACTTGAACAGTGAATCATTCAGAAAGAAGGTTAGAAAAGCTTCTCAGGGTTTTCTAATCATTGATTTTTTATCAAATCTAGCCGTTAGGTTCCTGTCCAAAACCAATCCGATCGTACAGCCAGGAGTTGGGTCTGGGTTTTAGAACTGGTTCTAAGATCACCAAAAGAAGGTAAATGAAACAGGATCTAACCAAAAGAACTGGTTCTAAAATTTTGTCAAATATATTGGACTACTTGTTAATTTCAGGGATGTAATGTGAAAATATAACAAAATCCAGAGGAAAAAATAAAACATACTTTTGATAGAATCTCCAAGTCTTTCTTCAGAGAACACGCTTCAAGAACATGCTCATACTTCTCCCTATCCATTTCCTTACCAAACAATACATTTTCTTTGATTTTCCCTCTCTGTATCCAAGGTGATTGAGTAACATAGGTTAAGAAACTGTCCAAGTTATGGTGTACATGTGTGGACAACAGTGGCCTCATCTATATTAGAAACTGAAAGTTGCTGATGCAAGCATATAACAAAATTATAAGGTGCTTGATAAATTTTTTTTTATTATTTTAAATTACAAGGATGCACTGTCAGCAATTATGTGTCAGGGGATCATTTCAAAAGTTCTGCCTGGGAATCTTTCCAAGGCAGATTTTCAGTGGAGTTTCACCACCTATTGAGGACCCAGTAACAGAATCTCTCTGAACTTCTCTGTGGATTCTCACCTGCTTGTGAGGAACCACTCAAAGTTTTAATCGTAGAAGTTCATCAAAGTGGTTCATTTCTGTATACATCTATGCATGTAGGACAAATGAATCCCAACTTTGTATATAAAGCTAAACTCCTAGTAATCAATTATAACTTATTCTCTAACTACTGGTGACAAACTTGGATCCAAAAAGTACAACTAAATTGAACCAAACTTGGAGTTTAACGTTCTAATGAAGCAGCCTAATTAATCTGACTACTAGATTATATAGAGAGAATTCAAAGCAAGCGACTTTTATTCAACGATTGGACAGTCAACAGATCCTTTAGTGCACTGATTGATCTGCAAGAGCTCACGCGGTGTTCGAACCAATCAATAGTGTGACCCAGTAAATAATCATACAGTTTTTTAGGTTTAAATAACAATCAAACTAATTGACTTCAGGGTCCATCATATGAAGCCCAAAATCGATTGCTTGACTGTGGCAATTTCCAAAAAGCATAGAAAATCCATTTTAAAAAATCAAAATCAAATCCACAACTTGAAAAAATCGAAAAACAAATAAATATCACCAAAATCCAAAACAAATGCTAGAAAACAAATCAAATTAAAACTAAAATTCATAACAAAACAGAATCGGGGGAAAAAAAAGAGAGGCAAAAGATCATTCCACCTTTCTTACTCTCGCTGTGGCAAACAAACAAGAGGCATGCACGGGATCATCTGAGGCGTAGCTTTCAACAAGGTGCGTCAGATTACGGAGAGGATCTGAGGAAGGAGAGTCAGGTTTGGGGAGAAATAAAATGAATGGTGTGCCGAGGATAAATCACAGTGGGTCCACAGGCAGAGGGGTCTGTTGAATCAACTTGAGAAGAGAAGATAGGGACGAGAAGTGAAGGAGAGATCTAGGATTTTTTTGGGGGGTTTGTGAGATAGGGAAGGGAATCGGGGCGGAGTGTAGAGAGAGAAAGAGAGAGGGAGGGGGGATAGGGGATCGAGGGAGAGAGAGAGAGAGAGAGAGAGAGAGAGAGAGAGAACGATGAGGGCCGAGAGAAGTATCCGTTGAAATTCGAACGAGAGAGAGAGGGAGTGAGAGAGAACGATGGGGGCCGAGAGAAGTATCCGTTGAAATTCGAACTGTATGCTGGCGATTGGCTGTTACCGTTACGTTGATATGCTGGCGCGTTCCAGCTGGCGCTGGCTGTTACCGTTACGTTGATATGGGTTCGAAACTGGAGGCGATTTCCTGCGAAAGCCTTTCGCAGGAAGTTCCTGTGCTGGGAATTCAGGTGGGGCCCACTGCGATGTTTATGAGAAATCCACCCCGTTCATCCGTTTTTTGTGTTAATTTTAAGATATTAGGAAAAAAGAACCGGATCCATTGTTTAAGTGGGCCAATGACGTGAGAATTGAACGTCCACAGTTGAAATATTCGTGGGCCACAGAAGTTTTGAATCATTTTAATATTTTTGTTTTCAGTTAATCCAAGTAGTAATGACGTTATGAACGGTATAGATGGCATGTAAACGTCACTGTAGACTAAGGAAGGTTTCTAACGGTAGGAAATTTCCTAACAACTTCTCGTTTATTACGGCACACTTGAGTCTTGAATCCTCCTCAATTTTCGTTTGAAATCCGAAAATGAGCTAATAAAACGGATGGACGGAGTGGATTTCTTACAAACATCGCGGTGGGCTCCACCTCAGTTTCCATTGCAGGAATTTCCTGTGAAAGGAAAATCCGCATCATTCAAACTTGCGCGCGGATTAGGTAACTACCGCCATAGAGCTCGGTACAGGCGGAGGGGCGCGGATTGGATACTGACAAGTTCAGTAGCCAAGTCACTACTGAAGTGACGTCATCATGCTCTGTGGACCCCACCATGATGCATGTGTTGTATCCATACCGTCCAATCATTTTTGTAGATCGTTTTATGGCATTACAAAGAGAATGAGATAGATATAATGTTCAAGGATACCCCACCATAGAAAATAGTGGGGACAGTGACAACCACCGTTCAAAACTTCTTAAGGGCCACAGTAGACAACAATAGTTTCCGATCAAGCTGATGTTTTTGTTTTTCACTTCATCTATCTCTATTTTAACTTATGAATAGGATGGATCTCAAAATTACATCACTGTGGGCCCTGTAAATGTTTCAACGGTAGGTGTGACAGCTCCCACGGTTTTCTGTGGTGGGTCACTTGAAATTTAGATATATCTCGTTCTCTTTTTAATGCAATAAAACGATCTCTAAAATTGGTTGAACGGTATGGATACAACACACGCATCATGTTGGGTCCACAGAGCTAGTGACATCATAGCCATTTGGCTACTACCTTGTCAGGATCCTACGGCAACTTATGTATGAACTTTATCCACACTGTACATATATTTTTCCATATTATTTTAGAATATTATCCCAAAAAGAGAAAAAATAAAATTCTCAAATGAGCCTACGTGGATATTAAATTTCTACGGTTGAAAAATTTTTAGGACCACAGAAGTTTTGTATCAAGATGATATTTTTTTAACTTCATCCAGATGTATATGACCATATCAAGGGATTGGATGAAAAATAAACTAGAAAATGGGCCCTAAAAATATTTCAACGGTGAGCATTCTTAGCACCTCTGCTTCACATGGTGTGGTCCTCTTGAGAATTGGATATCCCTTATTTTCGATCCTGTATTCTAGAATGATATGAAAAGAGGGGTGGATGGTGTGGATAAGAGTAATACATCACAGTCGCCCCTCAGTGGCCCCTCGGTGGCCCTCGAAGCCTCCGACGCTGGGTAGTACCTAATCCGCGCGTAAGTTTAAAGGACGCCGATTTCCCGCCAGAGGGAAGTTCCTGCGTAAGGATTTTGGGTGAGCCTAATGCAATGTTTGTTAGAAATCAAACCCATTCATCCGTTTTTCTACCTCATTTTAGGACATGCTATAAAAAATGAGGACATGCTATAAAAAATGATGAGGATCTAAAACTCAAGGGGGCCAGAGGAGATGAAACAATGGGAAATGAATGCCTACCGTTGAAACCTTCCTAGGCTCCACCTTGCTATTTATATGTCATCTAAACAGTTTTTGAGGTCATTTTCACTCAAATAAAGTGAAAATACCAAAAAATTATACCGTTACAAAACTTTAATGGACATGTAAATGTTTCAACGGTGGTCACTAAATCTCCACTGTTTACTCTTGTGTGGCCCACTTAGTTTTGGATCCTCTTCATTTTTAGTTTCACCTAATAAAATGAGCTTTAAAAACGGATAGAGGGGTTGGATTTCTCACAAATACCTGAGTGGCCCACACAGAATCCTTGCACAGTAACTTCCCGCCGGAAGGCTTTCGCAGGAAATCCAGTTTCAAACCGCCGTATCAGCATAACAGTCACAGCCAGCTGGAAGGCGCCAACGGATACTTCTCCGCTTCCAACGGATGCTTCTCCGGAAGGCTTTCGCAGGAAATCCAGTTTCAAACCGCCGTATCAACATAAAGATCACAGCCAGCTGGAAGGCGCCAACGGATGCTTCTCTCGGCCCCCATCGTTGTCTCTCCCTCTATCCCTCTTCCGAACAGGCGGGAATATCAAAGTTTTTCTCTTCGAAATTTAAATGCGTAAGGGCCGTCTCTGTACCATGTATGTTTGCCACCGTTTACCATCTACCATACATGTGTACGAGTATCCCGACCATCCAAATTGTGGGTCCATGGTGGATTGGGTATAGCCCGACAAAAATTCGCAATAATTGGACAGTTCCTAGCCACCTCTGCCGATAAAATGGGTTGCTGGAAAGAAAACGGTCGCTAGCCGAATTCAACCGGCTAAAAAGAAGGGCGGGGATTAGATACTGACAAGGTCAGTAGCCAAATCGCTACTGAAGTGACGTCACCAAGATATGTGGACCCCACCATGATGCATGTGTTGTATCCATACCGTCCATCCATTTGGAGAGATCATTTTATGGCATGAGAAAAATAATGAGATAGATCTAAAATTCAAGTGGACCCCACCATAGAAAACAGTGGGGACAGTGACATCCACCGTTCAAAGATTCTTAGGGGCCACAGAAGTTTCCAATCAAGCTTATATTTTTGTTTTCACTTCATGTATCTCTATGTTAACTTATGAATAGGTTGGATCTAAAAAATACATCATGGTGGGCCCTATAAATGTTTCAACGATGGGTGTGACTGATCCCATGGTTTTCTGTGGTGGGTCTACTTGAATTTTAAATCTATCTCATTCTTTTTCTCACGCCATAAAATGATCTCTACAAATGGTTACATGGTATGGATACAACACACCCATCATGGTGGGCTCCACAAAGCTTGGTGACGTATCTTCAGTAGTGATTACGCTACCGACCTTGTCAGTATCTAAACCGCGCCCAAATAAGAGAGTGTCAGGATCTTAGATCGTGGACGGTTTGGATTGAGAGACATGGGAAACTTTGTGACCCAAATATGAAGACGCAAATTTCTTATAGAGATCCTGTGCAAAAAAAAAAAAAAAAAAAAAAATTCTCTGTGGGGTCCACTGTAATGTGTGAGTGACATCCACTTCTGTCTGTCATTTAGAATGCCAATCTAAACCTCAAGTAAGCCCCACACAGAGAACTGGAAACAGGGCCACCTACTAATGAAATCTTAACTTACAATGTGTTGTATTGGGCCCACTATGATGGGTGCTTTACTCCCAATCCATCTATCATCAGTGTCTTCTTGGGTCATCCTTGCCTCCCAAAAAAATCAGATGGGACATATCATGAAAAATCATGCCTAAACCTTTAAAATCCAGTGGTGAGGTCCACCTGGATTTTGGACTGGTCTGATTTTCTCTGTATCAATTTATCCTTGTGGGATTTATCCTGTGAATGGATTAGATGACATATAAATAATAAAGTGTGCCCCCACAAACAATCTAAAAGATTTCTAATGTTGGGTATTCTCATTCCAACTGCTCCTGTGGCATGGCCTACCCGCCTGGTATTTATTTTCTAATAACAACACGAGGGCCCACACACAATGGATGGATTGGATGTCATGCATACATCATGGTGGGCACCACACATTGAGTTGTACGTTGAACTTAACTTACCAAACATACTATTGGATCCAGCCTCGTTTATCAATGTGGTTTTTGGTCAACGGCCCATCCACAATGGAGCCTGTAATTTGGACGGTGCAGATTGGTGAAATCTAACCCTCCAATGGGAAGTCCCAACTCCCGAGCAATCAGAGAGCTCCCTTCACCAATTGAAAGTATCCAAGTTATCAATCATGATATCGATGCACGTATGCACGTTGCATACGTGTACAAGATCTGGACCGTTCATCTATCAAGCCTTACTTAAGATAGGCCATACCCCAAAAGCTGTAGTCATATAATTCTAGCCAAGTGAATGACATGTGGATGGATTTTTTGCCTTCCAACTAGTGGGCCTATCTTCATGGGCAGAACTGTCCGGTTTAAGTGTTTTTCAACCTTAGGCCATCCAAGCACGTAACCACTGGATAGACGGTTTGGATCCACCGCCTCACCTGCCAGGTGTCAAATACTAGGGGCGCACGTCTGCAAGATCATGACCGCTCATCTCATCTGATGGGGGCTCGGACATGTGACATGTTGACACAGACTATGTGCTTCGTCACCGCTACGGGAAGTGGACACGGATTGCCTGGTTCCTGTAGTGGGAAGTTGTGTGGGGCCCACAAATATGCGTGTGACAAATCCACTCCGTCCATCGGTTTTGCAAGGTCACAATAGTACAAAATTATGCAGATACAAACTTATGCGAGCCACACCAAACGAAACCGTAGGAATAGAAATGTCCACCGTTGAAACCTTCCTGGAGCCCGACCATGATATTTATATGCCATCCAAACCGTTCACAGGGTTGACACAAATATCATCTTCATACAAAACTTCTACCGTCATCACAAAGTTTGCAATGGTGGGTATTCAATCGCTGATATTTCGCATGGTATAATCCACGTGAGTGAGTTTTGGATATGCGTTAAATTTTGTAGACACTTCATTTAAAATGAGAATAAATTATTTTTTGAGTTTCACTTTGATTTTGGTAAAATCATTTTTTTGGATAATCCAAGAATCATTAAAAAATAAATAAATAAATAAAAATCATAGGAGTTTAACAGGAAGTAACTTGGGAACACTTGATGGATCAGATTAACAAATTTAGAACCTGATCAATCAAATATTAATCAATCTATTTGAACTATTTAGAGACCCTATTCTTACAAAATTTCAACAAAATCATCCATTGATTATCCAAAAATTATTGATAATCCAAGCAGGTTAAAAAATTACAAGAATCCTTGGCACATTTAGGAAGCAACCCACAGTATCGATTGGCTGATTCAAAATCTGATTGATCAAAAACTTAAGTTTCAATTGCATCGATTTGAAATTCGAAATTGTCTAACAAGGTTTGTATGCAATCTTTGTTTCAACTGAAATAATGCATTTACAACCTTTTAGGTCCTGTTGTAGGAGTGAGTTCTTAATAGTAGTATTCAAGCAAGACCTAATGATACTGAAGTAATATGCTAGTATATTACTTGATATAATAGTGTAATCATATGTTATTATCCTGTTCCCAAATGGAGTAACATGGTCAGAACATGTTTGATTTTTCATATTGATTTTTTTGGAAATGAACCGAAGTTAGCATTGGACATTGATGATTCAAGCATCTGGCCATTTTATAGGGTTGCAAATGGATCCGTTCTCCAAAAATCAACCCATCCCTGATCAATTTTTAAGAGGGCCTTTGAATTGATTTGAGATTTCTAGAGTTCTGCATTGAAGGTATTGAAAAGGAAAAGTTCTCTGTCTCTCTCTCAATTTCCTCAGTCACATTTTGCACCCTGAACTCTGTTAGCTGAAAAGGTAACTGTTGCCATTATCTAATATTTTATTTTCCCTTAAACAGCTTTTACACTGCTTTCAAAGCTTGCTATTTTCAAGTTAAAATCGATATACACTGCAATGAACATTTTATATTGCATAAAATTTTCTTTCTGTGGGGAATAAAAGAAGAATGTTAACATTCCGGTTCAAATGCGATTCTAATTCCATGTTGATGTAGAGTGGGTCGCGGACAGTTTCATGGCCAAGATGGATCAGAAAAGGCCCGGTCGACGACAGAAGTGATCCAGACCATCGGACCTTAAATCGGGCGTATCTCACAATCCGGAATGAGTTACCTGACGTAAAATATATGATTTTAGGGTAGAATGAGCTACTTTAGCCAACTAACCCCGCTATGCTGGGTTGCGACGCCCGAAATTGCAAAAAACCCCTGGATTGACGGTTGTTTCCCTGTTTTAATTTCATTTTTATTATAAATAGTAAGTTTTAGTTTGATTATAACTTTTCATCCGTTGGGCTTTAGGAGTTGCGCCCAACGTGAAAAGAGCTTAGAATAATTAGGAGAACAGTTTGGTGAAGCCAAATAGGGCACTTACTATTTTTGGCCGAAAACCTTGCGCACTAGTAGACATCACAACCGTCTATAAATAGTAAGTTTACTATTTATAGTAAGTCGCGATTTCTAGGAGTTTTAGTTGTAGTTTGATTCCGATTTCTTTCCTATTGCTTGGTATCCCTATTTAAAGGGTTGTGAACTCGTTTTTATTCATCAATTAATTAGTTTCGAATTTATTAGAATTTATTTCTATTTTCTGCATTCTTTCCTCGTGGATTCGAGAAGTCTCTGTGAGGAGTCCAGAGAAGCTCCGTAGATTCGGAGTATTTATCCTCATCACGTTCATCCCTATGTCACATGTGCTATTTATGCTCAGTTTACATGAATAATTTACATTATTTGGTTGCAGCAATGATAATCCTCTCAGCTAAATGGAACAAGATTGGATCATCAAGCTGATCATTTTAACCACCGTCATCTGGCCTTAAAAAGACCAAATTGGGGTGATCTTAGCAATGGAACTGACCATTTTTTTCGTGTCTATTGCACTCCTGATATGGTCACTCTTCACCAATCTGATCATCAGCTTCTTCAACATCAATAAGGGCATTGCATTGCCACCATCATGGCCACAATCAACATCAGGATCACAGTGTTAGTTCCTCTTTAAATTGGTTTTCAAGCTTCTTTCTTTGCAAGAGGTGGCTGTGCACAACACATGCCAATGTGCCATATGTGACTAAGATCTGAGCCATAGACAGAATAATAGTAACATCCTTTTTTTTCAATGCTAGGTATCCCAAACCTCATTCATGCTCTAATATGGACGGGCAAGTCTGATGGATGGATTAGATTTGTCACAACATCTATGTGGAGCCCACCATCGTTTTAAAAAAAAAAAAAAAATGCGTGACGTGCTTACGCATGTCACCACATGAACAGCCCAGCCCCATATTTTTCTCTCCACTCGGTCTTTTTCGTAACCCACCATCCAAATTGGACTAGCCCGCCGATCTGAACCATTCATCTAGAACGGAGCTCATAGAAATGGTAGCCATTATTGTCTCTTACATTAGATCTGCTTGTGCGGCCCACTTAATCTTCCAATCTATTTTATTTCTCGGCCTTACCTTTGATCAGTCTTGCAAACCAAACGAATGACGTAGATTTCTCACTACACATCATGGTGAATCCCACTTAGCTTCCGTTTTACAACTGAACTCCGTGAACTTTTGCATGCCTTCCGCAATCAACTCCCATTCTCTAATGTGTTCTCTCGACTTGGAAACCCAACCAATCCTCAAATCCTACCAGTCAGGTTATAAAAATCTTGAATTTTCTTTTGATCCCAACTGTTATTAATGAAATCTTCACCGTCCGACCCAAAGTACAATAAGTCGTCGGTAGAGAGAAACCTAACACCAAAGAATAAAAGGAGAAAGAGAGCTCAACTACATTAGCTAGTGTTCCAGCGAGCCTGTCCAATGTTTCCGTCGTCGTGTTGCTGATCTTGGGTTGACCCTGAACCACTTCAGAAAGCATCTCACATTAGACCTTTAGGTAAGTGATCTCCCCACTATTGATTAACTTCTCTTTTACACCACTTCAACATATAATTCCTCCATTGCACTGTTGCATTAGCTCTTCTATTGTAAAATGACTCATTGAGTCAACTCAGTGAGCCAGCGTGCGAGTTAGCTCTAGGTATAGGTTCATATATCCAATGCATTAAGCACCGTCAAATTATTCTGTTGTCAATTGTAGGAAAGCTGATCTATCCGAGTCATAAATCAATCGAGTTATACATTGTTATCGTCGTCGAAACGTCAAATTGAATCTTTAAGGGATTAGCTAATTTCATGGTAATTCTAGTGGTGATTAGACAAAACATCATATTAGATCTAAAACACTAAATCAGGTAGGTGATCTTCCCAGTTGAAAAGCCTATATTAGTATATACTTTGATTTTCATTGATTATAATTTCATATTATTGATTCGACTTATTTGATTTTAGGTGCACATAAAATAAAATGCATTTATTTGATTATTAATATGTAAAATTAATTCAATTGATTATTGCTATATTCTTTTAAATATGATTAGGTTATGGGTATTCTGCCTTAGAAAGGATCATGTTGTTATGGGTACTCTACCTTAGAAAGAATCATATTGTTATGGGTGCTCTATCCTAGAAAGGATCATGTTGTTATGGGTGCTCTACCAGGTCATTCTCAAAAAGGATGTTTATTTTGTGTCGCATTTTAAATTTTAGTAATTGTGGACATTCGACATCTTACCCGTGTTCTAGGATGTGTCATATCTAAATATTCAATCCCTGACCCGTGTTCTAGGATGAAAGTCGCATTTTTATTATTATTTAAGATTAAGTGACTGTACACGTGGGTGCTCTGCCCAGACTTCCTAAAATGTTGGATGCACGTGCCCTGCCCTGGGAGGTCCAAAATGGTCACGGTGCTCTGCCTTAGGTTAATCCCTAAAATGGGTGCACGGGTGCTTTGCCCTAGTAAAGTCCAAAAATGGATCAAAAGCTATTTTGTTTTATTTGAATTTATTTTCAGAATTTCATTTATTATTAGTGGAATATTTATGTCCTCTTATATTCAAGTTGTGGATGCATAAATATAGTTTTGTTGCATACATTCATGAGTCATGATCCCCAGTAGGTATGAGACTATTCGGGATCATGAGTCTATTATCTTGGAATCACTTCTCACGTTAGGTATGGGACTAACGTGAGTTATGACCCTTGGTGCGAGGCCCCAACTGGCATGCGATACTACACATTATGGCTTGAATTTTTATTATCTATTCTTTATTACATGCTGATGTAGAAATTTCAATGTTGGGAATGATGTGACCTTATGAGCCGTCGCGCTTACGCCCTTATAAATTGTTTTGCAGGATCTGTGTATGAAGAGCCAATTGGGTAAGATTGAAGAGTCAATTGTTTATTTGAATATTAATTAAAATTCAATGTATTTTGTTATTATTTATTTTTCAATATTAATGTAAGTAAAATTTCAAAGATTGATTAATGGACATTATTTAACGACAATGATTTTTTATTCTTTTAGTTACTCTGATTGCCTTGAAAATACATGATTATAATGTGGGTTGCGATGTATATTTTATTTAAATACAACTCACAATCTTAAAATTTGGGTTCGGACCTATCCAACTCGGGTTCTGAATTTTGGCGCCTGACACATAGAGGTTTGATTTTTTATTTTTATTTTTTTTTGGGTGGCATTGACTTTTGACACAGACAGAATAATAGATATGGCTACCTTACGAACCTATATACACTGACACTTCCTTTAAGTGGAAAAAAATGTACAGGCGTTTAAAACTGGATATCAGACATGGCTTCCTTAGGAACCTAGACTCCAACACTTCATTGTATAGTATGCCTCATGGGTAAAAATGTACTGCATTTATTCAAATCTCTCTCTCCCTCTCTCTCTCTCTCTCTCTCTCTTCATTAGATAGTGTGACATGGCCACTACTTCTAACATTCTGGCTTTTACCGTGCCAGCACTTGGCGATGCTTGAACACTACTACCTTTTGAGTGCTGGCACTCTGGAACACTTCAAAGTCTGTACGGACAGAGTTTCCTAATGATGTCATTGAATGGTGAGATGTGCCGGAGACTTTGAGGGAGGCGTCCGAACATATAAACAGTGGGAACAATGATGCTCGGCGTTGATACCTTCCTAAGGTCCACCATGATGTTTATTTGCCATCCAACCTATTCATAAAGTCAAACAGACCTGGATGAAGAAGGGAAAATACAAATATTAGCTTGAACTAAAACTTCCGTGAAACTAGGAAGTTTTTGAAGGTAGGCCTTCAATCTCTACTTTTTCTTGTGGTCTGGTCCACTTGAGCGTTGGATCTGCCTCATTTTTTGGATCATACCCTAAAATGATTTGAAAATATGTATGGACGGATAAAACGTATAAATCATGTTGGGACTGATTTTAAGTCCCTTGATCTAACATTGGGTGATCTGCTTAATGGTGGAAGTGGATTTCAAATAATCACCATAGCAAGTCCATCTAAATGACCAAAAATCAGGGGCATATGATGATTCATGTTAGCCAAACCAATGAAAATAGTTTGGAGGGTGAGTTTTCCTTGTACTCTGTTTTCAATCATGTGGTCCACTTGAACTATAGATGAGGCTGATTTTTTAATCCACTGTTCTAATATAGGGTGAGTCACCTGATGGTTGGGTTGGATTTCACTTTAACTCTTAGTAGGGCCACCACGGCTGGCTACTTTTCCTCTTAGAATAACTTTTCTGTCTTGGTATTTAATAGCATTAATTAGTCCTTGAATTAATCAACTAGTTAGACCAAAATGCAATGCTAGTTGTGTGAGATATTTGTGTGTGAGCATATCTCTCTCTCTCTCTCTCTCTCTCTCTCTCTCTCTATATATATATATATATATATATATATATATATATATATATATATATATATAAGGGTTGAATGTTGGGCAGGTTCAACCCGGCTGACCTGTGACTAGAGGTGTACACGAACCGAGCTAGCTCGGTTAGCTCGCTCAACTCGACTCGAAAAAACTTGATTTGACTTGGTTCGAAGCTGAGTTCGAGCCGAGTTAAGCTGATTTTTTGAGCTCGAAAATGAGTTTAAGCCAAGTTTAAGCTGGTCCCAACTCGACCCGACTTGGATCAGACTCAGCTCGAATCGAACTCGGATCGAACCAGTTCAGTGACTCGGTTAATTTGATATTTATGTTGCTCACCAAGTGTTTGATGAAATGACTCAAAGAAGTGTGGCAATGAAGGTACGTATATGAAACCAACACTTTTTTTTTTCTTGATTTCTATGTTGCTTAGAAGGTGTTTAATAAAATACCTGTAAAACTATTTTTGATGTCTCAAATATAGTGAGATTTTGAAGGTGCAGTCCAAATGTTTGTAAAAATGCCGCAATGGTGAACTCGGCTCAATCTTAGCTCAAACTTGGCTCGAACTGGCCCAAGCTGCTGACCGAGCTGAGCCGAGCTGGCCAGTCAAGCTCGAGGACCGAGCTGAGCCGAGTAGAGCGAGGGCCAGCTCAACTTGGTTCGACTCAATGTACACCCCTACCCATGACCGACCTGACATTGGGTTGGGATCGGCTGAATGTATCAGGTTCAATCACGGGCTTGGGCTATACAAACACCAACTTGATAAAACTTGGGTTGAGCTCGAGGTTCAGGTACCGGCTGCTTGACTCAACCCGTACATGATCGATATATATATATATATATATATATATATATATATATATATATATATATATATATATATATATATATATATATATATATATTATAATTGAGTATGGTAACCTTTTTAAAAAGGATGGACGGCCTTATAAATTATCAAAGTGGGGCAACAGACAGAGATCCACCCGCCTCGGTGATCCGGCGATCCACCGAAGCCGCGCCCCCAATCTCGGTGGATCCACCGAAGCCACGTCGGATTAGAGCTTTCTGGTGCAATTCTAGTTTAGTCACCAACCACATGAGTAGGTGGGCCTGGGACCAGTGATATCACAGCCACAGGCCCCTTCTGGGTGTTTTTATCGGTAAAAATACTCACATCCAACCAGATAGACAGTAAGTTATCTCATCCGTCGAGTAGATAGCTTTCTCAATGCCTTGTGCCTGAAAGATCCAACCCGTCTAATAAAATGTTGACCCTACCATAACAATCATATCCTGAAAAAATAAACCCCATCCGCTCATCAATTTAGATAAATAACGAGATGCAAGTAATGAGTGGATGTAACTGATTTGTTATTTATCACTGCTCTACTTATATCATATTTCAGTTGGTATTCATCAAGTGGGCCACTCATTAATGGCCATGCATTGTTTTCTATGATGTGGTCCACCTGCTAAGTAAATGTAGCTAATTTTTACAGAAGCTGATCCTCATTATACAGAAGACCTAATGGACGGTTGGATTCTGCAGAGACATTAAATACTGGAAGTTAACATCTGGGTGGACGGTACTTATGGTCCAACAGGTTGGACGTGAGACCTTTCCTTCCATCATCTCCTCTGTTTCAGATGACGCTGTAAGAAATTCGAAAAAAATGCTGAAGCAGATGCTTGCCTGTTGCAAGCTCTACATCTCAGAAACCCGCAACGCTGCAGCGCTGGAATCGATCGAACGAGCTTCCAAGCTCTTCCCAGAAGCACCCATCATCAACAAATTCCAAGACGAATCCTACAACCGAGTCGGGTACACGCTCGTCTCCCGTTTCCCCCCAGACCCGTCGGGTCCTTCTTCACTGAGAAATGCCGTGTTTTCTATGGTCGAAGCGGCTCTCGATGCCATCGATCTTGAATTGCACTCTGGGACTCATCCACGGCTAGGAGTCGTTGATCACATCTGCTTCCACCCTCTCTCTCAGGCTTCGCTGGACCAAACGGCCCACCTTGCTAAGTACGTCGCAGCTGATATAGGACTTAAGCTTCGAGGTATGTGTTTGGTGTTGGGATTGAAATTCAAATTGAATTGCACTTCTCAAATTTCTGATAATGGGTTTGTTTGGATGCACTATCTAATTGGATTGGAGTTTTTATTTTTCCCTGAAAAGTGAAATTACCATGTTTTTATTTATTTGAATGGGATACATATCAAAGAGCTAAAAGGACTAGAAAATTGCAATTTGAGGGATACTTCATATTATGAATATTAGGAAATGTGAGAGTTTCACAATTCATGTCACTTGTGCATCCAAGCACTGTTTTGATGTTTGGGATGTTGTGGAAAACAGAACCTGCCAAAAATCACAAGAGAAAAGAAAAGGGCCTGAAAATGAGTAATTTGCAGGTGTAAATCATTTACAGCTTATCCTGTTTAGCTTTAAGCTGCAATTTGTTTATAAGTAAATAATTCTCTATGTGAGGATAGCCTGTAAATTGTTTAGAGGGATTTCATTTGCAGCTAAAAGTTCAAAATCAACTGTTGTTAGGCTGTAAATGAAATCACAGCTTTCAGAAGGATTTCATTTGTAGCTAAAAGCTGTAAATGATTTACAAGCATTTCTCAGCATCCAAACACTGCCCATAAATCATTTACCTGTATTTCCTTTACAGGTAGCCCTATTTACAGGCATCCAAGCGACCCGAATGTAATTGTGTATTAGGGATCATATATATATATTTTTTGGTTAGGATTAAGATTAATCTTGATAACCAACAACAGTCATCTGTTATACGCACTTATGATTAACTAAAATGAGATGAACTCATTTTTTAACTGGCACCCAAATGGGCCCTTGAAATGAAAGTTGAAATTCAGTTCTGAAATTTTGTTAAGTTGTTACCTTTGATAGTATTTGGGAATATGGCAAAATCTTCGTTGGCTTTCTTTGTACATTTGGTTTGTTTGGATGCACTATCCAATTGAATTGAGTTATTATTCCAGGAAAGTGGAATGACCGTATTGTTATTTCTTTGAATAGCATATATATCAAGGACTGGGCTCCAATTTGCAATTAAGTGAAATGATCATATTGTTATTTCGTTGAATAGCATATATATTGAGGACTGGGCTTCAATTTGCAATTAAGTATGACTCAAAAATTGCAATTTGAGGTTACTGACACATTATGAATATTAGGACACCTATTAATTCCTGCTATTTTTCTTGATTAAATAGATTGTTTGCAATTCAATTCACTTGTGCATCCAAACACGACTTTGATGTTTGGGTATGTCAGGAAAACAGAACCCACCAAAATTCCCAAGCAAGATAAGAAGAGGAAGTTCCTGTTTTTATCTTAACGATGGTGTGGCGGTAGCAATGCATCCTATCAGCCTTGTGAACGAGAAACACCTAGACATTTAAAATGTCTGTAACCATTTGTTTTTAATATATTATACAATGCTCGGCCAAGGGATTGTACAGCACCATCTGGGCTGTTCGGTTTGTACAAGTGAGGCCCATTGTTCAGTTATCTGAACTGTTGATAGTGTAGGCCAACCTGTGTGTGGTCCATGCACCAAAAGTCTCCTGGATGGAAAATCTTATTGCTGTTTTGATTGGTAAGATTTTCAAAGAAATGGTTGAATGGCCTTTGTAGTTGAAGATCTTATCCTCCTAAAATTCAAGGGCATGTTTGGTAGACACCCGAAAAAATGATTTAATCTCGTTTCGGTTAATCATAGTTATGCATTAGAGATCATGATCTCTAATACATAATTCCACGTAGTTACTTATAATTGTGCATTATAGATCATGAGCTCTAACACATATTTATGATTAACTAAAATGAGATGAACCATTTTCAGGCTTCTACCAAACAGGCCCTAAATGTTAACTTGCACAATGTATCAGCACTATTGTCAAAATAAGGAATTATTGGGTGCAGATGCATCAGTATATGGATGGTGTCCTCGGCCCTTGGGAAAGCCCCAAAAAATCTTCCTAGCCATCCGATCTCTTACTGGCCTCTGGAACCGTTGCTGAAACTGTATATTTATCTTCCAATGTGGACAGATCAGGCACTATCCATGTACTGATATATAGGATCTGATAATTCCTCCAAAATGATTAGATCAATATAACAACAGATCCATAGGCAATGAACTGCCAAACAATGTTAAAAGAAAAGAAAAAAAAAAAAAAACAATAGTTTTGCAAGATTCTGAATATCCAAGAGCTTAACGTTGCCAATCTTTTCAATAAAAATCAGCTGCATTTTGCAAAATACCAATGCTTTTTGTTTTTTAAATTGTTTCTTTCCAAATCTTGAAATGTTGAATTCTTGATTTTCTGATTTTGCATGCTATGATTGAGACATTCTGAATCTTGTTTTCCTACTAAGTTCTTTAGACCTTTTTTCCACTTGCTAATGTTCCTTATACAAAAGCGTGCAGTCCTTACATTTCTATATGGAGCAGCCATGAGCAAGGGAGGACCCTTGATTCAATCCGAAGAGAATTGGGTTACTTCAAGACCAATGCCATTGGAAACCAATGGTCAGGTGGGGCCCAACCCAATATAGGCAATGAACTGCCATACAATGTTAAAAGAAAAAGAAAAAAAATTACGATAGCTTTGCAAGATTCTGAATATCCAAGAGCTTAACATTGTCAGTCTTTTCAATAAAAATCAGCTGCATTTTGCAAAATACCAATGCTTTTTGTTTTTTAAATTGTTTCTTTCCAAATCTTGAAATGTTGCATTCTTGATTTTCTGATTTTTCATGCTATGATTTAGATATTCTGAATCCTGTTTTCCTACTCAGTTCTTTAGACCTTTTTTCCACTTGCTAATGTTCCTTGATACAAAAGTGTGCAGTCCCTACATTTCTATATGGAGCAGCCCATGAGAAAGGGAGGACCCTTGATTCAATCAGAAGAGAATTGGGTTACTTCAAGCCCAATGCCATTGGAAACCAATGGTCAGGTGGGGCCCAACCCAAGTCCTTGCAGCTGAAGCCAGACGCGGGCCCCTCTCAAACCACTCAATCCACAGGTGTTGTGGTAGTTGGTGCAACACGATGGGTTGACAATTACAATGTGCCTGTTTCATCGACTGACATTTCTGGTGTCCGTAGGATTGCTAGACGGGTGAGTGGTCGGGGAGGAGGGCTTGCGTCAGTGCAAGCCATGGCGCTCACCCACGGTGAGGACACGATTGAGGTGGCGTGTAATCTGTTGGATCCAAGTCAAGTGGGAGCTGATCAAGTTCAGCTCGAAGTTGAGCGGCTTGCAAGGGAAGAGAGAATGAATGTAGGGAAGGGTTATTTTACTGATCTATCACAGGAAGAGATCATTGAAAATTATTTGAAATTGGGCTTTGTTGATTAAGCAACAAGGCAATTGGAGAAATTCAATTGAGGATTTTATTTTTATTTTTATTTTATTGTGAGAAGAATTTTCACATACTTCTGTCATTGTAGTTATGGTACTCTAATTTAGATTGTCTGACATTGAACATCTTCACCATACACATGACATGGCACCAACTTGCCCCAATTCAGACCGTTTGCTTTGATGCGCCATCCTGTGGCTTGCCAGGGCACAAAGCTCTAGGTGACCATTCTGTGGTACTCATCCTGTTAGTCGCCATGCAAAGGAAATTTTAGCTAAAACGAGCAACAGTCGGCATTCGGTAGATAGCATTGACAAAAGGACCATGCAATCACTGAAATTTTTAGTCTATGAACCATTTACAAGGTGTCCCAATCAACAGTCAAACTAAATGTACCAACAGCATCTCTTTCACAAAAGGCAGATATCTATCTAAAATGTGAATTGTTTACCAGATCTGGGATTGATACAGCTTTTTACACTTGAAATTCAGGTAGCATTTGCAAGCACCGACTCTTGGTTGAATTTTTTTCTGTGGAGACTTCATTTCGACTGAGTATGCATTTGGGGCGGTACAGAAACAACACCTGAATGGACTCAGTTCTCATGGTTCTGCTTTTCTGCCCTCAAAATGATATTTTGTTTGTTTAAAGTAGTTGAAAAAAACAATTATTTCCATGGAAAAGCATTCTGCTTGAAATTTTTAAACAAGTCTCTTCCATAAATATAGCTTTAGTACAAATTTTAGAAAATCTGGTATGTCTTTGTCATTTTATTAAAATGACATCTATCCGAATGCATGGAATTAGGTATTTCAATCATTTTACTTATTTTCCATTCAGCGATCTGTATGCCAGCCAACGTTCATTAGGTAGCCACAAGCTAAAAATGCTTTGATCCCATGATTTGGAAGGTTTATGTGAGTCACATGAACGGCAAGTGTACCGTATTTAAATGCGTCTGCATGCATCATCACACTCTGCCAGAACATCAGAGGAGTCCTCTTTTTTTCGTTTCGTTTTTTCAGTCTATGTGAATGATTTTTCACATTCTTTATATGTAACCAGAGTAGATTTTGGGTATTTTTCCCTCCAATTAGTTTTCAGAAGACGCTAAACATTGAAAAAAAATTAAAGGTATTTCAGGAATTTGAAAACGTGGTCATCGTCCAATCAATGGCTCAGATTTTATACGCAAATTGCAGGCTTTGATTTGACCTGTAAATAGCTAGTGGCTGCCTGTTTTCTCTCCAATATTTCTCCCTCCTTTCATATTCATCTCTACCATTTTTCTTACCCCTTGGCACAATCTCTCCTCGATTTCGTGGAGCCTGCTTCCTACTATCTCTTCCCCACTCAGACTGCTCTCTCCATATGTTTTGCACGTGCCATGCCCCATAGTACAAAGATAAAATGAGAAGATGGTTTTTGTTTCTCTATTTATTTGATCTGTCATATCCATACCAATCAAGAAAGAGCATCCATCTTGTCCCAAATTGTTCTTGATTTGTTTATTTTATTTTATTTTCATTTTGGTTGTATGTGGTTATTACAACCTAATTGGCATTTCCTTCTTAAGAGATAAGAATTCGTAGTTATAGATCTCTCTGTTTTTGTTTTTGGCAATGGTCATATATGCTCCAACGCTAAGTTGTGCCAACGCATCCGCCATACACGGCACATATGCTGCCAATCTGGGCTGTCCAAATTGTGAGTCCTAATATGTGGAATGGCCCAAAAATCACACCCATAGGATAGCGTTAAATGTTTGACTTTGCCTCCTGAATTTGGACCTCCAGACATGTCATTTTAACATGGTGAACATTAGATAGTAGGTCATCCGATCAATTCAATTTTCAGGATGTGCTCAATCATCAATAGGGCCCATGGTTTGGATGGGCTGGATCAGCATGCGTTTACACCACATTGAACCCACTGGTTTTAGCTAATTTTTGTTTGGATAGAAAATGGAAGTGCTTTTGCATTTCTTTCTCTATTCATATGTGCTGTTTCGCTCATGGCAATCTCAGAATTAGAGAAATAACTTATGATTTTTGAATGTGTACTCTTAGTGAAATTTTTTGAAACAGTAAAATGCGGCTCTCTTGCTTCACATTGGAAGAAAAAGCTCCTCCACATCCATACGAGCATTGTTTCATGAATTTTGAGAATTATACTATAGAAAATTCCAAAAGCCACATTGTTTTCCTTGCGCTGGCTGGGCCAAACGCTCTTTGTAAAGTGACTCGAATAATTTAGAAGTAAAAATATGAATAAATAATTACTGTTCTCCACCAATCACATGTGATTCCTTCTTGGTTCAATAATATGAGCATCCATTAGTTGGTCCAAATAATGCATGGTTCACAAAAAGAAATAATAACACTGCTTTTTCCTGTTGAATGTCCATGTATGAATGCATTTATGTAATTGCCCAAAACGACTAGTAACACATCTAACGGCACCATCAGGGCTTCTGCTATCTCATGGTTTGGAATGTATTGTCTCTAGATTAATGAAATCCTGGAAAGAGATTTTTGGGTAGAACTTGCCTCATTTACAAAGAAAACAAAATAAAACAAACTGAAGACAATTTTGTAAAACAATACATTAGCTCTTGCATACAAAAACCTTGATTATAACTTGCATTGGATTCTAATGATGCAAATTCCTTAATAATCGTATTTGTGCACCATCAGACCTTTGTGGAAGCAGAGAAGTGAGCCCTTGAGGTCAATTGCTAGTTCAAATCATAGGCCAATGGTTTCAAATCAAGTTGTCGATAGCAAACATGGCCAGTATGCATTTTGTCACATTACAATAGGATATGTCGGGACTATACCTTGAATTGGAGTCCTTCGCAATGACAATCCATTTATACAACAAGCCTCAATGGGCCTCATCAACGGGGTATACCCCAAAGAATCAGTGATCTAATCAAAGCATCTTATTAGTATGATTTGAGAAGTAGCAGTGGAAGTATATTGAATAAAGAATAGACAGTAAGCATTTTTATTATGATTGTTATGAACTGCATGAAATTGGCTTCTACTAATCAAGAAAAATGATAACAGATGTGGCAACTGGCAAGAAGAAAAGGAACTGAATGTAATGCTGTGGATTATGAACATTTTTAGCGTTAGTACATCACATTCATTCCAGTATCTTCAATTACAAGGGGTAAAAAGAAGAAGAAAACAAAAAAAAACTGTAAAATACAATTCAAATGGAGGAAAAAAACTAGATGAAAATTGACAATTTACATCACTTAAGACAATAATCTACAACATTATATTTATCAAATCTCACCTCTGAGCTGAACAGCTCTTGCTACGAAATTCTTCAGACATTACCTTTTGAAATAGTTCTCGAAGCCTCTTGGTGCCCGGACCAGGTCGGAATACTGTATCGTCCCCTCTTGAGGAACAAGGGTCAGAACCATCATCCGAGCTCCCAACACACCATGCACCGGGAGCAAACCTACCTTCAGATCGACCCAAGAGTTCTCGGTCAATCTTGTCTAATACTGGGTCATCCTTCTCGAATTTCCGAGCGAAGGGAGCTCCGCTTTTGACCATTTCATCAAAGTTCTTGATGGACAATATAAGGGGGTGTTGCTTGGGAGGACTGTCCCAAGCGATGTAGTGTAGGTCATGGCTAACAGTGGAGTTGCGGAACCCATCAGAGTTGCAGATGACGGTGTGGAAGTAGCCTTCGGGTGAGGACACGAAGTTGGTGTAGTACATAAGTAGAGTCCGGGGGAGGTTATCCCACCCCCATATACAGTACTCAAGGAATGACCGAGTCAGCATAACCCATGCTGATCCTGTAAATGGGGAAAAAAAGTGAGATCCGAAATCATCAATTGAAGCATGTCAGTGATTAGACTGGTTCCATGTTTGGAAGAACAATCAGAATCAGAAAACAGAAGGAGAGAACTAATACAGGACACAAAGTGTCCAAAAACACATTGAACTGTTTACCATTATACACATGAACACCAACCAACAGAAAAAAGGAAGCAAGGAACAATCATACAAGTATTATGAAGGGGTCAAACCAATCAACTAGTGTGGAAAATGGGCTGGGACTTGATCAAGAAAAGTCAATTGTTTCAGTAATCAAGAGAAATCAATTTTTTTAGTAGAGTCAGTTCCATCAATTCAAAATTCAGGACCAAAACAACTCTGGCCAGCCTGTTTGCAACCCTACAATCAATACATCTGAAGCGAGAATATGGAACTAATGTGGGCTTGAAAAAGAATTTTTCTGAGTCACATTGATTTGACCAAGATGAGTTTAGGGTATTAGCTTAGATTTTATGACTCTGGAAAACTCAACCAAGAATCAAGCTTTTAAACCTTGAACTGTTGTGAACCGCTATGATGAATAATTGGCACTTCCAAAGACTCGTATGAGATGGACCACCATAAAAAGACATGAAAATTGTTCAGCATCCCTATGTAATGCTGCCAAAAAAGTGGCATACATCCATAGATTGAAAAAAAAAAAAAAACAAAAAAAGAAAAAAGAACAGAAATAAAATGAGGCGCGACAAAAGGCAACGTTCTGAGCATTTCATTATGCTTACTTCTGATCTGTTTAGATTGGGGTTTCAAATTTCAAGACATTTTGCATCACAAAAATGTTTGGAGAACTTCTCTGAGAAACCTAAACCAATATGACTAACCATAATAGATTGATGTACAACTAGAAGTTACTAATATATCATGAAAAAAGTGACATTACTTAGTAAATAGAGCATACCTGTGAATAACTTGAAAGACGTTGGCAGTGACCGACGTGCAGTAGTCCAGAAAACATCACACTTTTTAGACAAGTAAAGACCAGGATCAACAATGATTGGTTTTACTCTCTGGTTCCTGAGTAATATGTGGCATGACCTTTAGAAGTAGTAAACCAAAACAGAAAACTTGTGCATGTTGCATATTCATGACACAATGAACTTACACTTTCCACCCAACGACACGTGTATGTTCAATGAAATTGAGATCCCTTGGCAAATGCAAAAGACTGTGGAGAAGATCTGCAGATAAACTCAAATTTAGATTCTTCCACAGGCAGAAAAATCCCAAATAAAAATACTTTATGTAAAAAAATAATAATCATTCTTTGATGTATTATAAATGATATACAAGTAGATAGGAATATGACAACAGTCAAATAACAAATGGTGCAATGGATGTGCTTGGAAATGGGACAGGTCTTTGTATACCAGGCAGAGGGAGTCACAGGGTCCACCCGAATTTGTATGATCATATGCGGGACCACATAAGATGATGCATTTGCATGGCTTCTGAGGAGCATAGTCCTTAGAGTGACAACTTGAAAAAGAGGCACATGATTATTCCGAATGTATGTATTATGTATATTAGGAATGCATGTTGGTTGATCATCTCTTTATGCATTAACCTTTCACCAAAACAGGCTGGGACTGGGAGTGTTTTTTTTCGATCTCTTTCAATGTTTCTGGGTGATGCCAGATTCAATCAGCCCCTTTGTTCTAGCATGACATAGGCTGTTGTTGGCCAAACAGGAAAGAATTTGTGGAAGTTATCCCTTCTAGCGGGGTTGTGGTCCATTTGGGCAAAGAGAAATGATAGATGCTTTCATAACCAACATAGGTTGCTAGATGAGGTGTTTAGAAAGGCAAATTTGGTATAGATTGTGATGTAGGACAATTAATCACTTGCTCTAAAAGCTCGAACTAATAGAGCATGGCGAATTAATCCCTTTATCTCATAGTCTAGGCCGCAAATCCATGAGTTAGGTCCTCGGCCGAACCCTCCTCGTGGGCCCCAAATCCATGGGTTCCGCCTCACAGGAGCCACCTGCCTCACACGGCCCCCAAATCCATGGGTTATGCGGGCCGCCCACCCCGAGTGTGCCCCTGCATCCCACGGGTCATCCCGCACGAGCCTAGTGTGAAAATGCCCTCACATTAGATTGGGCATCTTATATCAAGGTTCTAGCAACTTGGGCATTGGATTCTTTGTTGCTTTAGTCTTTGGCTGTGTAATTCTGGTGTAGAGGTCTATGCTTTCTTTATTAAATTTTTATTTTTTGAGAGATTTTTAAATTTTTATTTTTTGAAGATTGGAGAGATAAAATGCTTTCTTTATTAATAAAATCGTTACCTTTCAAAAGGAAAGGAAAAAAAAAATGATGCAGAAACAAAAACAAAGGTAGCTGAAACGGTTGAAAGTAACTGGAGTATTCTGAAGTTCAAACCGCGGAAAAACAGTTGTTAATCTATGCATGTTAAAAATCAATGCCTAACTGCCTCCATTGTCCAAAGTAAGTTTGCCAAACTGACTCCATTGTCCAAAGTAAATTTGCCTAACAAAGCTGCAAATGATGGATACAAATTGCTAGAGTTAGACCTTTCCCATGATGATGCCCAAAAGGCAGTCGTGAGCGCGGAACAAAAGGAGAATTAAGTATAAGGTCATGGCTCTAAATGAAAAAAGATACATGAAAATTCAACTTCTCACTTTGTCATCTCTCCTATGCAAGGGAACCAAAAGAAAGCTTATCCTAGAAAGCATAATGCCAGAATCACGGAAAAAGGTAAAGAACCTCTCTCCAGCACTAAGAGATGAGTAGTGTAAGGATAATTCATCACAGGGCTACATTAATTGTAATCTTACTGCAAGATTTTGAATTGCCTTGCTTGGTAAACCATGGTGGAGGATCCCTAGTTTCAACTCTGAGCTTAGGTGTTGGTCCTCATTCAACTCTGAGCTTAGTTAGGTGTTGGTCCTCAAAGCTCACAACTAGAACTTATGCACTTTCCCGTGGAAAGAGGTTCAAAGATCTGTTTTAGCTACTAAAAGCATAGAGGTTTGTAATTAAAATGGATGTTGGTTCCTTTTCAAGCTAGATAATGCAGGTGGAAGACACCCGTCTCTCATTCCATGTCCTAATTTAGATGGGCTCGGTGACCAAAGCTATGTTAGGAGAGTTGGATGTGGTAAAACCAGTGTTCGAATTATCTCCGATATTATCTTTATCTCTAGCTCAGCGATACCGATAACACTGGTAGCGATACCGATAATGCTGGTAGTATAAGAAATTCTAGGTATTAGCAATCTATCGCTAAGTATTGCCAATGTATCAATATTGCTAATGTAATCACTAATATTTTCAACTATGTAAATTCTAGGTGTCACTTGTATTGCCAATGCATAAATAAAGCCAACATTTTCGACTATGTAAATTCTAGGTAATGCTTGTATCATAAGTGTATTGACGATATTTCAATAGTAAATTTTTATTTTATTTTTTTATCATGGGTTCATGGTTGTATGTAATGTTCAATTTGTTATTGATAATATCTCGATATTATTAATATCGTAACATGCACGATATTGAGACCACAATCTCCTTTTTAATTATTAATGATTTCTTGGTGAAATATCATGTGTTGTTGATATTTTGCAATATTGATGGATGTTTGGATGAAAGGTTGGATAGGGATGGTTGGACTGATTTCTTACAACAACACATGCTTTTAAGGCTCCATTAAATGGAAACTTGTTATCTATGCATTCTTTTTGCATTTTTTTTTTTTCTAAATATGCAAATATGCACATTTTAACATCTCCTAAACTTTCGCTGAAAATTCTACCATTTTCCCCATGTTTCTCCGCATTTCCGGTAATCAGCGATATCGATATTGTTTCTGTATCCCTGGCTAGCGAAACTTGTAGCAATACCGATACTTCGAACACTGGGTAAAACATGCTCTGAAATGTCTCGTCTTTGCAACAACACATGCAGTATTTTGGTTCTACGCAAAGGGAAATGTGGTGATGCAGTCTAAAGCAGAGAGCATAGCAGAATCTCAACCTTGAACCCAGGCCTCTTTTGGCATGTTTTGGTCATTCTGAAGATAGTCTGCCAAATTGAAGCTCCTAAAGGAAAATCTTAAACAACGGAAAAAGGACCACCGTGGAAGAGTGAAGAAGAAAGTATTCTTTAGAACATCCATATGATTGATATGAAAAATAAAGTGGAGATTTTGATTGAGGAAAAGAAAAGACAGTCCAATTTCATTTTTGAGTATAAAACAAACTAAAGTAAGAGGGAATTCTTCATCGCTATTTGCCTGGTAGGTAGTTGTGGAGGTTTAGGTTGGAAGGAAGGTTGTGGAGAGAGGTTATTGTATGCAAATATGGAATTCAGGATGGGGGGTGAGTCAGGGTTGTGGAGGGGGGTCATGGGTCTAGCGATTAGTTTAAAGAGGGGATCCATTTCTCATTTGATGATAGGAAAAGGATTCACTTTTGGAAGGATCTGTGGCTTCGGGAGAGCTCATTCCTCTCCACTCTTCTAAGGTGAGCCAGGGTTGCATGAAACATGGAGGTGACCATTGACCATTGTTTCTTGCTCATGGGTGATGAGGTTGTTCAGTCTGCCCCTTGCCAAAGGAATTTATCAGAAGTAGAGGTGAAGGCCTATGCTTGGCCATTGGAGCATCTTCGTTGCCTTAACCGCCTAGTGGTGAGAAAGATTCTATGGTGTGGGCCTAGGAGAAATTGGGCAATCCTCGGTCCAGTCTTTCTATAAACTGTTTAACTTCTTTACAAAGGAAGAAAATAGTGGGCAGCCATCCTTCATTCGGTCAGTTGGTGCTCCTCCCAAAGTGGTGGCGTTCATTTGATTAGCAGGTAGCTACAGAATCCTCACAATTGATAACCTTCAGAAATGATTGCTTGCAATTCCCGATTGCTTGCAATTCCCAATTGCTATGGGATTTGTTTAAGGGGGGCGGAGACAGTGGATTACTTGTTCATCCATTGCCCATTTGTTTGAAGGGTGTGAGGGAAATTCTTTGCAGTCTTTGTTGTGCCTTGGGTGATGCCGAGGTCCATTGTTGTTGTTGTTGGCAAAAAAAAAAAAAAAAGGTCCATTGTTGGCCTCTTTCTAGCATTGCATGGGGGTGGATATGGGAAAAAAGAAAATGTAGTGTGGAGGCTAGTTTTGATGGCTGTTATTTGGGCTGCTTAGAGGGAGAAAAATGGTTGGTGTCTTCAAAATATCAGCGGGTCAGAGGAGGAATTTTTTTATTTTTTTTTATTTTTTTTTATTTTTTTTTTTTTATAATTTTTTTGAAAGATAAGGATTTTATTGATAAACAAAATACAGGGAAAACAACTAGAGAAGAAACTAAGATAAAAACAAACTGACTACAAAAAGACCAGCCCGCACAAAAACTGTCCCACGACAGAGCGCCACTCGAAAACCTGACAAGCTCCTAAGGAGCCTAGTCCCTGAAAAGGACAAGAACACGCGAGAACACCCCTGCTACAGAAACACTAGAATTTCTAAAACATCGATTATTCCTTTCCACCCAAATCGCCTACAAGACATCCAGGAACAAGATTCTCCACTTTCTTTTCCCCATCGCCCCTCTCGAATCTACATGCCACCCACAAAGGAGATAGTCCATTGATTTAGGCATGACCCACACTACCCTAGACATTCTAAGAATGCTCCACCAGATATTAGAAGAGAAAGGACAGTGGATGAAGAGGTGGTCTACTATTTCTTTGAAGCGGTAGCACAGAAGGCAGATGAATCATGAATGTAATAAGATGGGTTTCTTGCTCCAAGGCATTCTACCAAATTGATTGGTCTTTCCTATCTGGGATTGTAGCTTTGTTGTTTTGAGTCTTTCATGCTTGTTTTAATAAAAGTATTGTTACCTTTAAAAAAGAGAGTAAAAAAGAGGAATTCAAATAAAGGCAATGGTATAGCATGGTATAGGGTGGTTTGGCTCAAAGAAGGGAAAGATAAAAGTTATCACTTAATGGTTTGGCTGCTGTATACGGGCCATATTGGCTAATACGATCCCCATATTAGCCGATATGGCTTAGTTCTTTGGGAAAAAAAAAAAAAAAAAAACTCAATTTTTATTGGTAAAATTCTAAAAAATGTGAGGATCCTAAAAATGTATATTTTGGTTTTGTGCATAGATTTGATGGTGTAATTGACTGTTCTATACTAAGAATGTTGTCTGTTTGGAAGTTTTAGCTTGAACTGCTGAATGTCGAACACAAATTAAGCATGATTTGTTGATTGGGGTCTGTTAGATATAAATCCAACAAAAAGGAGATGGAAAAAATGAAAGGACACGATGGTTTAACTTTGCTTCCGATATTTCCCAAGATGGTCCAATTAAACTTCACTTCAACTCACTCAATCCTACTCAAAATTTGTGTTTTGATCCTCAAAATAAGCTTAGATCTGGTTTAAAATTAGTTTCAGACGTTCCTTCATGGTTGAAATGAATAAAGAAGTAGAAAAAAATATATATATAAAATAAAAATAAAAATATTCAAAATGAGCAATTTATGGCCGTATCAGTCTGTAATAGCCGTATCTGCCCTCATAAGGTGTCAATACGGGGTGCATAAGCTCATATTGGCCAATATGGGTCAATATGGCCCTTGTTTTTTCATAGTGCATAATTTGCCCCATATCTCGTAATGGGGTGACCATTTCCTTTATGTATTGGCCAATATGTGACCGTTCTTTAATACCATGACAAGAATAAGAAATTCTTTCACAGTATTGCTAGTGCTAGGCTTAGAAACAACAACATTCACAACTTAATGGTAGAAGAGGAAAGGCTAGAGGATAAAGAACAACTTCAGCGGGATCCTTACTCTTGTTCCGATGGTAGACTCTATGGAGTTTCAACACCCAGTCAAGGGTTCGAGTATCCATAGGTGGTGAAATCCCACTATAGCGTGAGTGTGTGGGGGTGTGTGTGTGTGTGTTAAAAAAAAAAAAAAAAAAAACTTCAGCGATGCAGTCGTGAAGTTCTATGCAGATCTTCTTAGGAAAGAGGGTGGAAGCATACAAAGTTAGATAATTTACTTTTATTTTTTAATTTTTTATCAACATTTAAATGCAAATGTAGATAGCCTAGAAAAGCTGATTGATGAAGCGGAAGTTAAAGAGGGCAATAAACTCTTTGGGTAGGGATAAGGCCTCCACGTTGGATGCATATCCTATTGCTTTCTTTTTGACATTTTGGGGGAAAGTGAAGAAGGCCACGATATAAATGTCACTATTCCCTTGCCCAGCTTCACTGTTTAACAGTTGGGTGTGAGTTTCTATGGCATGGTATGGGGGAAAAAAATAGATTTCACCTCGTGCCTTGAAACGACGTGTACAAGTAGGTAAGAGAAGGAGAAGATAAAGGGGCTGAGATCAATGAATTTAGCTCTTTTAATAAATGGTTGTGGATGTTCAATTAGGAAGAAAATGGCCTGTGGAAAGAGGTGGTTGCTGCAACTATAGAGCCAAGTAGGGTGTGTGGTACGAAATGGAGTAAACCTTTTATGGAGCTTCGTCATTTTGAAGGTGATAATGAGGGTTGTAGCACGTTTAAGGATGTAAGAAGATTCTCATTGGGTGTTGGGTGTATTCACTTCTGGGAGGATGCTTGGTGTGGTGATAGCTTGTAGCATGAATTTTTTCTAGTTTGGCTAGATTAGCTCTTGAGCTAGGCATCCTTGTCTCTTGAGGCAGCATGGTCTCCTTCCTGTTGTAGGAATCTTTTGGAGGAGATGGAAGATATGATCCGCTTGCATCAGCCACTTTCTATCCATGGCCAAGAGCAATTATTGGGTGAGGAAGTGGGATAGGTCTACTAGGTCTTTTGTCAAGTCCTACAAGGCTATCCACAAGTCTGGGCGAGAACATTGATAGTTCCAATCAAGTTTATTTTGTCTTATTGGGGCCGCCTAACATCATAGCCTTCACTTGGATGGCAAGTAGGAACATGATCCTTGTGGTAAACTTACAGAAAAGGCACATGATCATCCACATCGACCACCTATTTATGCATCACGCATTTGCCTAGGATGCCTTGGATCACTTCTTCAAATTATTCCAATATCATTGGGTGGGGCAGAATCAATTGGGAACTTGTTTCTTACATGGCATGGGGGTGGTAACATGGTTCTAAATATCGATACCGGGGGGCATATCGGCTTGGCCAAAAAAGGATACGATATGGGCGTAGCGTATTGATATCAGTCCGTATCAAACAATATCGGCCCGTATCAGTAAAAAAAATTAGGTCGAAGAATTAAGGAAAATAAGATATTCAAGATTTTTTTTTTTTGACATGCATATGATGGTGCATCGGACCATTCTTTGATGAGTGTTGTATGTCGGTTTGTCTTGTTGAAGGTTAACTAAATGGGTCCTAATTGAACACAAAGTAGGCACGATTTGGTGAACTAAGGCCCATTACATTGAACTACAACAAAAAGAAGATGAAAATATCAAAAAGAATGTGAGGGTTTACCGTTCTTTCCGATTTTTCCCATAATGGTCCACTTCACATTGATTTGTCAAATTCCATTCAAATCATTTATTTTGATTCCAAAATAGGTCTAGATCTAGATCTAGCCTAGAATGAGTTTTTAAACTTCTTCTATGATTTAAATGAAAAATAAGAGGAAGAGGAGGAGAAATGAGCAAAAAAAAAAGAAGAAGAGGCCTTTATGGGCATATCAGCTTGTATTGGCGTTGTATCGGTGCCGATGCGCCCCGTATCGGCCGATACAGGCCGTTACATGTTAGTTTTTTCATATCGGGCTGATACAACCTTGTATCATATATCGTCTCGTGCTGATACGGATACGATACGGCCATATCAGCCAATATGATATCGATATTCATATCTATGGGTGGTAATAGTCATAAAGAAAGCTATGGAAGCTCTTTCCGCTTGTCTGTCTTTGTCCTATTTGTGAGAAAAGGAATGATAAATGTTTTAGAAACCAGTGGAAGGCACTGGTCGAGCTGTTTATAATGGTGAAGTTCGATGTGGTATTGGGCCAAATCTATCAATTTGCCTGCCAACTGTGCTTTAGCCTCTTCAGCTGTTTGGTCTTGACCCTTGAGTTTTGTATTATTAGTGTACACATCTCATATATGCCTTTTTAACAATAAAATTGTTACCTTTAAAAAAGCATGGTAGAAAACAATTCAGCCACATCTGGATTGTGGCAATAACGACAACAAAGACTCAAAGATATCATTTGATTTACATCTATCATTTAATTTCTATCTAAACATATCAGTGCCACAACCCCATAACTATAATCCTGCATCATCCACTACAATTTTTGCATTGATACAGTGTGACTGATTTGATGAGTGGTAGACTCGCAAGAGTTTCAACACGAGGTCATGGGTTCAAATACCCATTGTGCACTGTGGTGTGAGTGTGTGGGCATGTGTGGGGTGTGAGTGCGTGTAAAAAAGAAAAAAAGAAAAAGTGCATCCTACCCTGACAGTTCCACATACGAATCTCCTTTTTCATTTCACTATCATGTTTTCATCCAGAGATGGTGTCCTAATGCATCTACCTAACAAGAAATTCTGATAGCAGCACATGCGATGAGGAAAATTTTTGAGAACTGTTAAATGAAATCACATTGAACCATTTCCTAAAGAAAATTAGATCACTGAAACAACCAGAAAGACAACCAAGCAGTGTGTGTGTGTGTGTGTGTGTGTGTGTGTGTGTGTGTGTGTGTGTGTGTGTAAAAGAAGAAGAAGAAAGGTGAAAGGTGTTACTGACCATCTTGCGTAACAAGAGGATAATCAGAAGCACTAAGGTTTATAAACCAGTCCCAGTTCGCACTCTCCTTTAGCAAAATTGCCACAGCTTGAAGTGTACAAGCAATCATTGTAGGGCCCTTATAAGTCACCAGGTTGGCTTGTGCCATTACGTGCACATTCTCCACCTCACGAAATGTGGGATCGTTCTTCACAAACATGGTCAGCTCTATCCTTTCCCTTGGAGGAGCCTCAAGATCCATATGCAGAATATACTGATTTCTAGGATGATAAACAGCCTGCAATGTCCTCCTCATTCTTTGGCTATCACCCTTCGTCCCCGAAATAAGATAAGCCAGTCGAGGTGGGCCTTCCAGCTGGGAAACCCCAGGCGGGTTGAGAGGCATCTTGAGATCCGATTCAACAAAGTACCCGCTAGAGTCTTCCCTTCGAGAAAAGGAGATAAAATCAAAGGACAATGAATCTCCGCCATAAGGAGAAGAAAAAATCCCGAGAATGGTTGCCAAAAACAGAGTAACAGATACGAGCAAACTTGCTAAAAAGGGAAGAAGCCACCCTCTGTCACTGAATGAGGCCCGCCCTGAGTGAGAATTCCCATTTTTCCTCATACTCACAACTCTGAATCTCTAAATGGGCTGTCACAGTCTTCCGAAGAAACAAAAGAAATCCAGAAAGAGGCCGATAGCAGAATGAAAAGAAGCAAGGAGCTTCGGTAACAATACCAAAGCTGCAGTCTCTTCCGAATGACGAATAATAGCATTTAACCCACCCAAAGACTGCGTCTTTCAGATAATCATCGATGATCTTCCGATAAAAATCAACAGATTTGAAGTAAATGCAAACTTCACATCACATTACAAGCTGTTTCCATCGAAATTCAATAACAATAGCAGTAAAATTCAGCAAGATCATCAAAACGATAAAAATCATTCATTTCAGTTCGATCACTAGATTTTGAGTTCGAATCCAAAGCTTACAATGAGAAAAAGAAAATAGAAAAAAAAAAAAAAAAAAACCGCCAATCTATAAACATGAAGTCTTTAAATCTTTCTCACCATTGTGAATTCTCCTTCTTCCATGAAAAAGAAAGAAATGAAGAAATTCGGGGTTTCTTTTTTCTTTTTGTTCTTTTTTCTTTTTTTTTTTTTTTTGCAGAAAAACTTCGGCAAAAAGCATTGAAAGGGAGAAATTTCGAAGAAACGAACAAAGATTGGATCTTGCTTTCGTTTCAAGCTGCCGATCTACCGATTAGGTCGATTACTTCCAATGAAAATATTCAGATCTTTCAGATTCAAAGCAGAATGACGAAATCTTATTATGAAATTCTTCAAAATAGACGAAAATAAAAACGATCGAAATGGGAGAGAAATTCAAATAAAATGAGCTCCAGATCTTGTTTAAAAGAAAAGAAAAGGAAAAAAGCCGAAGAAGAAATGATTACCGGAGAAATACCGAATCCCACAGAAATTGCTTGCAATGGAATAATAATCCTTCAATATTTCAAGCTCTGAAGACTGAAATCGTCGGTTTCCTTCTTCTTCGTCTCAGAGATTTCGATTCCTCTAGATGGAATTTAGGGCAATAAACCGATGCTTGAAGCGGAAGAAAATGGAAGAAGTGAGGAACAGTCCATCAGTACGGATGGTTGCAAGTACATTCGCGAGCGTGTGATACACGTGCAGATGTGTCAAAGAACACGTGCTGAATGTACATAAACTGTGCAGCTGAATGTACATTAAAAAACAGTGGGCATGATCCGAAAAACGAAGCTGGCTCAAATCTTAGGTGGACCATACTACACGGAACAGCCCTGATTGAATCCACACCATTGAAAACTCCATGGATTCCATTGGAATGTTTATTTGCCATCCAACCTGTTGATAAGGTCACGAACACCCAAAGAAGAGGAGACCACACAAGTATCGTCTTGATCCAAATCTCTTGCAGCCCATAAGAAGTTTTTAGGGCCTGTTTGGCCGGGCGGATTGGAAGGGATTGGATGGTATTGGAAGGGATTGGAAGTTAAATCCCGGGATTGGCCGGGCGTGCCAAACAGATTGGGCGATCTGATCCTGGGATATAGCAATCCCATGGATCTTAAGACAATCCACTGACAACACCATCATTACCTTTAAATCCCATCCAATCCATCCTAATCCGTTCAAATTTGCTTGGGACGTGTTTGGTTCGAGGGATTAGAAGGGATGGGAAGGTTTAATCCTGGGATTGGCCGGCATCCCAAACAGACTCGATATAGCAATTCCAGGATATAGCAATCCCATGGATCTTAAGACAATCCATTGACAATACCATCATTGCCTTGAAATCCATGCCATCCACCCTAATACCATTTAATCCCTTCCAATCCACCCGTCCAAACGGGCCCTTAATGGTCAATCACCACTCTGTACTATGGAATGTAATTGCTTCATTTCTTGAATCAATAAGCTTTCAATATGGATGAACGGTGTGGATATAGTCAATGCTTTAGTGGGCCTACAGTCTAGGTTGTACCCATCTCGGTGGTTCTTGGTTCACACGCTCGCTTGTATTTTTTGCACGCGTATAACCCACTTGAACTACTTGTTCGACGCGTGCAAACCATCCGTCGGAGCTGAAAATCTCACTAACCCGAGCAGGTTGAAAGCGGATTAGAGGCTCCGGCCACAGCCAAGACAGTGCAGTCTTACCGTGGAGTTATTGCAGGGCTCACCATCTCATGTGTTCATGCTGTCCATCTACTTTTCTATATCATCTTAAGACATTATGCCAAAAATTAAGTAGATCCAATTACCGGGAAAAACCATCAATACTTTTAAGGGCGTATCTTAATGTTTTTATAGTGTTTATTTATCATTCAATCTTTTAATAAGATTACATAAGTTTGGATGAAGGAATAAATAAATAAATATCAAATTAATCCAAACCTTTTGTACCCCATTAATGGTCAATCAGCACGGCTTCTTATTGTATGTTCCACCTGATTATTGAATCTGCTTCAGTTTTGGAATAATGTCCTAAAATAATATGAAAATTTGTATAAAAAACATCGATACATGAGACATACATTACTGTGGGCCCTTATGTGAGGGCCACACCATCTTAGGTAAGGCTGGGGTTTTACTCAATCCGCGCTCTCGACCAAGTTAGGAGTAGGTGAGGACCTCACCCAACGGTCTAGGGATCAGTGGTGACCACTCCTATTACGAGCAAAGTACTTGTTTGTAGTGGAAAAGCTCTTTGGGCCCCACCATAATGTATGTATTTTATCCACGCTGGTTATTCATGTTGTAAGTTCATTCTAAAGTATGAGGTGAAAAACGATGCAAATCCAACACTCAAGAAGAAATGGGGATGGTGATGCCCACTGTTGAAGCCTTCAAAGAGACCACACCACAAATAGCAGATGTTTATTTGCCATTCAACATGTTGCTAGAGTCGCATAAAATTGAATGAAGGGAAAACATAAAATCAAGTTGATCTAAAACTTCCATGGTTTGCAAAAAGTTTTCAATGGTAGGCATTCATCCTCATTGTTTCCTGTGGTGTTGTTCACTTGAGTCCATGCCTTGAAATCAGCTGTCAAAATGAATATACATTATGGTGGGCTTTGCAGAGCTTCAACCAATACAGACCAGTACCCAGCTTGCCAGCTGAGTAAATACACAATCAGTGTCCTCACCCACCCACTAACACCAAATGAGCACTCGATCCCTGGTTTCAATGTTGAAACAAAGTTCGTCTAACATTGAGCCGTGGAGCCACTTAAATGGGGCATGAACTAAAATTCAAATTGATTAGGCCGTTGAGCCTTCTACTAATGAATTTCATGAGCCAAATCTATGTCTTCTCCTGGCACCCTTGCTACTAATGTTATCTTCTCTGTGACAAAAGGTGAATAATTTTCTGTCCAAGAAATTTATATTGCATTTGGTTGCACTATTTATTTGAATGGCAATAATGAGTTTGATATGGGAAATGACAAAACTATTTTACATTCTGAATCCTCAAAACTGAATTCATTTTAGGTCTACTTGAAGGTAAAAATATTATGTTTTGATGTATGGTTTTTAGACTCGGTGACTCATTGTGGTTCATTTGGGTTTGAGTCAAGTCACAACTCATTTGCCGAGTTGGGAGTGAATTGGCCTGAATCGTCCAATTAGTCGGGAGTGAACGGGAGAGCTACTAATGGTGTCCAACTAGATTGGTTTAGACCAATTTTAGTTGACATAGGCAAGTTGTATTTGACTCATCTGATTCCTCAATCAATGTTTTGGACCTACTCCCTTGCCATGGATCGAAGGAACACCATTGCAATTTGGTTATTAAATCAAAGCAATGTTGCATCTAAAGTCAGTTTTAACAAGTCGGCCTATTGTTACTGGCCTTTCCTGCCAAGCTAATAGCTTCAATCGCCATCTCTAGTTATAATTCAATAAAAATATAAGAAACCTTCTGTTGTTGGAGATTAACTGCTAATGGTCGGGTTGATCCCTTGACTCAACCTGACCCAACTGCACATCAAGTTGAGTAATTCAGAGTTTTTAAACCGAACACAGTTCAAGGCACTGCGGTTTTGGAGTGGGCCACTCGGCAGGGACCAAAATTGGTAGGATTAATCTTTGCATCTGTCTTTTTATTTCTGATTTGTTATGGTGATTTGCTTCGTTTGAACTGAAATGGATACGATTAGGATGGTATTGAGTCATATCCGACGAGAATAAACCCATGCTTCAAGGTTGGGTCTTCTTTGCTACCACATAGCAGACTACAACACCCATCCTCCAAATGCACATACATGAAGAGAGCAGTAGCTCATGAAAGATGTGTTTCATTCACAAACCAATCAGGCCCATCACTCTTCAAGGACAAGCCATGGCTTCCATTAACTACCAGAGACTATATTGTAGAAACCGCAATACATGTTTATTCCATTAACAATGGCGAGAATATATAGAAAGATGCTAGGTTCTGGCAGACATTTGTAGAAATCTTAAGAGATACACATCTTAATAAAATAAAATAAGTAAATGCCTTAATCTAGAAGGTTACCCCAAACAACTCTAACAAATCAAAACAATAACTTTATGTCCACAACATAGATAATTAACTTTAAATGGTACTACGTGAAGATCTGTGTACCTGCAACAAAGTAAAAGAGAAGAATAATTAAATTGTAGAATGTACGAAAAAGCTGTCCTAAAACTCTACCAAATGGAAGTTCCTAGCCGTTGAATATGTACCATTTTATGGCACTTGCTGAATTATCTTGTAACCATCTATTTCTACCATACTAATCAGAGGGTTAGGATCTTCCATCTTGAGAGATTAGTGTTGGAATCTCCATCCACAATTTGTCCATTCGTTCATCTAGTTAGGACACCATTCATCAGAGCCATGGATAAAAGACTATGACACGCATAGACTTTTTTTTGGTTTTTTTTTTTTTTTTTTTTCAGCAAAAAATTTCCTTTTTTTTTTTTTCATTAAACAGGAGAATGCACAGCCAAATTCAGGCGAGACCCAACAAAAAAAACAGGGCCCACCTATCGTATACCCACAAGCTAATCACATTCGGGAGAGCCCCCAAAGGAAGGAGGACCTCCTATCGTGAGGAAAGGGAAAAACCAACTAAAAGATCTAAGAAATGCGCACCGAAGGTAAACCAGTCCTGTCGAGGACCAACTCCCCACGGGTGAGAAAGGGGAGGGAAGAAACATCGTTGAAAATTCTGGAGAGCTGGTTGGAGCTAGCCCAACGGGCTAGGCTGTCTGCTACCTTGTTTGCCTCCCTCGGGCAATGTTTGATGGAGATGCAGGTAGAGGAATAGAGGGAGAGGAAATGTTTTTTCCAGTAATAAACGCTCTAAGGGCCAGCATCAGGGGAAGAAAGCAAATCGACGACAGCTCGCGAATCACTTTCCACTTCAACGGAGACGAGCCCTTTTCGAGAACAAACCATGAGGCCGTCATTCTGCGAGAAAGCTGGAGCCCCGCCCATAAGGCTTGGAAAAAGCAAAAATAAACTCACCGTCGGCCCCACGACACACCCCTCCACCTCCAGAAGGGCCTGAATTGCCCCTTGAGGAACCGTCCACGTTCAGTTTCACTCTCCCTCGACTGGGCCTAAACCACTTCACAGCAGACAGAGAAAGGGGATGGGGAGAAGATATAGGGAGATGGAGATCCAAGAGAGCCTCTCTATCTGCCTGATTTTTACACGCCGGGAGGGGAAACGCATTGGAGAGGAGAGAGCCAAGCACGGACGCGGGCGATGGGAAGCTGGGTGCAGAAGCTGGTCCCGTCAAAGCGATGAGAGTTCCTGGACTTCCAAATCTCCCAGAGTATGAGGGCAGGGAGCAGCCCTCTAAGGATGCCCAGAGGAGAGTGGGCGTTAGCCATGGCCCACCATTGAGAAGCTCTACCCACAGTGGACTGGTTGGGGAGGAAGGAGACTGAGAGGATGGAGGAGAAGTGACTCCAAATGGCTGAAGCGAGCTCCCCTTCTGAAAAAAGGTGGTCAAGGGACTCCTCCTGAAGGCCCGGTGGCTTACAACAAACGCAGGAGGAGGCCAGATGGACCCCCTTGATCTTAACATTGCAGTCGACTGGGATGGCATTATGCATAATTTTTCACGCAAAAATTGCAACTTTTGGGGGAAGGTGGGTGTGCCACGTCCAGTTGGCCCACAACTGAATTTGGCCCCGAGCGCGAATGAGCTCCCAAGCAGATTTAATAGAGAACTTCCCAGACTTTTCTCTTATCCAAACCGCCCTATCATTTCCCTGGTTGAGGGCCAGACCTTCCGCAATGACGTGGAGCGTAACTGAGTCAGGGATAACAGTTGGCAGCCGCGATTTAAGACCCTCAGGTCCAATAAAGTCGTTGATCTTCAAGTTGCGATGGAGCGGAGGGATATCCCCTGGAATGTGCATCTTCAGGGGACCTAGCCCTGTCCAGTTATCCTCCCAGAAACTACTACTCCCATCCCCTAGAAGCAACCGAGAGTTGGCGACAAGGAGGTCGCGAAGCCTAGCCACCTTCTTCCAGGAGGGAGAATCCGAATGCTGCTAGGAGTTGACTTTGTATTTGGAGCGCATGAAAGATCCCCAGAGGCTATTAGCATGGCCAAAGAAGATAGACCAAGCCCTCTTCAGTCTCATGGCAGCGACAACATCATTTAAGGATCTGATTCCCAGCCCGCCCTCTTTAAATGGGGAACAGATTTTCCTCCAACTTATCCAATGGAGATTTTTCTTGCCATCGCTCCACCCCCAAAAGAAGTTAGCAAACGCAGAATTGAGGGCTGCAAGAGTTTTCTTCGGGACATCAATTGCCGCAAGAGTATGAGCTGGGATACTGGAAAGGACATGATTAATAAGGGTAGTTCTGGCAGCCTGGTTAAGAAAACGCGCCTTCCAACCAGAGATTTTGGACAGGATCTTGTCAAGGAGGGGCTGGAACAAGGCAGCTCTGGTTTTGCCTTTGGTGAGGGGGACCCCCAAGTAGGAAAATGAAGCTGGCGATCTAGCGATACCCGAAAGCCTTTCGGTGGTTCGGATCCTGCTCATTGCCATTTTAGAGGACGCCACGAAGCTGCTTTTGGCAAAGTTGATCTTCAAGCCCGAGACACTGGTGAATTTCTGAAGAAAAGCTATTAGATTTCTGACAGAAGCACCTCTACCGTTGATGAAGATGGTTGTATCATCCGCAAACAGAAGGTGGGAAATGATTTTGGCGCCTCTTCTAGACTGGAAAGGCTGACATAAGTTGGAGGAAATCAGATTTTGTATGCCTCGGCTGAGCACTTCCATGACCAAAATGAAGAGACTCGGAGAGAGCGGGTCTCCTTGGCGGAGCCCTCTCTCTGATTTAAAGAACCCCGCCGATACCCCATTGACAAGCACAGAGAACCAAGGGCCAGACCAACACTTCTCAACCAGCGAGATCCATAAATGGTGGAAGCCGAATCTGTGGAGGACTTCCTTAAGGAAAGGCCAGCTCACACGGTCATAGGCCTTTTCAAGGTCAATCTTGAAAATCATGTTGTTACCCCTGATCTTTTTGTCGATGTCACGAAGGAGCTCCTGAGCCAAAGCAATAGACTTACTTGGCCCTGATTGACCCGAATGAGAGGTGACTTGGTGGGTGATTCACATTTATTGGGAGTTACCAGGTACTTGGTGGGTGATTCACATTTATTGAGTCTTAAAACTATGATCAAGGCCAGTAATCTCACATCCTCTAACATTTTCTTTTGTTGAATGCACCCTTTCCTACATTTGGCGCATTGCAATGGTATAACTTTAGTACCAATCTAGATGCAACAATAGGAGTACTAGTCCATAAATGATTTTTAATTATTATTTTTTATGTAAATATCATTTCTCAATAACAACAACAACAACAATGATGATGAAAAATAGTCTAACTTTAAGCATTTAATATTAATACTCTAAATCTATATTATAATGCTAAAGTAGTGGGGAACATTTTTGCCCCTACAATTAGTTTCCAACCGTGAATAACTTTGTGTGTTCAAGGGATATGAAGAGAAATTTTATAAAGTCATGAGCATCTTAGAAATTCGAAAATCTGTATTGTGCAATATGTAGTTAATATTTAACCTGCAAATGCCACTGAGTGTTTATATTTTCTGAAAAAAGCTAAAAACCTTGATGAGCCTCAACTTCTCTCTAACCAAAGCGGACTTTCCCCAATAATAGTTGGTAGCTCGTAGCTAAGTGCCCCATGGGGGAACTTTCATGAGATCCATGTCGTCCATCATGTTGCGCATTCTAACCATTAAACCCAAAAATCGTGATAATCCAAAACCCAGGTGGTCCACACCAATATTCTAATATACAGTCGGTGGCTTGTTCCACCTTTTGTAAAATTTATTATTATTATTATTATTTTTTTTTTAAAAGAAGGTGGTCCACACCATAGGAAACATTTAAGAAGGAACTCCCACCAGTACTTTTGCACCTACCTTAGTGTTTATGTGTCATCCAATTCATTCATTTGGTGTTCCTTGTCATGATAAAAGAATTATGCAAAAGTCGCAGTATTTAAAGATTTAGGTTATACCACGTAAATTTAGAGGTTTTAGGTGTGAGTTTACAAAGTGTCCCACTTGAAAGTTGAATCGGCCGGATTTTTCAAATCATGACAACCAAGGTATGTTTACCTAAGAAACAGTGTAGATTTTATGCACATTAGGTCGTTTACCCCCTTATAAGTGAAAAAAGTCCCTAGTAGGTACTTCTAAGTACCCAAGTGTATGTATGTGGGTGCAAGGATAGATCAATTGAAACTGTTTAATTAAATATATCTAAAAATGTATATATGTATGCATATGTACATGTACATATATGTATATGTATATATGTATCTATACACACGTGTGCATAATAATAAGAGGTTGAGTTTCCTTGTTGTGACTAACACAAACTAAGTGCACATCAGGAAAATTCATGGTTCATCACAAACAGCAGATTTGGCCTCATCTGATAACATTAATAAAACCCTAATTTGATTACTAAGATCGAATTGACCTGAGCATTTCATCCTACAGGTGGACTCTTCCATCTGTGTCATGTATGTCCCTGGTACGAAAAAAAGAAGCACACGCCATTGAATGATCCAAGCCATCTGATTGCTAGACTTTTCCCCTCGAAACCATCACTCCATCTCGCGTAACCTTCTTATTTTGCCATCTGTTCCTTTGTCAGCCATGAAAGAGAAGAATAAGCAGGACTGTCAGTACTGTCCAAACCATTAATTATTATTATTATTATTATTTTTTTAATTTTAAGTAAGCAAGGCCCATGCATGCAACTCACAGAGCAAAACGTGTGGAGATCGAGACTGTCAATCCTGAGGGCCAATGCCTCAATCAAAATAGATTAGAGAACTTTGAACATCAAGTCCTTGTGGCATTTTCTAATTGTATGTGCCCCATTTCTCTGTCTTGATCTAACCACTCTTTTCCGGGTCTTACTTGGTAGAGCCTATCAAAGTGGTGTTCCACCCATCGACAGTCCTGATCAGCATGCACGTTTGTCATGTTTACTACGCAGTACGCTAGCCATAGGAACTTATATTCTCTTGGAAATATAAATGAGAAATGATCCAACTTTAAAAAATTACTATTAAGTTATTGTGTTAGCACCTTGTTGCATTGGGACGACACTTGAATGGTCTATTTAATACGTTCAACATGCATTTTGTTTGTTCCAATGCAAAAATAATACCGATAGAGCGATCTGCATGGATGGGATGTTTAGAACCATACGTGATGCCAGATGGCCCCGCAAATAGACTATTCAAATAACACTTTTGTAAATGAGTCATTTATAGGATGGTTAGGATCACTTCATCGCTATGATGTTTACATGGCAGCCCATGAAATGTGTACTGGACCTAATGACCAGTTGAGATTGATAATTGGATTATCAGAAAGCATCTCCATGCAGGTAATATAAATAGTTTATAAATTTTGTGTGTGCGTGTGTGTTGGGTCTTTTTCAAACATAAATGAAAGAAATGGCAGCAGCCATATGAGAGAGTGTAATAGAGGCAGAGACTAACCGGGAATATGTTATCCTCTTCTTTTGATGTTGAAATAGTTGTTTCTTCTTTTTCAGATGTTTCCATTTCTCTATGATCACCATCTTTGTCGTCGTCGTTGTCGTTATCATCGCCATCATCAACATCATCCTCATCATCAACATCTTCTTCTTCTTCTTCTTCTTCTCCTTTCACTTCTTTGAAAAGGGAGAGGAGGAGAAGTTTAGTGGCAGGATCGTCCCATTGCAATTTATCCCACCACCTTTTTTTTTATTATTTTTTATTTTTTTAAAACTGCAGCTTTTCATTCAGCAAAACAGAGCTATACAAAAGCAGGGGCAGCACAAAAAGGATGGGCCACACCCCATCAGACCCACATTCGGGCGGCCAGAACGCCCTATACAAGCCGCCTATCATATCCTAAATTCACATGTAAGCTAAGAAAAGAAAAACTCCCCTTGAGAACAGGCGGAGACGCTAGGGGGAAAATAAACCGAACTGCGCAAACCAAAACTGAAAGAGAAACGACTACCGCAGCCCAACCTGAATGGTACGCTTCCTGATAACCCCTAGGCCTGTCCTATCAAGAATCAGGAGGCCCCTCACCTCCTGAGGAAGGGCCGCAAAGGAGGAGAGAAGGACAGATTCTTGTCTCCCGCAACCCAAATTTGCCATGCCATCCGCCGGTCCATTTCCTTCTCTATAGATATGCTGAAATTCAACATTACAGGAGGAATTAAGAAGCCTGATTCTGTCAATCCAACTCTTCCATTTCCAACCCGGAGAAACACTTCCCTGCAGGAACCTGACCACCAACAACGAGTCAGATTCAACGATTATATTGTTGAATCCATGATTGATGCAGTGGGCTAGGCCATCATGAATTGCACGTATCTCCGCCCTGGTATTAGAGGCAATGCCGTAGCCCGCATAAAAAGCAAAAAGGACCTTGCCGTCGTCAGCCCTGCACACTCCTCCCCCTCCTGCCACTCCCGGATTACTCCGAGATGCACCATCCACATTAAGTTTAACCCACCCAAGTGGTGGTTTCCTCCACCTCACTACTTGGGATTCTTCATGATGGGGTTGCACCTCAAACCCCAAGGACAGCAACACCCTGTTATGGGTTGTATGGCTACCAGCACGCCAACCAGGAAGAACCCTCCTGTGAACTACTCTTCTCAGCCAACCGGAGATGCGTGCGATGAGGCTCTCCGAATCCAGCCTTCTCCCTTCAAATCTGGAGGCATTCCTGCAAACCCATAACTCCCACAAAATGAAACATGGTAGCTGATTCTTAAAAGGCCCAGAGGGACCATAAACTGGACGCGAGCCCCACCAGTGGGAGAGCCACTCACCGACTGATTGAGCACGAACCATGGGGACTCCGTAAATGCGGGCAAAATGGGACCAAACTCGGCTCGCCTTTGCGCTGTGAAGAAAGACATGATCAGCATATTCCACTGAGGGCCTCTGCCTGTTTCCCTCATCGCAACAGGTACACCTCCAGGCCATCTGCACCCCACGGGATTGAACGGCCTCATCCACAGCAACCGCCCCTCTGAGGATCCGCCACACTAGAGTGGATAGCTTCGGGGGAATGAACGCATCCCAGATTTTTCGACCCCAAAGGGTTTGGGGACTGCGAGCACGACAGCTCTCCCAAGCCGACGCAACTGAGAACTTGCCAGATGGATTAAGGGGCCAGAAAGGGGTGTCAGCTCCATCAGTCAGACAATAGCCACCATGAAAAATCACATCAATCTGATGTTGAGAAAGCACGGAAAAAACAGCTGAAGGAGGGAGAGGGCCCATCTTCCCCAAGAAGTCCTTTACTCTAAACTCTTGAAGAGCAGGGGGAATTGAGTTCATCAGCCTATCCTGCAAAGGGCCCAACCCGGACCAGTTATCTTTCCAAAGGCTCAAGTTTCCTTCCCCTATTTGCCATTGGATAACATTCTTGATGGAAGGAAGAAGGGCTCTGATTCTCTTCCATAAAGGGGAAACGATAGGAGAAAGAAGGAGCTGACCATTGTGCTGAAGATCCTGACTGTACCGCGACCTCACAAACGCAGCCCATAGACCAGTCTCTGCTATGTTCAATACTGTCCATGCCATCTTAAGGCGAAAGGCGGTCATGACATCTTGCAGACTCCAAATACCCAGGTCGCCTTCGCACTTAGGACGAGCAATGGACTTCCAACTACGCCAATGGAGTTTTTTCCTGCCGTCCTTCTAGCCCCAAAGAAAATCCGCAAACCGACTCTCTAAGCATTTGATAACGCCAACTGGGACATGGGTAGCAGCCAACGTGTGGACTGGGACACTAGCCAGAACATGACTCACCAGAGTGGCTCTACCCGCCATAGAGAGAAACCTTGCTTTCCAACCCTTAATGCGCCCATCCACTCTATCCACAAGTCTCTGGTAAGCGTCTTTCCTCCTTCTACCTGTCGCGATTGGGACCCCTAGATACACCATGCTCTCCACTGGGTTAATCGATCCTAACTCCCTTCGTATAGCCGTAATCCTGGAAGCCGTCATACTTTCAGGATGCATGAACATGCTCTTGTGAAAGTTCACCTTTTGACCTGAGACCCGCTGATAGAGGTCGAGGAACTGCTTGGCCGCCTGGATGGAAAGCATGCCTCCATTTAGGAACAGAAGTGTATCATCTGCGAAAAGAAGATGGGACACTAGCACACCGCCTCTCCTTCCTCTGAAGGGGAGACAGGAACGAGAAGACACCAGCTTTTGGAGGCCTCTCCCAAGAACCTCAGATGCCAGAATAAACAAACTTGGTGACAGCGGATCTCCTTGACGAAGGCCGCGAGTGGACTTAAAGAACCCCCTGCCTCCCCATTGATGAGCACTGAGAACCAGCTGTTGCTCCAACAACGCTCCACCAGCCGGATCCATTGGGCAGAGAAGCCAAAACGACTCAAAACTCTTTTTAAGAAGAGCCATTCCACTCTGTCGTAAGCCTTTTCCATGTCAAGCTTGATCACTATGTTTCCACCTCTAACTTTTCTATTTATCTCCCTAATCATTTCTTGCGCAAGGGCAATGTTTTCCGAGATCGAACGACCTTTAACAAACGCGCCCTGCTCAGGGGCGATCAGAGATGGAAGCAACTTGTTCAAACGGTTGGCAATGACTTTAGCAAAGATCTTGTAGATGACATTGCAAAGGCTGATAGGACGATAATCTGCAAAACACTTAGGAGCTTCCTTCTTGGGAATGAGAGCAAGGAGGGATGACGTGAAGGCTCTCGGGAGAGAGGCACCTTCAAAGAAAGAAATAACTGCATTCAAGAGGTCATGACCGACAATCTCCCAACACGTTGAGAAGAAAGCGCCGGAAAAACCATCTGGGCCAGCGGCACTGTCGATAGGGATAGATATAACCGCATGATGAACCTCTTGAAGTGACAGTTTACTCATAAGGAGGTTGTTGTCCTCATTCGTAACCAAAGGCGGAATAATCTCCAAGATATTTTCCTCCTGGTCGACCATCCCGGCAGAGAATTGAGCGTGGAAGAATCTGACAGCAGCCTCTTTGATTGCTGCTTGTGTCACTACAGTGTCCCCAGACTCAAGGCAGATAGAAGAAATGACAACTTTTCGGGCTTTCTCCGTTGCAGAAGCATGGAAGAACCCCGTGTTTCGGTCACCTTCTTGCAGCCAGTTATTCCTGGCTTTCTGTTTCCAGAAAACCTCCTCCATAAGTTCTAACCTGGAGAGTGAATCCCTGGTAGCCAAAAGGTTGAGTTGGAGGGAACTGTCCACAACCCCGGCGGAGTCGCCCCGCTGAATCTGTTCCTCCAGATCAGAAAGCGTCTTAGCTGCTACTTGAATTGCATTGAAAATGTTTCCGAATTCCACCTTGTTCCAGACTCGAAGCCTATCCTTAACCGCCTTCATTTTGGCTAAAATATTTGAAATGGGATTGGGGTCTGTAGCCGAGGACCAAGCATCTTTCACCAGCGGAAGGAAAGCCTCATGATGGGTCCACATTCGTTGAAATCTGAATGGTTTCGGGCCTGCAAATTGATGCGTAGGAAAAACCAACAAAAGAGGGGCATGATCAGAGTTGATACGAGGCAGATGATGTACCTGGAAGGAAGGGAATGCATTACTCCAAGCAGAGTTCATTAGCACCCGATCAAGTCTAGCCCACACTCGCCCTGGACCGACCTGATTATTTGACCACGTGAATCTGCTACCCATGAAGCCAGCATCCAAAAGACCCGCATTATTGATGGCCTCCTGAAACTCTCTCGAGCCATTGCTATCAAAGCTTCCCCTGCTACGACGCTCAGCCACGTCACTGACTACGTTAAAGTCCCCGCTTATGGCCCACGGCCCTTGCACCGCTTTGGAGAAATCAGAAATTTCCTGCCACAGCAATCTCCTCTGCACTCTCGAGCAGCTAGCATATACTACTGAAAGATAAACTGGACTCTGACCCTGTTGAAGATCAATGCACAGAACGATCATCTGAGACGACTTGGAAATCACCTGGATGTAGGCCTGATGCTTGCAGTAAACCCAGATTTTGCCACCGGAATCCTGATTCGAGAACGAAGAGTGAAAACCAATTCTAAGACCGATCTGAACTCTCTTTGATTCTCTGACCATGGGCTCGAGAATCGCAACAATCCATGGGTTGTGAACTTTAATGAGACGCTTTAGAGTTCTTGTGGTGGACAGATTACCCACCCCACGGGCATTCCAAACTAAGATCTTATCCGGCATGAGACACTTTCATGGACGCAACCCTTCTCTGTTGTTGCCTTAGCCGGGATAGCCACTCATCCCTGGAAACCGCCCATGGCGAATTTGTTTTCGGTCTCCTGGCCCTTTTCTTTCGGATGATAACATTTTGACAATCCGCTGTTCCTTCCCTAGTTGTAGCCATTTCATGCCATGCTTCCTGATTCGAAGCATCCTCTTTACACTCCTGCCCGGAAGGATGGCGACTGCAGTCTGCCGATTCATCCTCTAACTGAGAGAAGTAAGGGGATAGATCCACCACTAGACCATCTCTACCCATTGATAGCTCTGATGAGTTTAGCCTTGTTCCGCAAAGAGATCCTGGGGTAGATTCACCTTCCGAGACCTGGGTGGAAGTCACAGAGCAGTCGTCTACAACAGGGCCTCTGGTGGCCTCTGAAATGGTGCAGTCCCCCACCGATCGGGACCTGAACCTGCCCTCCATAGTTCTGTTATACTGGTCACGGAGCCTGACTTGCTGCCGAACTTTCTCCCCCATTTCTACCGCAGTTATACGAACTATGTTCTCCTTTGAAGACTTCTGTCTCCTGAGTCTTCTGCTGTAATGCAGAGGGAAGCTCCCCATGGTCCTTGCAGGAAGTTGTGGGCACCCTAGGAGAGGAATTTGTAAGCGTTGGGTACTCACCCTTGGAGGAGATGCCTGAATTGGGGAGGCTCGCCCAGGCTGATCCACTACATTTAGTCTTTCCAACTGTGTATCCGTGTTGCCTTGATTCATTACACTCTGAATTCCACCACTTCCAGAAACTGGGTTAGGAGTTTGATGAACGAGGATTTGACATCCCAAACTACCTCTCAATTGCCCCTCTGGTTGGGCAACACCGTTGTCACTGTGAAACTGAGTTGATGAAATCTCCTTCCAGCATTGACTGTCTACAGCTGGATAGTTTTACATGGTGGGAGGACTGTACTGAATTTGAAACAGCGATGGGCTGGGGCAATATCGCGATTCATTCTCAATAGCAGGATCCAAACCAACTCTTGACGGTTCTGCCGAGGCACTGTCCTGATTACATCGAAATCCCGAAGTAGTCGCCCTAACTGGTGTAGAAGAAAGGTCCCTCGCAATGGTTTCCTCCGTACCTCTGTCAGCTGCATGTACGTCCTTAGTTTTTATACATTCTGCATCTTTGTTCCTAACTTCGGCATTCTCACAAACAGGTGACGGACATTCTGCAGCTATGTTCATAACTTCGACATTTTCAGAAACAGGTGTCGGACGTTCTGCATCTTTGTTCCTAACTTCGACATTTTCACAAACAGGCAACGAACGTTCCTGTGCAGCTGGCTGTGAGGAGTTGAAATTTCGCTGGACCCAGTCTCTCGTGCTTTCCTTTCTAGCCAGAGGTTCCGAAGGAGCATGGGACCTGTTGGTGAACGATTCCACCTCAGCGAAAATGGAGTAGCATCTACCCAGAACGCAGAGTCTGAGGGCTCTCTGCATTTTCGTAGCTGGGGAAATGGAAATTTTTATCCGAGCAAAGGATTGGAAAATACCATATATACTGATGGGATCAATCTGCTTCACTCTGCCCAGCTGATTCCCAAGGTCCAGCAACACCGACTCCATCCATGCATGAGCCGGTATTCCATAGAGCCTTACCCAGATGTCACCACCTCCAAATAACTCCTCAGGGGTCCATGGAACTGCTGATATCACTTCGGCGACTTTGTGTAAGTCAGAGTCAAGAAGGAAAGCATCAAAAGCCTGCTTGGACTTCCATACAACCAGAAATTTCAAGGGAGATATTCTTGTGATTTGAGAAAACGAAGGCCCAAAGCATGATAAGGAGATCGCACTTCGAATCTTCAGAATGGATATTTGCTGGTTGGACACTGTAATGACGATTCCTAACTTCAGAGCTTGGAGACGTGTCTCAACTGCTCTTGAATCTGCCACTGTAGGAGTTACATCCTCTTGGGCTATCGTACGCGGACTGTGCTGTGCTCCCCTTTTTAGCGCTCCCAAGTAGGGGAGGGTTGGGTTGCTTTGCTGTGGTTGTTTCCCCTGCCCAATGTTACTGCGATTTACGCCTGGATGTGCAATGGGAACCCTATTGATGGCCCATCGCACCTCTACTATCCTGCCATCAATTCGTCTACCATTCAGCACTTCCATGGCATTTTTTGCATCTTGCTCGTACATGAATCTGACGAATCCATAACCCCTAGGTTTTGAAGCGTCAGGGGCGGGTGGGATATATGCATCTATGACCTTCCCGTATTTCCTGAAAATCCGGAATAAATCCTCACTACTTGTGTCAAAAGTAATATTACGGACAAAGAGGCTGAAATGTCTAGATTGGGTAGATTTTCCTTTTACTCTGGAGTTGAAATCAGGAGAGGCAGACTGATTAGGGTTGCGAAAAGGAAATGGAGCAGCGGACCCTATACCTTGAGCAGTTCGTCCCCTTTGATGCGGAATCCGCCAAGCAAAGGAGGCTCCGGTAGCATCCAGGCCGCCGAAAGCGGCCATTCAAGTGTCGACACTGATGTCTTCAAGACACAACTTCCATGGCCGTTTTTTCTTCGTGCATTTGGGGTTCTCTGCCAAAGGTAAGCTTGCTGACTTGGTTTTTCTTACTGCGCGATCTCTCCTTTAAAAGACACAGATGAGGGGCAGACGGAGAAAGGAATCTTCTGCAGCTTAGGACAACCTTTTATTATAATGGAGACCATAGAAGTGCACACAATTACCTTGCTGCAAATCTTCTTCAATTTATTTACATTTGAAATATAGAGATTCTTTAACATAGGCAATGTGATGGGAATGTCATTATTGCCGCCGTATGCTGCTGCAATTATCTCTTCTTCTTTTTCCTTGGCCACCAACTCTTCCATCGCATTGCATTCTTCGATGTAAATTTTTTCAAGGTTCCGAAGGTTCTTCAACCACCTAGCCGAAAAGAGACTCTTCAGCCTGTGGCAGTCAATGATGATTATGGTTTTCAAGCTTTGAAAGGTGCCAGGTGTCGCAACTCCCTGACAAACAGTTCGCAGATTTGACAGTTCTCCAAGGAGTAAGTGCTCTAAGGTGGTGAGGAAAGAGACATTATCTTTGGTTGACAAAACAGACTTCACGCAGTTGCACTCATTAATGGCGCAGCGCTTCAATTCTCCAACATTCGATAAGAAGAGAAGCGAGAGTCGGGAGAAATTTGTGCATTTGCTAATGGCCAACTCAACTGTGTTGGCCGGCAGAAAGAGAGGACTTCTTTTAGTGCCAACTGGCAGCTTTCTGAGCACTACCATACGCTCTGACTCATATAAAAAGTCGATTTCATCTACTTTATGGTAAGAAGACTCCCTCATATCCATCGACTGGGGCACAACTCCTACCAAGAAAGAAAATTTCTTCAACTTTTTCCACTGCCCAGATTGGACTTAGTGTGAGAAGGTGACCAGGCTAGGAAAGGAGATTCTAAGATGAACCAACAGAGTTAGACTTGCCATCTCATATAATACGTTTCTTTCTTTGACACAATGGTTGTAAGAAGCCTGTTGAAATATATACTTTGCCCGAAAATGATGAAATTCCAAGTCTCGATGGGCCACAAGCACAAGTTTACATCCGAGTGGCTAACCAACGATTTTTAACCATTGATTTACATGGACAATATTTGGACGGCACAAATCATTGTATTAAAGTAATTATAGTGATGTAGTTGATAATCTAATTATTTTGGGATATCATCGGTGGGCCATGTGCCCAACAGATTAATAGTTTACTAACACATATTACACATACAACTTTTGGAAGGATTTTAGATGTAATCTAAGCTTTCACCGTAGATTTCAAACCCCCTCCTCCAAGGGATTTCAAACCCCCACTCACTCTAGTACCAAAGATACCAGGGGATTTGAAATCCCCTCAAATCTCCTCAAACCCTCTCAAATCCATGGTAAAAACAATAGAAGTAGTGAGGTAGATTAACGAAAGCATTTCTAAAGATGTAATTTATATAAAAAGTAGATAGTAATATGTAAAAATGCTAAAAGAAATTAAAACCAAGCTTTAATGTAAACGGAAACATTTTTCTATGCAGGGGGGACTCAAAATGCAAGCATGCTCTATTGAATCAGTTGTCTAAGCATACCTCACCCTCCAAACAGTCGTATAACAGTACGACACTCGTTTGGCCTACCGTTGATGTGCAAAAATGGCAAGAAATAGAAAGGTGAGATCGAACGGTTTGTCCACGGTGTTGTAAAGGTACTGATGAGAAATCCATAGCAACAATGGACAAATGGTTGATGGAAGGAAATCAGAGAAAATAGTAAGCACAAAAGAGGCCCAGAACTTCAATAAACACTCAAAGACTCAAAGCTTACAAAGCCCATTGACCAGCTGGGCTGTGGTCCCAGCGTGGGTTGCGTCCGGGTTCCAAAGTGGACTAGTCGGGCTTCGAAAATAACGCTCCAACTGGTCGAGGGTAGTGCGCCCGTCCCACATCGGAAAGGGAATGCCTTAAGATTTAGGTTATAAGTGGGGCTTCGGCCTTCAATGGTAAGACGCGTTTTGGGGCGAGCCTCTAAACAAAGCAAAAACAATGAAGGCTTTGAGGAAAATGATTCTCCTTTGCTTTTCTGTATTTGAGACAACCCTGAAGGGTTGAATTTATAGAGTTCTACGACTATACAAGGTAAAATGATAAATATAAAATTTTTTATTTATACATTGTCTATCTATAGAATCGGCTATACAAGGCAAGGCATGTGTCCTGTCTAACATCCCCCCTCAAACTAATGCGGGTCATCGATAAGTAATAGTTTGCTAACTAAAAATGAGTGGCGCGTAGAAGTGAGGGACTTCGTGAGAATGTTAGCAATCTGATCATTGGAAGCGACATGTGGTAGCGAAATGAGCCGAGACTGAAACTTCTCGCGGATGACGTGACAGTCAACTTCAATATGCGTTGTCCGTTCATGAAAAACCGGATTAGAGGTAATTTGAATGACACTTAGATTATCTACATGGAGTGGAGTAGGATCTTGTAGATGAACGCCCAAGTCAGAAAGAAGTCTACGTAACCAGATAATCTCACTATAAGCTGCTGATATTGCTCTATACTCGGCCTCCGTGCTTGATTTGGAAATAGTGGCCTGCTTCTTACACTTCCAAGAGATGAGAGAAGTGTCAAGAAAAACACAGTAGCCAGTGGTAGATCTGCGGGTGAGAGTACATCGGGCCCAGTCAGCATCTGAACACGAAGATCCAGAGAGACCGTAAATGAGAAGAACAGAAATCGATCTAGAGTTCCACGTAGGTACCGTAAGATGCGCAATACTACAGTCATATGAAGAGTTCGAGGAGCAGAAATAAATTGGCTAACAACTTGGACCGCGTAGGCAATATCAGGACGAGTCATTGTTAAATAAACCAGACTCCCAACCAAACGGCAGTATAATGTGGGATCTGCAAGGAGTTCACCATCATCACGACTATATTAAACGTTAAGTTCCAAGGGAGTCTGAACTGTCTTTTGATTTGTTAAGGAAGCTAAGGCGAGATGCTTAGTATATTTATGATGGTTGACCAAGATTCCATGTATAGAATGTGAAAATTCAAGTCCAAGAAAGTATGTTAGATAACCCAGGTCTTTCATATTGAAGGATGACTTCAAAACGTCCTTTAATGTCGTGATGTCGGTATCATCGCTACCAATCAGAAGTAGGTCATCAACATAAATGAGAACAATGACGATTTCATGCTCAGAGGTGCGTAAGAATAAGGATGGATCATGACCACTTTGAGTAAAGTCAGCTCCTATAATAACATCATGAAAACATTGGAACCATGCCCGAGGGGCCTGTTTGAGACCGTATAGAGCTTTCTTCAAGTGACAGACTTTATCAGCATGGATTAAAGAAACAGGAGGAGGTTTCAAATATAATGTTTTTAGAGGTCTCCATGAAGAAAAGTATTTTTCACGTCCATCTGAGTGAGTGGCCAAGAGCGAATTGATGATACTATCAGAAGAGTGCGAACAGTTTTCATCTTGACCATTGGAGCGAATGTCTCATCATAATCAATTCCGTGTTCCTGTTTGTATTCCGGAGCGACAAGCCGAGCTTTGTAACGATCCAACAATCTGTCAGACTTGAGCTTCACAGAATAAATCCATTTACTGCCAATTAATTGGTGGTCAGGAGGTCGAGTAACAATATCCCACGTATGTTTATCATCCAATGCTGCAAATTCTTCTGTCATAGCCTTCTTTCAACAATCATGATTGACTGTCTGATGGTATGAAGTAGGAATAAATACAGTATCCAGGGTAGTATTCATAACAGACATAGACTATATCAAGCGATCAAGCTATCGATGTTTACGAGTGGAACGACGTACCAAGATAGGATTTGAATCGGTTACAGGTACAGTAGGGAGAGTAGTATGTGATGGATCTGTTCGTGGTCATCGTGACTAAACCTCCAATGGACAAGGAGGTGGACTCGACATAACTGGAATGTCAAGAAAAATAGTAAGACCAGGAGAGGCTGGTGTGTGCGAAGGAGGACTAGATGAATGGAAGATAATATGCTCAAGAAAAACAACATGTCGTGATACCCGTCCACGACGAGAGACCGGGTCATAGCAACGAAAATCCTTCTAAGTTTCTTCAAATCCCAAATACATACATTTTACTGATTTTAGGGAAAGTTTGTGTAACACTCCGTACCTTCAGTACATGGGTGTTACCTTTCAAAACCACATTTACCTAAAGATAATCTGGGTTAACCAAAACTTGAACTCGACATACACAGGATGAGGATTCCGGTCAATATTAAAGCCATCCATTAGGGTCTTCAAGGGTCAGAATACACACCATGACAATCAGGAAGGTGAGACTACTCAAGCGCCCTTAATTAAAGCCAGTATGATAGTTAATACTGTTGTAATACACTTGTCACCAACACATAAGCACTAGTTAGTGACAAGCCACGCCTTCATCGTGACCAGTACCTGATATTAACTGTTGAAGAAGTTTATCAAGCCCACCTGATTAACAAATCACGACATATGGGCCAATGATGGCCCAATATAGTGTGTAACATCACACCTGAGCCTCACCATCGGCCCAATAGGAGCTAGGACCCCTGTGTGGTGTTCCCCAATGTAAATGGATGGAGTAGATTATGATAATAACGCCGCAGTAGGCCCCTACACAATGCAAGGACACAAAAGAACATTTAGGTATGAAGTACACCAAAATCCTTTAAGCTCAGTTAACCATGCCTTGACCAACCATTTTGCAAAACCCAAATATCTCCCACCAATAGGGTTTTTAAACCGACTATGTTTGAACTCCTAGGTGGCCCACCATGATCATTTTCCAAACCATCCGGTTCGTTGAATTTCTTTGTGGGGCCCGGCTTAACAAAACGGTATAGCCATTTGAGCATTGGTAAGCGGAGGAAAGAGATTGAGCACCACCGTCCGATCCATGCCAAATATAGCCCGACCCGAGCCTGTGAACGGAGAGAAAAAGAAACCAATTTCCTTTTCAGGAAGGGCAAAGCTGGGCCGTCCATGGTGAGGACAATCACAACCGTCCATCCCTCCCTTCCGCTGGCTATAAAAATGGGCACTGTAGCCCTAGGTGTTTGCACCAAGAAGGAAGAGAAAGCGACGGAGAAAAAAAACAGGGACTCCAACCCTCTGTTTTAACGTAAGAAATGGTGGCAGCAACTGTCCCTGTCAAACACTCTCCCTAATAGTTTTTCTTTTCCTTTAGTTGTTTTCCATTTCTCTGTTTCTTCTTCCCCTGTAGCAATTGTATTTCAGTTCTCTGTTTCTTTTTCCTTTGTGGTAGTAGCTGGTGGTGGGTGACGCTCACCTGGGACCAAACGGTGGCTGAAACTTGGACCTGATGTCAACCAAATAATGACTGAAAACAAACTGAGAACTAAGCTGGAAGACAACCCAGTCTTGGACCAGATCGAGCCAATCAATGGCTATGGAATGGTCTGAGGGAGTGGTAGCATTAGGTCTCTGTTTTGAGCCAGGACTGAACCAACAAATGATTCTGTTCCAGGCTAAAATCCAACCCAATCAAAGCTTCTATTTCGGGCCGAGATCAAAGCTAAACCGAAGCTCTGTGTTGAGCTAAGAATTGGCCAATAAACGGCTGAGATTCAAGGCGTACTACAGGCCTATCTGGAACCCGGTTCTACGGTGAACCCAGGCATTCATCAAGTTTCCATCCAGACCTTGAAACAGATCCGAAATGGTGATGGATGAGCCTTAAATCAGGCCTCAAACTCGACCGTAACATGCCCCGTTTTGGCGCTAGTTGATTTGCCAAACAGTGGCCGAACATGGGGTCCGAAATCTGCTTGAGCTAGAGCTGCAGCGTGAGGTTGCATGGAGCTACCAACGTCTACCATCGGGGCTGGAAACGGGTATGCAGACAACAGATGGCATGCTGATTGCGGGTGTGCTCCACCGGCCAATGCAGTAGATGGAAACTGGCCCCTGCCACGGTCTGAAAATCCACCACGAATGGCAGCAAAAACCCAACGATTGATGGACTACTCTTGGGCCCTGCATAAAACGTAGGTGGGCCTCACCAACGTCAGTGGGCTGACGCTAATCGTGAGCCCTGTGCTAACTGTGGGCCCCACCAAACAATGGAGGGTTGCTCTAGTGTCAGGCCACCATGGGGCTTGTAGAAACCCACTGCACCGTCCATAAGACCTGGACGGTGGTTGCTGGACTATTCAACGGTCCATATATGTATACGTATAATATATAAGAAATACGATATACATGACCCCACACTACATGGGGTATACATAAGTATGATACATGGATAGATGTATACATGGTGAGCCCCACATGGGACCCACATGTGAAGTAAATGAACGGTGTATGTGTGCAGCAGAATGCTGCAATAGAGGACGCCGCCACCTGCCAATCAGTTCACGTAAACTAATTGCAAAATTTTGAGATCTCACCATGGCTGATGAATCTGGAAAATCCGAATGGTCCACCTGGAGCAGAACCTCATGAAACCCCCTGGTTCCAATTTTTACTTTGGACCAAAGCTTCGGTGGGCCATGAATAATGCAAACAGTTTTTTTCACTTGAAATGAATTCATCTTTGCTATGGCCCGTCGAAATCTTAGATTAGGATGAAAATTTACCCCCTAAAGTTTCTTGGGATCCAACACCTTGCAGACCGTTCAGATTCAACCCCCAATGTCACATGTGTGAAGGAGCACACGTACCTTGGTGCATTGGTGAGCATGCTTAGGCCACCCCACACGGGTAGATAAATCTTTGGGACTGCAAATTGCAGGTGGCCTGCTCCACGGATGGGCCTACACAGTTACAAATGGGCTACTGCATACAATGTCAGCAGGCCCCATGGGCGGCACCCTCCATTAGATTAAATGAGCCATGATTGGGCCATTTGGTGTGATGCATATACACTGTATACAGTATATACATATGTGCCACATGATGCAAATATGATATAAGTAGTGTATGCATATATGCCATATGGTACAAATATAATACATATGGTGTATGCATTGCATGCCATGGGATACATACATATAAAATGTAGGCATATACATACTAGGTAATACGTAGATAATATATATGTTGTACACATATATGCCTTATTGTATATAATATATGCTTGTATATTATGTGATACACACTATGTATGCAACGTATGCATATAGTGTATGTAACGCATGCATAATATAAATGCTATATGACGATTGAATGTAGCAAATGGGTGTTGATTGAGCCCAGTTCACACTGATATAGGTAGCACGTGTTGATAGGCCGATCGCCCTTGGTTATAGCCCAAACAAACTCGGTCTAGGACCTTCCTACCCTCCACCTATTCTCATATGATCAACTTGGTGAGTCATTATTTATTATGAATAAACTTGTGCAGGGAGTCACGTGAGTGGTGTAAGTGCACCATCTCCTCAAGAAAACTTGCCCCTGGGAGCATTCTACGAATTGACTGGTGATGATTTCTTCCCCTAAAGCTTTTCACCCTTAACTAGATCAGAAATGACAGTTTTATTAGTGTAAATGGCTAGCTAGACTAATGATAAACTGTGTGGAGAAATAAACTGTATTCGCTTGTTCTATCTGTTAAACATGATAATTCTCATGCTTACTATTGTTTAGATTCTTGAACTGCCTAAGTGAATAATCTAGTTATTTATGTCATATATATTCAGTTGTTATATATTAATAGAAATACATGTGTTGTTCCTTATTCTCCTTTCATATTGTAATATATGCTGTTATGACACATATACTGCTAAAATTTTTCAATGGGAAGTCCTAGCAAAGGAGAGTCCGTACTTGGGGTGTAACTAGATTGATTGTGACATAAGTAAGCCCTTGACATGGAGGTTTTGGCTGTGGCACTTGACCATGGGGTTTATCATCCATGTGTGATTTCACCTAACTGACTTGGGATGGATTCTATAACCCTTCTAAATACCGATGTTTATCTGTCTTTAAATCATTCATGCCGACATGTTTAAATCGCCACTTTTGGTAATTTCAACATTTCACCCCTAGTCGGCATTGGTGGTAGCCCCTTTATGTTGAATTAATTGACCACATGTTGGTAGGTGCTACACACACCCTAAGACGGCAGTCTCATGAGCCAGGGACGGTGGTAATGAGACACTATGCTCGAGCTATCGGCCTACGCTGGGCCACAAGCTCCCTGTAGTGACTGTGAGCTTATTTAAAATGGCCGAGTGTAATTGGATTAATAATGGACTAGCTAATCATGCATACATCGCACAGACCAACATCTATTGCTATCGTACATAACGTACGTATCATTCTGACTGGATGATGTGTCCCGGGTTCGATGTTCCGACTGGATGATATTTTTCAAGTTCGATGATTGCATGGGTGGTGACCCACTGTCCGCACGGATGAGCATCCCCGAGGCGTGAATGTATTCCATACATCCATGCACATAATAAGACTGCATCTACTGTGTTTTGGATTATCTGTATGCTTTTATGCTATTCTTTGTTTACGGCGGCGGTGTGTAATCTTAGCGGGAGATCACACTGAGTTGGCCACTCATTCATCAATATTCAATCGTATAAAGGACACAGGGATAGGAGGACTTGCGGAGGAGCCAGAGGTGACAGGAGTCGAGGAGGAGGCTTATAATGAGGAGCCGTACCAGGAGGTGGCTGCTTATTTTGGATTAAATCAGTAGTTTACTTGCTTCTTAATATTTCAGCTCATTTTGAGAATTAAGGTTTTATATATAGGCCCTAGCCGAGTGGCCCAGGATATTATTATTGTTGGAGTTTTATCTATATTACGCTTGGTTCCATTAATCGTACTTTAATTTGGGTTTGATTAACCTTTTGCTTATTAGTTAACACTTGGGTTTTCAAGAGATGAGTGATATACTTGAGTCTCGAAAATTGGGGCATTACAAGTTGGTATTAAAGCGGAGTATGAGACAGCCTAGATGTGAGACCGGCTTACAAACCTTAAAGGGTTAACTTAGACAAATCTTAGAAATCCTCCCTTAAAAAAATAGCTAGGATAAATGAACATAGAAACAGAACACTTAGGCCCCTCATGAACAACTTAGAATTTCTTGAGAAACGATAAGTTAGTCATCTAAACTTAGAAACAAATACCTCAGCTCTCTTGAAAAATCCAAACTAAAAAGTGTTGACTGAATGAGGAACTCCCTCACCATGCAACTGTAAATTTCTTCCCCTTATAATGTTTCATACTAGTTAGGAACTGTTCTTTGCCCTCCTATTCCTGAACCACGAAATTTGATCTTATAGGAGGTCATACCACCTACGACACGGTCACGTCGGGCCCACACGGTCGACGTTCACCCCATTCCATCGATCGAGCGCGAAAGGGAGTGTAACCCTGTTTATACATCAGGCCGTCTGCTAGGAGTGACAAACGGGTACACAAGGTCAGAAGCTGTAGGAGACTCTCTCTTCTCAGATCTTTGCATCAGGGCTGCCCTCACCAAACTTTGAGCGATGGACACCATCGGCCAAGCCATGAGCTAACATATACGAGGATACACCGATGGGAGCTGCCACCTTCGCAGCATTCATACAGATGGCAGCAACCATGCAGCAGCAACAAGACTCGCACGCTCTAATGATGGAAACCCTGCGTAGTCATGGGGGAGCGTCACGTGATACAGAGGTGTGAGGCGTCGACTTATTTGACCGTTTCTTAAGGCTCCGCCCACCGACTTTTAGAGGAGCGCCTGACCCAGTTCAAGCCGAACATTGGTTGGCAAGGGTTGCCAAGATGATGGGGCCACTGGAGTGCTCCGACGCTCAAAAGGTCAGCTGGGCCACGTACCTGCTTGAGGGAGAGGCCGAGAACTGGTAGAAAAGCATACAAAGAAGCATGCCAGCTAGGTATGCCTGGACTGGGCTGGCTTCAAAACAAAGTTCCTAGAGAAATATTTTCCATGATCGTGTCAAAGCGAGAAGATCGTACAGTTCCTGAAGTTGGAACAAGGAAGCCTGACAGTCGCCCAGTACGAGGCGAGGTTTGATGAGTTATCCCAATATATACCCAAAGCCCGTGAGGACAAGGAATATAAGTTAGAGAAGTTTAAGGAGGGGCTGAAACCCGGGATACAATATCGGCTATGCACCTAGGATTTCGGAAACTTCACGGAATTAGTGGATAAGGCAATGCGCGTGGAAAAAGATTTTGAGCACACTGTCCGCTTCCGCCTACCAGTATGGAGGTTCAGGCTACTACTCGTGCGAGCTCCGCCCCTGCCTTCAGGTGGAAGTTGTGACTACTGCGGTAAATCAAACTACACCTTCAGGACCTGTTTTCAGCGGATGAGGGATCAGGGTATCCCACTCCCGGTAAACCGACTACCACCGAACCAGGCGGCAGTAAGGGCAGCGCCTAGGCCTCAATAACTTAGACAGGGGCCCCCACATCAGCAGAGGGCTCCCCTTGAGCGAGTATATGTTGTCGCCACCACAGAGGCTGAGCAGGACCCCCGCTAGACCATTCATGGTACCGCCCACATTAACGGTACCCCTGTACTCACTTTATTTGATTCTAGTGTAACTCTATCTTTCATTGATTCTACAATTGTATCTAGATTAGAACTGAACACAACTCGAATGCATGCCCCCTTAGTCGTAGCATCCCCTATAGGTAAATTTGTAAAAACATATAAAATGTGTAGAGCATGTCCCATCACACTCGCAAGTCGCGAGGTTACTGTGGACCAAATTATCATGTCGATCAAGCAGTTTGACATCATCCTCGGGATCGACTGGCTCACATTGGTGCGTGCAATCATGGATTGTCGCAACAAAATGGTGATAATATCCATCCCAGGGCGTGCCTCCTTCACCTTTAAAGGAGGGGGCAGATGCCGAGAGTTCGAGAGCTTGTAAGCTCTAGAGGAAGCCGAGTCAGTAGAAGTCACCATCAGTTGGATACCAGTAGTCCAAGGTTTCCCCGAAGTATTTCAAGAAATACCAGATCTACTCCCTAGAAGAGCAATAGACTTCTGCATCGACCTCAAGTCGGGAACTGCACCTATATCACTCCCTCCATTTCGCATGCCTCCTTGCAAGATGGAGGAGTTGAGGAGTCGGATGATGAACTTCTCGCTCAGGGCTTTATCCGTCCCAGTGTTTCTCCCTGGGGAGCATTGGTCCTCTTTGTCAAGAAAAAGGACGGTCGATGCGTCTCTGTATAAACTACATAAGATTGAACGATGTAACAATTAAGAACAGATATCCCCTACCGCGTATCGACGATCTATTTGATCAGTTGAAAGACGCCAAATACTTCTCTAAAATAGACTTGCATTTAGGATATCACTAGCTGAGGATCAGGAATGAGGACATCCCGAAGACGGCCTTCAGAACTCGTTATGGGCATTATGAGTTCCTGGTTATGTCTTTTGGCCTCACGAACGCTCCAGCAGTTTTTATGGACCTCATGAACCGAGTCTTCATGTCTTACCTAGACCGGTTCGTGATCATGTTCATTGATGACATTTTGGTTTATTCCAAGAGCCAAGAGGAGCATGAACAACATCTGTGTACGGTCCTAAATACGCTAAAGGATAACTAACTGCATGCTAAGTTGTCCAAATGTGAGTTCTGAGAGCAGGAAGTAAAATTTTTAGGACACGTGGTAAAGGCGAAAGGAATAGCGGTCGATTCAGCTAAGGTGGAAGCAGTATCTAAGTGGGAGCAGCCTATTACAGTGACCAAGGTTCGGAGTTTCCTAGGTACGGCCGGGTACTACCGACGCTTTATTAAGGAATTCTCTTGAATCACGCGACCGCTCACACAACTGACAAAGAAGAACGCCCGATTCACATGGGATGAGAATACAGAGGCAGCATTCCAGGAGTTGAAAATGAGATTAACTTCTAAGCCGGTGCTCACTCTTCCATAAGAAGGAGAGGAGTTCGTGGTATATAGCGATGCCTCGAAATTGGGCCTCGGTTGCGTTCTAATGCAGAACAACAAAGTAACGCCTCTCGACAATTGAAGAAGCACAAGGAAAACTATTCGACACACGACTTGGAATTAGCCGCTGTGGTATTTGCCTTAAAGATATGGAGGCATTACTTGTATGGAGAATATTTCCATTTATTCTGCGACCACAAGAGCCTGAAATACATATTCACGCAGAAAGACTTGAACATGTGCCAGCGTCAGTGGATGGAGACTCTTAAGGATTTTCACTTCGAAATCTCCTACCACCCTGGCAAGGTAAACTCTATGATTGACACTCTAAGTCGAAAGAAGAAGCACGAGCTGGTATCCACCCTAATGATCAAGGAGTGGAAAATGATGAAATTCGTACAGGACTTTGATATCTAACTCACCCTCGATGAACTTGATGCCTACATGGCTCTGTTAACTGCAGAGCTGTCATGCCCCAAACTCGAAAAACGGGCTCAAAAAATTCTCGATCACCGAATCCGGTGCCGACAGCCTCCGTAGTACCCTATTCTTGGCTCCCAGCGTCCATACGCCAGATTCTGATCCTGGGATCCTAGAAGGAGGATTTTTAGTATGATTTTTTTTTTTTGTAATGGAGCATAACCACAAGCATAACCAAGTCACAAATCAACATCATCTTCACATATCCACTAATATAAATATTTGAGTACAATGCTGAAAGGAAAATACATATGTCAAAATCAAAACTCCAGAGGACAGCTGCATACTCCGAGCTTAACGCTGCTGCAACTTAAAGCCATTTACACGCATCTATCGTGCATAATCTTACAAAAACTTAGAGGGTGGTGAAAGTGTGTGCACAAGATAAGTGTCAAGTATACCATAAAGCCCATAAATCATACATCATCGGAATAAGCAAAAATACTGACAAGATTATGAATCGTACGATATCAGAGTAAGTGGAAATATATTGGTAAGTCCATGAGTGCTATCAGCCGTACCAAGGCTATGCGATGTAAAACATAATAAGACAATAACAGATGCTGAGGATGCAATGCAATATGTAAATCCTGACGAGCCACGAATCCCACCAACCTCATCTAGGCCATATAAGTGCAAAAACATAGTAACCCAAAATGTTAAGTACTGCGTATACAATGTAATATATGGTGCGAATGAAATGACCATGTTAGAATGTGAAGTCGGGATGATAAAACGTAGTATCGCAGACTACGGGGCCCACTACAAGAGACTTTTATCCAAACCAGTCCCATACCTAAATTTGGATAGTCCGACTCAATGTGGTAAACTCCTGATCTCAGGTTAGTCGCGCGCCAAACCAAAATCCTGGCCATGCGAAGGTACACGTAACAAATAGTTACGGACCACCAGCCTAAGTGGATAGTGAATGAATGAATGAATGGATATACAATTCTTGCTCAATAAGTCCACATATCAGTATGGTTGCTCTCTGAGAAAATCACCGGGGTCTATTACACTCCACACCGACTGCCTCCTCCCTAGCTGCACAGCCCTGCGAGTAGAAGAGACTTCACTATTCGCCTAGCCAGTAGTCTGCCAATACCTACTCAGCTTGTCGATAGCGGACCCATTTACAAGCTGGTCATACTCATCCTAGCTTATAGCCCCCTCACTCGGGCGGATAAGGTCACACCCCCACCCAACCGACCACGACATAGTGGGAGACACGGCCTACTGGTATTTGGCACTCGGGCGCTCATGTTTCACTCGATCTAGACGTTGGGGCACCTCCTGGCCTCTGAGATTCTGAGATTTTCACCCAAGGACATCCTAAGTGCCCACAGTGCTAGAACCAAATATTTTCAGTGTCCCATCTAGCCATCCACGATGTGCTTGTGGAGGCCACGACCCTGATGTCGCTAAGGCGTACAAAGATCAAGTCACATATATGCGAGATGCATAAGTTACACTACCCAGTCATGCAGCAATCCTACGCATACTGCGCGATAATGTGAGGCACTCCATCTCATAAGGAGTCCAATAAATGTCTCAGCCCAACGGCTTATACTATGATCAAACATTCCTCATATCAAGCATACATATGATGCGTATGGGCATGAATCATAGAGCTACACTAAGCATATTATAAGGTGATGAATTATCGACAAGTACGGGCCTATCAATGGGCCCTAAGGAGAGTTACAATGTGGATATTTGACCAACATTGTACTTACAATGTGGGCGTCAAACCATCATTGCTCCTAAGGCATAGCCCGCTATAAAGGTCAACACATAAACCACAGTGGAATCGTATAACAATGAGCCTTATGTACATCCCATTGGGCCTCTAATACATTAAATGGGCCTCACAGCATGGGCCTCATGTATAATAAGGTGGGTCTCAATGGATGGGTCGTAACTACATCAAGATGGGCCTCCTCAAATGAGCCTTTATAAATATTAAGGTGGGCCTCAACAACGGGCCACAATTACATTAAGGTGGGCCTCCTCAAATGGGCCTTATAAATATCAAGGTGGGCCTCAACAAATGGCCGCAAGTACATCAATATATATAATATAAATATATGAATCATCTCAAAAGATCAACTGGACTACACCCCAAATAACAGTGGTAACAATGATTTCTATCATTAAAATCCTTAAGGCCCACCATATCATTTATTTTCCATCCAATCTAATTATAAGGTCACCCAGATTTGGTTGGGAGGAAAAACATATATCAAGTTAATCCAAAATTGTTGTGGTCCAAAAGGACTTCAATGGTAAGCGTTCATCTCACCACTGTTTTCTATGGTGTGGTCCACCTAATAAATCTGCCTCATTTTTAGTCTTAAGCCTAAGATGAGTTTGCCAAATGGTGGATGGTTTGGATGCAACACATGCATCATGGCAGGGGTCCACTTGAACTATGGATCTGACTCAATCTTAGTCTCAAGCCATAAAATGATCTCTGAAAATGGTTGGAAGGTTTGGATACAACCCATGCATCATGGTGGGTCCCATAGGGATGGACGACATAGATGAAGTGCACGCCTCATTATGGAGTCCACACTAATGGAAGGTGTGGATTACAAAACATATATCAGTGGTCCCACGTGGGGTCCACCATAACATGTATCTACCATCCAATCTATTTAATAAGGTCACATAGACCAATAAATAAATAATAAATAAATATTATATTTATCCAAAACTTGTGGAACCAGGGAGGTTCCAATGGCAGATGTCCAATCCTCCATTGCTTTTTGTTGTGTGGTCCACTTGATAGGCAGATCTGCCCCATTAGTCTCAAGCCTTAAGGCTAGCCCGCCATCTGGATGGACGGTTTAGATATAACCCATACATCAAGGGTGGGGTCCACTGGCCATCCAGCGGCTGGATGGCCCAACCAAAATGGCTAGACGACATTGATGAAGCATATACATCATGGCTGGGACCCATGGTGGGGACCATCACAAGCATCACGGTGGGTCAGGTCCCACCGTCTAGTGGTGTGGACGGTGTGGTTAAAACACGTACATCATTATGGGCTCCACCGTTTAGCACCGTGGACGGTGTGAATAAAATACATACATCATTGTGGGTCCCACGTGGGGCCCACCATAATGTTTATAAGCCATCCAATTCGTTCTTAAGGTCACGCGGACCTGGATGAAGAGTAAAAACAAATTTCAAATTGATCCAAAGCTTCTGCGAACCTAAACAGAGTTTCAATGGCTGACGTTAAATTTCACTGTTTCTTGTGATGTGGGCCACCTGGGTCCTGTATACGGCTGATATTTGGGGTGGCCCACTGCCCCAAAGGGGCCTAACAGATGCACGGTGTGGATAAACCACACACATCATGGTGGGGCCCACAGCTGGGATCGTGGGTCCCTGTCGTCCGCCCACCAGCGCAGCAGGCACTACCTGCGCCTCTTACAGCAGCAGCTAACGCTGCTGCTGTATATGTTTTTTTTTTTGAAATCTTCTTTTTGTGGTTTTTCATGTGTGGGGCCCGCGTTGGAAGAATCCACCCCGCCCACTGGTTTTTACAGTCTATAACAAATCCATCAAGCCCAATATTGGGCATGTTTTGGGGTGTAGAAAAATTTAAGTGAATTTAAACGGTGAAAATCACTGTTTGCTAAGGTATGGCCCACTAGTTAGTCGGATTGGCTTCCTTTTTTAGCTCAACGCCTAAAATGAGGTGGGGCAAAGGATGGATGGCTTGGATTGAATCTATACCTCAATGTGCGGCCTATAGAAGTGGCTCACCCAAATAGCCTCGAACAAAGGCTAATATTTGTGTTTTCCTTTCAACGTCCAGCGTGTGTATTTGGGGTGGGCTGCCCATGTGGCCACCAAGTGAGGAATGGGGTGGATATAACACTTATAAAATGGGCCCCACCTATGGATGACTTGGATAAAATACATGCCTTATGGTGGGGTCTATCTGGGTGGGCCACACGGCCACATCATCACATACAACAAGAAAAAAATGAAAGAGAGAGGGAGAGAGAGACATACGTATGATGGAGGGACCCCGACACTATGGGTCCTCCTTTGCAATCAATCATACATCAGGTAGGCCCCATTGCTTGTGGGCTCACCAAATCAAAATTCAATGGTGGAGATCCCTTCTCCACCAAAATGAAAGGTCTAGATGATCTCATTTAACTAAGAAGGTGAACATCATGATGGAGTCCATAGAGAATGGCCCCATCATGGAATGATCATGATAATCAAGGTGGGCCATCGGCCACATCTTAGGGTCCAAAGTGAGATCCATACCATTGATCGGTAGGCCTCACTTGGCCTATCATAAAAACATAAAAGATCTAGCCTATAAAGCACCAATCGTTCGATCTTCTTGGTATGTTGGGAAGCCGATCTCCTTGTGCTTCACTTTGATGGAGGGTGTTGAGGTTTGAATAGCTAGGATGATGGTTTTTGGGGTGGGAAGTGGGCCACACAACTCACACTTTCTCTCTTAGAAAACTATGGACGTCCACCACTTCCTTACTCTTTGGTGTTGCTTGGAAATTGTGTAAGGAAAGAGAGAGAGAGAGAGAGAGAAAGAGAGAGAGAGAGAGAGAGAGAGAATGGATGGTTGTAAGGAGAGAGTGATGGATGTGAGTGATGGGTGAGGTGATGGTGTACTTAACATGAATGGGTGTGTAAGAGAGAGGGTGAGAAAGAGTTGACTTGGGGACAAAGAAAGCATTGATTGATTGATTGATTGATTGACTTGAGTGATTGATTGATGGGACATATTGTAGAGATTCTCTTAGGATTGCAAACGCACGGTGTTTTCTTCGAAATAAACACCGGCCTACATCTCCTTTCCAGGGTATCGCATCGGTGCGTGAGTTGCGGCGTTGGAACCGCGGCGACGGTGCGGTTGCAATGGTACAAGTATCGGATTAAGCCAACTCAAATCTACAGGATACAACTTAAGGTCGATCGTAAACGTTAATTATATGTCACAGGTTACCGGAATTTGATGGGAATGATTGCGGGAGTCAACGGAATAGTACGGACTAGGACACGGGTCTTACAAGAGTCAACCCTGGTCCGACACATGATCTCCATGTAAGACTAGGATGAATGACTCGTCAAGATGAAAGAAAGGTGAAAGAATGAAGTGATGCCTGACTGGATAATTGGTGATGATGGCAGTCTTCGGTATCAGAGACGAATATGCGTTCCAAACTGCGCCGAATTAAGGAAGGAAGTAATAATACAAACCTACCATTCCAAGTTAGCCATCCATCTGGGGAGCACTAAAATGTACAATGATGTAAAAAGATAATACTGGTGGAGCAATATGAAGAGAGACATTGCCGACTTTGTGGCAAGATACATGGTGTGCTTGAAGATCAAGGCCGAGCATCGCAAGCCTGCTGGTCTCCTTCAGCCACTACCCTTGGCAGAATGGAAGTGAGATAACATTTCTATGGACTTTATATCTGGTCTTCCTAAGATGGAGAGGAAACACGACTCGATCTGGGTCATTGTTGATCGGTTGATAAAGGTCGCCAGATTCCTCCTGATACGCACAACAGACTCCACTGATAGCTTGACAAAGTTATATATTCGGGAGGTCGTGGGATCCTATAGAGTTCCTCAAGAAATTATATCAGACCGAGACTTCAGACTTACTTCTGCCTTCTAGAAGAGACTACAGGAAGAATTGGGCATGGAGCTCAAGTTCAGTACGACATTTCACCCTCAGACAGACAGGCAGACTGAGAGGGTGAATCGGATCTTAAAAGATATGCTGAGAGCATGCGTCCTAGACTTTCAGGGCAACTGGGATGGTCAGTTGGCACTGGCAGAATTCACATACAATAATAGCTTCCACGCCAGTATAGGCATGGCATCGTATGAAGCTCTCTATGGTCATCATTGCTGAGCCCCTCAGTGTTGGGCAGAAGTAGGAGAGAGAAGCTTGTTAGGTCCAGAGTTAGTTCAGGCTACCACTCAGGTCATTGACGTGGTTAGGAAACGTCTGCGCACCGCCCAGAGCAAACAGAAGAGCTATACGGATAATCGACGTCGCGACCTGGAGTTTGTAGTTGGTGACCATGTATTCCTGAAGGTGTCCCCTATGATGAGCTTGATGAGGTTCGGAAAGAAAGGGAAACTAGCACCACGGTTCATTGGGCCTTTCGAAATCCTAGATCGTGTGGGAGCCGTGACATACCGCCTTGCACTACCTATTGCACTAGCTAGTATTCACAACATCTTCCACGTATCTATGTTGAAGAAATATACACCAGACGCGTCGCACATTGTCAGTTGAGAGCAGATCAAGTTGACAGATAATGCCTCCTACACAGAGGAACCTATCCGTATCTTGGACCACAAGGAGCAGGTCCTATGAATGAAGACTATACCTCTAGTTAAGGTTCTTTGGTCACATCACAGGAAGGAAGAAGCAACATGGGAACGAGAAGCGGAAGTTAGGAAAAAGTACCCTCACTTGTTCAGTGACGCACCTCAGGTAATTTCGAGGGCGAAATTTTTTTTAGGGGGGTAGACTGTAAACCCCGTACCTTCAGTACACGGGTGTTACCTTTCAAAACCACATTTACCTAAAGATAATTTGGGTTAACCAAAACTTGAACTCGACATACATAGGATGGGGATTCTGGTCAACATTAAAGTCATCCATCAGGGTCTTCAAGGGTCAGAATACACACCATGACAATCGAGAAGGTGAGACTACTCGAGCGCCCTTAATTAAAACCCGTATGATAGTTAATACTGTTGTAATGCACTTGTCACCAACACATAAGCACTAGTTAGTGACAAGCCATGCCTTCATCATGACCAATACCTGATATTAACCGCTGAAGAAGTTTATCAAGCCCACCTGATCGATAGATCACGACATATGGGCCAATGATGGCCCAATATGGTGTGTAACATCACACCTGGGCCTCACCATCGGCCCAATAGGAGCTAGGACCCCTGTGTAGTGTTCCCCAATTTAAATGGACGGAGTAGATTATGATAATGACGCCGCAGTGGGCCCCTACACAACGCAAGGACACGAAAGAACATTTAGGTATGAAGTACACCAAAATCCTTTAAGCTCGGTCAACCATGCCTTGACCGACCATTTTGCAAAACCCAAATATCTCCCACCAACAGGGTTTTTAAACCGACTATGTTTGAACTCCTAGGTGGCCCACCATGATCATTTTTTGGACCATCCGGTCCGTTGAATTTCTCTGTGGGGTTTAGCTTAACAAAACGATATAGCCATTTGAGCATTGGTAAGCGGAGGAAAGAGATTGAACGCCACTGTCCAATCCATGCCAAATATAGCCCGACCCGAGCCTGTGAACGGCGAGAGAAAGAAACCGACTTCCTTTTCAAGAAGGGCAAAGCTGGGTCGTCCACGGTGAGGACGATCACAACCGTCCATCCCTCCCTTCCGCTAGCTATAAAAATGGGCACTGTAGCCCTAGGTGTTTGCATGAAGAAGGAAGAGAAAGCGACAGAGAAAAAAAAAAAAGGGACTCCAACCCTCTATTTCAACGTAAGAAATGGTGGCAACAACTGCCCCTATCAAACACTCTCCCTGATAGTTTTTCTTTTCCTTTAGTTGTTTTCTATTTTTCTGTTTCTTCTTCCCCTGTAGCAATTGTTTTTCAGTTCTCTGTTTCTTTTTCCTTTATAGTAGTAGCTGGTGGTGGGTGACACTCACCTGGGACCAAAGGGTGGCTAAAACTCGGGCCTGAGGTTAGCCAAATAATGGCTGAAAACAGACCGAGAACTAAGCTGGAAGACAACCCAGTCTCAAACCAGATTGAGCCAATCAATGGTTATGGAATGGTCTGAGGGAGTGGTAGAATTGGGTCTCTATTTTGAGCCGGGACTGAATCAACAAATGGTTTTGTTCCAGGATGAAATTCGACCCAATCAAAGCTTCTATTTCGGGCCAAGATCAAAGTTAAACCGAAGCTCTATGTTGAGCTAAGAACTGGCCAATAAATGGCTGAGATTCAAGGCGTACTACAGGCCTATCTGGAACCTGGTTCTAGGGTGAACCCAGGCATTCATCAAGTTTCCACCCGGACCTTGAAACAGATCTGAAATGGTGACGGATGAGCCTCATATCAGGCCTCAAACTCGGCCATAACATGCCCTGTTTTGGCGTTAGCTGATCTGCCAAACAATGGCCGAACGTGGGGTCCGAAATCTGCTTGAGTTAGAGTGTAGCGTGAGGTTGCATGGAGCTGCCAACGTCTACCACCGAGGCAGAAAACGGGTATTCAGACAGCAGATGGCATGCTAATTGCAGGTGGGCTCCACCGGCCAATGCAGCGGACCGAAATTAGCCCCTGCCGCGATTTGAAAATCCACCACGAATGGCAGCTGAAACCTAACGATTGACGGGCTACTCTTGGGCCCTGCATAAAACGCAGGTGGGCCTCACCAATGTTAGTGGGCTGACGCTAATCGTGAGCCCTGTGCTAACTGTGGGCCCCACCAAACAATGGAGGGTTGCTCTAGTGTCAGGCCACCATGGGGCTTGTAGAAACCCACCGCACTATCCATAAGACCTGGACGGTGGTTGCTGGACTATTCAACGGTCCATATATGTATACGTATAATATATAAGAAATACGATATACATGACCCCACACTACATGGGGTATACATAGGTATGATACATGGATAGATGTATACATGGTGAGCCCCACATGGGACCCACATGTGAAGTAAATGAACGGTGTATGTGTGCGGAGAATCTTTGCAATAGAGGACGCCACACCGCCAATCGGCTTCACGTAAACGATTGCAAAATTTTGAGATCTCACCATGGCTGATGAATCTGGAAAATCCGAATGGTCCACCTGAAGCAGAACCTCATGAAACCCCCTGGTTCCAATTTTTACTTTGGACCAAAGCTTCGGTGGGCCATGAATAATGCAAACAATTTTTTTCTCTTGAAATGAATTCATCTTTGCTATGGCCCGCCGGAATCTTAGATTAGGATGAAAATTTACCCCCTAAAGTTTCCTAGGATCCCACACCTTGCGGACCATTCAGATTCAACCCCCCATGTCACATGTGTGAAGGAGCACACATACCTTGGTGCATTGGTGAGCATGCTTAGGCCACCCCACACGGGTAGATAAATCTTTGGGCCTGCAAATTGCAGGTGGGCTGCTCCACGAATGGGCTTACACAGTTACAGATGGGCTACTGCATACAATGTTAGCAGGCCCCATGGGCGGCACCCTCCATCAGATTAAATGAGCCATGATTGGGCCATTTGGTGTGATGCATACACACTGTATACAATATATATATATATGCCACATGATGCAAATATGATGTAAGTAGTGTATGCATATATGCCATATGGTACAAATATAATACATATGGTGTATGCATTGCATGTCATGGGATACATACATATATAATGTAGGCATATACATACTAGGTAATACGTAGATAATACATATGTTGTATACATATATGCCTTATTGTATATAATATATGCATGTATGTTATGTGATACACACTATGTATGCAACGTATGCATATAATGTATGTAATACATGCATAATATAAATGTTATGTGACGATTGAACGTAGCAAGTGGGTGCTGATTGGGCCCAGTTCATACTGATATAAGTGGCACGTGTTGACTGGCCGATCGCCCTTGGTTACAGCCCAAACAAACTCGGTCTAGGACCTTCCTACACTCCACCTATTCTCATATGATTAACTTGGTGACTCATTATTTATTATGAATAAACTTGTGCAGGGAGTCACGTGAGTGGTGTAAGTGCACCATCTCCTCAAGAAAACTTGCCCCTAGGAGCATTTTATGAATTGACTGGTGATGATTTCTTCCCCTTAAACTTTCCACCCTTAACTAGACCTGAAATGACAGTTTTATTAGTGTAAATGGCTAGCTGAACTAATGATAAACTATGCGTAGAAATAAACTGTATTCGCTTGTTCTATCTGTTAAACATGATAATTCTCATGCTTAGTATTATTTAGATTCTTGAACTGCCTAAGTGAATAATCTAGTCATTTATGTCATGTATATTCAGTTGTTGTATATTGATAGGAATACATGTGTTGTTCCTTATTCTCCTTTCATATCGTAATATATGCTGCTATGACACACATACTGCTAAAATCTTTCTATGGAAAGTCCTAACAAAGGAGAGTCCGTACTTGAGGTGTAACTAGATTGATTGTGACATAAGTAGGCCCTTGACATGGAGGTTTTTATTGTGGTACTTGACCATGGGGTTTATCATCTATGTGTAGTTTTACCTAACTGACTTGGGATGGACTCCATAACCCTTTCAAATACCGATGTTTACTCGTCTTTGAATCATTCATGCAGACATGTTTAAATCGCCACTTTTGGTAATTTCAACATTTATCCCTAGTCGGCATTGGTGGTAGCCCCTTTATGTTGAAATAATTGACCACATGTTAGTGGGTGTTACACACACCTTAAGACGGTAGTCTCATGGGCCGGAGACGGTGGTAATGGGACACTATGCCCGAGCCGTCGGCCTACGCTGGGCCATAAGCTCCCTGTAGTGACCGTGAGCTTATTTAAAATGGCTGAGTGTAATTGGATTAATGATGGACTGGCTAACCATGTATACATCGCACAGACCAACATCTATTGCTATCGTACGTAACGTACGTATTGTTCCGACTGGATGATGTGTCCCGGGTTCAATGTTCCGACTGGATGATGTTTCCAAGGTTAGATGATTGCATGGGTGGCGGCCCACTGTCCGTAAGGATGAGCATCCCCAGGGTGTGAATGCATTCCATACATCCATGCACTTAATAAGACTGCATTTACTGTGTTTTGGATTATCTGTATACTTTTATGCTATTCCTTGTTTAGGGCAGCGGTGTATAATCTTAGCGGGAGATCACACTGAGTTGGCTACTCATTCATCAATATTTAACTGTACAGAGGACACAGGGACAGAGGGACTTGTGGAGGAGCCAGAGGTGACAGGAGTCGAGGAGGAGGCTTATAATGAGGAGTCGTACCAGGAGGCGGCTGCTTATTTTGGATTAAATCAGTAGTTTACTTACTTATTAACATTTCAGCTCATTTTGTGAATTAAGGTTTTGTATTTGGGCCCCAGCTGAGTGGCCTAGGATATTATTACTGTTGGAGTTTTATCTATACTACGCTTGGTTCCATTAATCGTACTTTGATTTGAGTTTGATTAACCTTTTATTGCTTATCAGTTAACACCTGGGTTTTCAAGAGATGAGTGATATACTCGAGTCTCGAAAACTGGGGCGTTACAGTTTGTTACGTTCATGTGATGCCAGATGAACATAACATAAACAACCAAAAACACGAAATGTGGAATATGTAGGAAGAGAACCAGTGAGAACAAAGTAGGGGGATTTACTATTCAGAACTGTAGTTGGCAATTGATTAATCAAGTAGACTGAATGCATCATAGCTTCCGCCTAGAAGGAACGAGGAACACTCATATCTATCATTAAGGTATTGGCAGTTTCAACAATATGGCGATTTTTGTGTTCAGCCACCCCATTCTGTTGTGGAGTATCAGAACAGGTAGTCTGATGAGTAATCCCATGACCCTGAAGATATGTACGAAAATTTGTGGAGAGATACTCTCCCCCTGAGTCAGGGCGGAGAGTTTGAATTTTTACTCGAAATTGAGTGTCTACCATAGAATGAAATATTTTGAATTTTTCAAATACCTATGACTTAGAGTGCAAAAAGTAAATCCAGGTGTAACGGGTGAAATCATCAACGAATATAACATAATATCGTAGTCCAGAGAGAGACATAATTGGGAAAGGACCCTATACATCCGTATGCACTAGTTCAAACATAGATGATGATTTTGTAGTACTTAGAGGAAAGAGAATACACTTACTTTTTGAAAAGTAACAGAAAAAACAAGAATAATCCAAATCACTTTTATTAAGATAAATATTCCCTAACCTGCCAGAAGAAAATAGTTGAATTAAATGATCAGAATGTGGATGACCCAGGCGAAAGTGTCAGAGTTTTCACATTTTATTTGCCGAACAAATATCCGAGGAAGAAGGAGAGAAGAAACAATGAGCTGGAGTAACGGATGGGTGAAAGTCCAGCACGTACAAACATCCATGCTGCTTACCCTTCCCAAGTACCTTCCCCTTTGCCAGATCCTGTACAAAACAACAATTTTAAATAAAGATGACTAAATAGTTATTTGATGTAAGTTGACCAATAGAAATTAAATTCTAGGAGAGTTTAAGGACATGAAACGCATCACGAAGGGTAAACTAGCGATGGTCAGAAGGAGAGAAAGTTAAGGAACCAACGGACTGTATGGGTAGTTTAGTGCCATCTGCATAAAAATAGCCTGATTGCCAGTATAGGGACGAGTATTGTAGAGATGTGATACATCACCAGTCATATGATTTGAAGCACTGGAATCAAAGAACCATGGAGAAGATGAGGTGATACCTGACATACCGGCCGCAGAAGGGGCCTGCACGATCTGCTGGAGTATTGCAGGAGTTAAAGGTGAGGAAGGACCTTCAACAAAACCAATGGATGCAATATCACTAACAGAAGGCTTGAAAGAAGTAGTCGCAGAAGTAGCAGAAAGACCACGACCACGGCCACGACCTCGACCACCACATCCATGGCTGAATAAGGATGCGTAAGCACGTGAACGACAGTCTTGAATACCATGACCAGTCCTTCGACAATACGTGCACCAATCTTTGTACTGAGCGACGACATGTCCTACTTTGTTACAGCCGCGATAAGTTAAAGTAGTGGAACCACGGTTTGGTGCAGAGGTGGATACAGTAAGTGCTAGGTCAGATGTCCCCTAAGAGAGGACTTGTAGTCGTTGTTCCTCGGCAATAAATCATTAATAACTGAATTCATTAAAGGAGTTGGGCTACGATTCAGAAGAGCAGCCCTGCAATGCTCAAATTCCGGACGTAGTTTCATAAGAAACTGTCTAACTTGCGCACTCTCGTGCATTGTGTGGAAGATTTTAAAGTCATTTGGGAATTTTGGATCCATCATAGCCATCTCTGTCCAAATTGTAACCATTGTAGAGTAGAAAGTTTGAATACTTTTGTCACCCTGAGTAAGGTGAACCAGATCTTGTTCCAGAGGGTATAATCGAGCCGCATTATTCTGTTGATATATTGTTTGGAGATGATCCCACATAGCCTTAGCCGTGCGATATGACGTGAGGCTAACAACTATTGATCGACCGACCGACCAAATCAAGAATTCAAGTAATGATCCGTCCATTTTTCATTTACCAATCAGCTATTTTATTGACATCGGTGGAAGCGGGGATAGTAACAAATCCATCAATTAGTCCCCACAAACCTCGACCCTTGAGAAAACTTTAAAAGTGGATGGCCCATAGATTATAGTTGGTGCCATCGAAACTACATCGCGGGGCCTCTATACGGGAGTCTTTATCCATAGTTAGGGAATGATATAAACCACGCCAAAGAAGAAGGTACCTTGCAGTAGGGCAAAGTGGACAATATCTTACTGTTGAGGCCGGACTGTTACAGATGGTATCAGAGTGGGGGCGGTCTATCTCCCGAGGGGGGTGGGTGCCTGCCCAGCCGGGCTGTGGTCCCAGCGTGGGTTACGTCCGGGTCCCAAAGTGGACTGGTCGGGCTTCGCAAATAACGCTCCAGCTGGTTGGGGGTAGTGCGCCCGTCCTACATCGGAAAGGGAATGTCTTAAGATCTAGGTTATAAGTGGGGCTTCAGCCTTCAATGGTAAGACGCATTTTGGGGCGAGCCATGGGCTAGCCCCGAGAATAAATCCGTGCGCCCTTGGGCAAAGCGGACAATATCTTACTATTGGGGCCGGGCTGTTACAGATGGTATTAGAGCGGGGGCGCTTTGTCTCTCGAGGGAGGGGTGCGTGCCTGCCCAGCCAGGCTGTGGTCCCAGCGTGGGTTGCGTCCGGGTCCTAAAGTGGACTGGTCGAACTTCGAAAATAATGCTCTAGCTGGTTGGGGGTAGTGCGCCCGTCTCACATCGGAAAGGGAATGCCTTAAGATCTGGGCTATAAGTGGGGCTTCGGCCTTCAATGGTAAGACGTGTTTTGGGGAGAGCCATGGGTTAGCCCCGAGAATAAATCCGTGTGCCCTCGAGCAAAGCGGACAATATCTTACCGTTGGGGCTAGACTGTTACAATGTTGTATCGTCTTGAAGATCCACATACATCCAACCGCTTTCCAACCCACTAGAAGTTCCACCAACTCCCATATGTCGGCCTAGTACAACGAGTCCATCACATCGCCCATAGTCACCTTCCACTTCTCAGCATCAGGCTCACTTAAAGTTGTCTGAATAGAAGATGAATCCCCTGTGATATTGGAGTCATTCATGTACCTCGCTGATATCTTGCGATTATGCCGTGTGATTCTCCTCATAGATAGCTGCTCCACCTCCTCACAGATAGCTGCTCCACCTACTCTGTATCCCTATCTGCGCTTCATAGCCTTCATGCCATGTCCGCTCATGGGCTATACCTAGTATGCCACACACATGCAGAGGTGGAATCCGCTATAACCACTGCAGCTCCACCTTTTGAAGTGCTCCCGATCAACCAGTAAACATTATTGAGTCGTCGCACTTTCATGATTACCCGTGCCCCCTTAGATACTTTAAGAGAACCATCAATACATATGTACTTGTAGCCCATTACCTCAAGTACACCAAGAGAAATCAGATTCTTCTTCAAATTAGGAATGTGCCTAACATCAGTCAAGGTACGCTCCACCCCATCAAACATCTTGATGTACCTCGTACCAACAACCACAACATTACAGGTAATGCCATTGCCTATAAATACCTGTCCACCATTGTGCTCCCTATAGATGGTGAACCAACTCCGACGAGGAGTCATGTGAAAGGATGCCCCTGTGTTTAGAATCCACTCGTCCTTATGATCATCGTATGGCCGTCTTATTGTAGACACAAACAAAACATTATCATCACATCCACTCGATCCATCAGACGTGGCAACATTGGCCTCCCTGTATGAAGCCTTGGAATCTTCTCTCTTAGATTTAGGATTTGTACGATCCTTCTTCACATGTCCTTCCATCCCACAGTTCCAGCACTTTACTTTTCCTTTGTCATTGCCCTTGGATTTGCATCTAGAACCTGAAGAACATGTACCTTGTTCGGAATTCCTAACCCTTGTAAGCAGTGCATTAGAAGATATTCCTATGTTGATGTTAAGCTTTCTCATAACCTTCCCTTGAAGGGATGAGATAATGGTGTCGACACTCAGGGTTTTATTCGTGGTACACATTGTGTTCTTGAATGACTCATAAGACGCTGAAAGAGAATTCATTAACATATATGCTTGTTCTTCATCTTTCATCACTTCCTCCATATCCAGCAATTTGCAAACCAATTTATTAAAGTTGCTAATGTGAGCCTCCAGATCTCCACCCTTTGCCATCTTGAAGTTATACCACTGCCGCTTCAAGTGTATGCGATTTTCAGAGGATTTTTTCGCATAGACATCCTCTAACTTCATCCACAACTTAGCTACAGTTTTCTCCCTCATGACATTGTAGAGAACCTCATCCGTAAGACATAAACAGATCAATGATAAGGCCTTCTTATCAAGAGTATTCCAATCATCATCAGTCATGGTAGACTTTCGCTCCTCAAGAGCGTCATCTTTGCCTTGCTTGATTAAGGAACTGATCATCTTGATCTTTCATAGCTCAAAGTTATTTTTCCTTAAGTACTTATCAATATCATACCTAGTACTTCCCATTATTGCTAATCCTGCAGATTCAGATCTGTGCCCCCACAATAGCTCTGATACCACTTGTTGGGATTTTGGCTTGCAGAATCACACAGATCTAGATCTAGGATAGCAATCCAATGACACCAAGCACACACAAGAGAACACACAGATTTAACGTGAAAAACCCTTGTAAGAAAAAACCACAGCACAAAACGACAAATCTTCACTATGAAAATAGAAATTACAAAGAGAGAGGACTTACCCGATTCGAACAACCACGAATCTCACCCGTGCTACACCATTTGATAACCCTAGAACCCTTTTAGAAACCCTTGGAATCCCTTAGAATAATACCTCATAATCCTGTTTACACCCATATATATAATTTTAGGAAGAATCACAAACAAAATCGAAAAGAATCATAAACGAAATCGGAAACAAATCCCGCCCTTTCGCAGTGGCGCGAAAAATCTACGCAGAATCTTATTAGATTTAAGACATCAAATACAACATGAGGTAGATCCAAAGCTCAAGTGAACCCAACCATAGAAAACACTGGGGACAGTAATGCCTACCATTAAAAACTTCCGATGATATTTGGGTTTCCTGTAATCCAGGTCTGTGTGATATTATGAACAGGTTGGATGGTGAATAAGCATCATGGATGCCCCTGGAAAGGTTTCAGCATCATTGTCCCCATTGCTTTCTATGTTGTGGCCCACTTAAGCTTTCGATCTACCTCATTATTTGGCTCGTGCTCTATAACAATCTGGAAAAAAGAATGGATGGTGTGGATAAAGCACATACATCATGATAAGGCCCGCAGAACTATTCCACGTCAACAGATTACAACTTCGGTTAGTTTTATATACTTTGCCCTGGGACTTTGTATTTAAATTTTGGTGGGTAGTACTCAAGAAAACTACCAGAAAGTACTCCTTAGACGATTATCTTTATCAATGAGGTAGCTTAATAAAAAGTTAATTTTGAAAGGTACGGGAATATACATGAGAAATTAATGAGATAGTATTTTCTAAAATTCCCTTTTAGAAAAGCCCACGCCTTTCCCTGTATTGGTTTTACATTTTAGAAATTGCCTAAACAGCTTAACTGAATGAAATTTAATAATAGGTTCAAGATTGGGTCCCCAAGAATATGTTGGCTTTATTTTTGGCTGATACAAATTCATTGAAGATAGGTTAAAGGTGGGTCCAGACTGGTTTAAAAGTTTCTACACAAATCATGTTCTGCCAAATTCACTCCATTGAGGATTATAATCTGCAGTTAAAATATAGATGTTAAGGGGTCTTTTCTTACTACAAATAGTTCGTTTGATAATTGGAGTGATATTGTTTTAGACTGAGATCTAATATTGGTTCTAGATCGAAGCTAGTTTATCATTGGTTTGGGTCCAATGACCCATTGGGTCGATTAACCTTTTTTTTTTTTTTTGCCTATGCTTGGATGTAACAATGGCCGTCCAAGCTATTGGTAAACATGAGTTTCAATTTTTTTTTTGACACACACACACCCATACCTCCACACACTCGCCCGCCCACTCACACCAAATGAGCACTCAATCCCTGTTCTCAATGTTGAAACAAAGTCCGTCTACCACAGAGCCATGGAGCCATACCTAAATACAATATTTGGTTGATGTACTGGGAGCCACTTAAATGGCGCATGTACTAAAATTCAAATTGATTGGGCCATTGAGCCTCTACTAATGAATTTTCATGCTCCAAATCTATTTCTTCTCATGGCACCCTTGCTACTAATGTTATTATTCTTTGTGACAAAATGTGAATAATTTTCTGTCCAAGAAATTTATATTGCATTTAGTTGCACTATTTATTTGAATGGCAGTAATGAGTTTGATATGGGAAATGACAAAACTATTTCACATTCTGAATGAGGTGATCCTCAAAATTGAGTTCATTTTAGGTCTACTTGAAGGTAAAAATATTATGTTTTGAAGTATGGTTTTTAGACTCGGTGACTCATTGCGGTTCATTTGGGTTTGAGTTAAGTCACAACTCATTCGCCGAGTTGGGAGTGAATTGGCCTGAATAGTCCAATTAGTCAGGAGTGAACGTGGGAGCTACTAATGGTGTCTAATTATATTGGTTTAGACCAAATTTTAGTTGACATAGGCAAGTCGTATTTGACTCATCTAATTCCTTAATCAATGTTTTGGACCTACTCCCTTGCCATGGATCAAAGGAACACCATTGCAATTTGGTTATTAATTCAAAGCAATGTTGCATCTGAAGTCAGTTTTAACAAGGTGGCCTATTGTTGCTGGCTTTCCTGCCTATCTAATAGCTTCAATGGCCATCTGATCTAGTTATAATTCAATAAAAATATAAGAACCCTTCTGTTGTTGGAGATTAACTGCTAATGGTCAGGTTGATCCCTCGACTCAACCTGACCCATTTACTGCACATCAAGTTGAATAATTCAGAGTTTTTGAACAGAACACAGTTCAAGGCACTGCGGTTTTGGAGTGCGCCACTCGCCAGGGACCAAAATTGGTAGGATTAATCTTTGCATCTGTCTTTTTATTTCTGATTTGCTATGGTGATTTGCTTCGTTTGAATTGAAATGGATAAAATTAGGATGGTATTGAGTCACATCGGACGAGAATAAACCCATGCTTCAAGGTTGGGTCTTCTTTGCCACCACAGCAGACTACAACACCCATCCTCCAAATGCACATACATGAAGAGAGCAGTAGCTCATGAAAGATGTGTTTCATTCAGAAACCAATCAGACCCATCACTCTCCAAGGACAAGCCATGGTTTCCATTGACATCGTCGACCTGAACATGCTTGGGCCCATTTGTCATTTAAGTTATGTTAACTACGAGAGACTATATTGTAGAAACCTTAATACATGTTTATTCCATTAACAATGGCAATAATATATAGAGAGATGCTAGGTTCTGGCAGACATTTGTAGAAATCTTAAGAGATACACATCTTAATAAAATAAAAAAAGGAAATGCCTTAATCTAGAAGGTTACCCCAAACAACTCTAACAAATCAAAACCATAACTTTATGTCCGCAACGTAGATAATTAACTTTAAATAGTACTACTTGAAGATCCATCTGTGAACCTGCTACAGTAAAAGAAAAGAATAATTAAATTGTAGAATGTACTAAAAAGCTGTCCTAAAACTCTACCAAATGGAAATTCCTAGCTCTTGAATATGTACCTTTTTATGGCACTTGCTGAATTGTCTTGTAACCATCTATTTCTACCATACTAATCAGAGGGTTAGGATCTTCCATCTTGAGAGATTAGTGTTGGAATCTCCATCCACAATTTGTCCATTAGTTCATCTAGTTAGGACACCATTCATCAGAGCTATGGATAAAAGACTGACTCGCATATACTTATTCGGCCCTGATTGACCCGAATGAGAGGTGACTTGGTGGGTGATTCACATTTATTGGGAGTTACCAAGTATGAGTTGTTAGTCTTAAAAGTATGATCAAGGCCAGTAATCTCACCCACCAAGTCACCTCGGTGCACTGAGGAGTTCCGCCTCCGGAAGTTGCAGAACGACAAGCTGAAGGCGGAGGCAAAGGCCCGAGGGGAGGTCATCAGCACGAAGCGGCAGCCGGAGGGCCCCAAGCCTGGTTTCATGGTTGAAGGGGCCACCTTGGAGACGGTCACTCCCATTCCTTACGATGTGGTCAATGATCTCAAGGGCGGGTACTAAATCATATGCTTTGTGGGCTATCGGTATGTTCGTTGAAAGATTGCAGTCTTCCTTTTTATTCGAGTTTTTTGGGCACCATTAAAACATCTTTATCTAGTTTAATTAAATCGACGGTAGATATTAAGCTGAGGTTTTGTCAGGTGTTGTTCGGTCAGATCAAACTGTTAAAATTGCTTAGTTATGGCTTTGCTAAAAAAAAAAAAAAAAAAAAAGGCCAGTAATCTCACAACCTCTTACATTTTCTTTTGTTGAATGCACCGTTTCCTACATTTGGCGCATTGGAATGGTATGGCTTTAGTACCAATCCAGATGCAACAATAGGAGTACTGGTCCATGAATGATTTTTTTTATTTATTTTTTATTTTTTTATATGTACATATCATTTCTCAATAACAACAATACAACAACAATGATGATGATAAATAGCAGTACCTTTAAGCATTTAATATTAATACTCTACATCTATATTATAATGCTAAGTAGTGGGGTATATTTTTGGCCCCTACAATTAGTTTCCAACCGTGAATAACTTTGTGGGTTCTAAGGATATGAAGAGAAATTTTATAAAGTCATGAGCATCGTAGAAATTCGAAAATCTGTGTTGTGAAATATGCAGTTAATATTTAACCTGCAAATGCCACTGAGTGTTTGTATTTTCTGAAAAAAGTTAAAAACCTTGATGAGCCTCAACTTCTCTCTAACCAAAGCTGACTTTCCCCAATAATAGTTGGTAACTCGTAGCTGAATGTCACATGAGGGAACTTTCATGAGATCCATGTTGTCCATCATGTTGCGCATTCTAACCATTAAACCCAAAAATCGTGATAATCCAAAACTCAGGTGGTCCACACCATAGGAAACATTTAAGAAGGAACTCCCACCAGTACTTCTGCACTACCTTAGTGTTCATGTGTCATCCAATTTATTCATTTGGTGTTCCTTGTCATGATAAAAGAATTATGCAAAAGTCACAGTATTTAAAGATTTGGTTTATACCACATAAATTTAGAGGTTTTAGGTGTGAGTTTACAAAGTGGCCCACTTGACAGTTGAATCAGCCTGATTTTTCAAATCACGACAACCAATGTTTACCTAATAAGCAGTGTAGATTTTATGCGCATTAGGTCATTTACCCCATATAAGTGAATAAAAGACCCTAGTAAGTACTTAATTTTAAGTACCCAAGTGTATGTATATGGGTGCAAGAATAGATCAATTGAAACTGTTAAATGAAATATATCTAAAAATGTATATATGTATGCATATGTATATCTGTATCTATACACAGATGTGCATAATAATAAGAGGTCGAGTTTCCTTGTTGTGACTAACATGGAACTTTCTTATTATCCACCTAGTTTGAAACATGCGTTGCCCTTTAAAAAAATAAATAAATAAATAAAATTTTATTTTATCTAAGCCATTGATCTGATGGACCATGTGCCAAAAAAAAAAATCTCCGAAAGGAGAAGATCCTAACTATCGAATCTTTGGTCTTTCGGTGCATTTCTTCCTAACCATACGTTGCATGCCAAGAATGGAAAGGTTAGAGCTGACCAATTGCAAATACTTCATTGATCCATTATAGGTGCGATCAGATCAATGGCTTGGATAAAACAGCCATGGACTCACCAACACAAACTAAGTGCACATCATGAAAATTCATGGTTCATCACAAACAGCAGATTTGGCCTCATCTGATAACATTAATAAAACCCTAATTGGATTACTAAGATCGAATTGACCTGAGAATTTCATCCTACAGGTGGACTCTTCCATCTGTATCAGGTATGTCCCTGGTACGAAACAAAGCACACGCCATTGAATGATCTTGTGGGGTGGCTATCTTCTTGGAGTTAATATCACCTCTTGTGGGGTGGCTATCTTTCTTTTCGAAGTTTGTTATAAAAAAAAAAAAAAAAAAAAAAAAAAAACACACGCCATTGAATGATCCAAGCCATCTGATTGCTAGAATTTTCCCCTCGAAATCATCATTCCATCTCGCATAGCCTTCTTATTTTGCCATCTGTTCGTTTGTCAACCATGAAAGAGAAGAATAAGCAGGACTGTCCAAACCATTAATTTTTATTTTAAGCAAGCAAGGCCCATGCAACTCACAGGGCAAAACGTGTGGAGATTGAGACTGTCGATCTGGAGAGCCAATGCTTCAATCAAATAGGCAGTGATTAGAGAACTTTGAGCATCAAGTCCTTGTGGCATTTTCTGATTGAATGTGCACCATTTCTCTGTCTTGATTTAACCACTCTTTTCCGGGCCTTACTTGATAGGGTCTATCAAAGTGATGTCCCACCCACCGACAGTCCTGATCAGCATGCACGTTTGTCATGTTTACTACGTACCATGGGCGACAGTAGTACTCTAGCCATAGGAACTTATATTGGTAGCACTCATGGAAATATAAATGAGAAATGATCCAACTTCAAAAAAGTACTGTTAAGTTATGGTGCCACAACCGTTTATGGGCTAAATTCATGAGAACTAAATATGCAATCACTCAGCCTTGGGGTCTTGCAGCTCAACGCCATTCTGACTCCCCGTCTTTGTCTCAGGTGAGGAAGCTCCTCGATCTCCTAGCTGCCAATTGCCGTTTGTTGCTGGGAAATGGGAATAGCAATTTTTGGTTAGTGGACTGGACAGGGCTGGGACCTCTCAAAGACTTCCTTCAGGACAACCAGTCTCCTCAGCCCCAAAATCTAAAGATTAATGAGGTCATTGGTTCTGAGGGCCTGCTCCATAATATCTCTTTCCCTGCCTCCCTGCCAGATTCAGTTCGTCACCATATCATTTCGGAAGGCCTGACCCTTCGCCCTGGAGAGGACCGCCTCATCTGGACTAGGGATAGGTCGGGTCGATTCTCCACAAAATCAGCCTGGCAGGTCATTAGATCTCATCGTCAGCAGAGATTTTGGGCTAGATGGGTGTGGCATCCTCATCTCCCTCCCAAAATTGCCATCTTCTCTTGGAAAATCATTTTTAAGGCTGTCCCGGTTGAAATTAGTGTGAAGAATAAGGGTATTCAGTTGGCTTCCTCCTGTGTTTGCTGTAAGGCCCTTAGCCGAAAAGAGGAATCCCTTGACCATCTCTTTGTAGAAAGCGAGATAGCTTCAGCCCTGTGGTCCTATTACTCGTCCATTCTCTCTGTGGATCTTCTCCCTAACCAATCTGTGGGGGGCAGAGTCTTGCAATGGTGGGCTATTGCGAAGGAATCGTCCCCTCTAGGTATGCTTAGAGGGATTACTTCGGCTCTTATCCTTTGGGAGATCTGGTTAGCGAGGAACGAGCAGCGTTTCGACAACCGTCAGATCAGGATCCATCACTCCATCAACCAGGTTCGGTATTGGCTCTCTCGCCTGCACAACGCCTTTTCCCTCCCGCCGTGCAAATCCCGATCTGACTGCGAGGTGCTTGCATTTCTCGGCCTCCCTCGGTCGGCCACTCCCCTTCCCACACTGTCTGTGGTGAAATGGACTCGCCCATCTAGGGGGTGGGTTAAGTTGAATGTTGATGGGTCGTCCAGAGGTAACCCGGGTCTGTCAGGGAGTGGGGGAGTCTGCAAAAATGAGAAGGGCGATTTCCTCTTTGCATTCGCTAGGGGATACGGAGTGGGGTCGAATTTCATGGCTGAAGTCAAGGCAGTCATTGATGGATTGAAGCATTGCAAGGAATTCAGCTTCACCAACATTGAGGTGGAGAGTGACGCAATCGCCGTTGTGGATCTATTCTCTAATAGAGGTACTGTCCCCTGGATCGCCTTTCTACTGGAAAAACCAGTTTGACAATTTTCGGGCAGCTCTTTGCATTTCAGTTAAACATATCCCTAGGCAATCGAATGCAGTGGCTGATAGCCTGGCCCGATGGGGTAGCTCAAATCAGCAACAGCGGTTGTTCCAATCTACCTCGGATCTCCCCCATACAACTCTTGGGGAGCTGGCTCTTGATAGAGCTGACTTGGGGGCGATTCGTTTCTCCTAGCCTAGGCCTATCCCAGTGGGACTGGGATCATCTGTCGAGACGCCATTGTTTGTGGATGACCGGCTATACGTATTCTGCAGCGGTGATGCTTGACCGGGTGTGTCTTGCAAGGCCGATGGTGATGGGTGATGGCGCTTTGGTTGGTGAAGATTGAGGTGGGATAATGCTTTGCGCCCGGCCGGCATGTAGGCATGTGGTACATCGGCCTATGCAAAGACATGGCCAACCGCTTGTCCGAATTTCTCCAATTGATGCTTATGTGGGCAGTTGTGGGTCTCTGACTTCAGCAAAATTCAGATGTTCCTCCGTCTCGACGCCTGAAGCAGTTCCCTCTCCTCTAGTTTCTTCTATTCTTTTTTATCCTATTTTCCGTTTGCCAATTAGGCGAAATGATAGGTGAAGCCCAATGTTATTGTGGAGCCCACCCGAAAGTCCAGTCTGTACATGCTTGTTTCAAATTAACAAAGATACAAGGGGCTAGTCCCCATTTTTTGAAAAAAAAAAAAAAAAAAAAAAAAGTTATGGTGTTAGCTCCTTGTTGCATTGGGACAACAATTGAATGGTCTATTTAATTGGTTCAACACGCATTTTGTTTGTTCCAATGCAAAAATAATACCGATAGAGTGATCTTCATGGATGGGATGTTTAGAACCATACTTGACGCCTGATGGCCCTGCAAATAGATTATTCAAATAACTCTTTTGTAAATGAGTCATTTATAGGATGGTTAGGATCACTTCATCACTATGATGTTTGCATGGCAGCCCATGAAATGTGTACTGGACCTAATGACCAGTTGAGGATGATAATTGGATTATCAGAAAGCATCTACACAACATCGTCGTCGTCATATAAATAGTTTATAAATTTTGTGTGTGCGTGTGTTGGGTCTTTTTCAAATATAAATGAAAGAAATGGTAGCAGCCATATGAGAGAGTGTAATAGAGGCAGAGACTAACCGGGAATATGTTATCTTCTTCTTCTTATGTTGAAATAGTTGTTTCTTCTTTTTCAGATGCTTCCATTTCATTATGATCACCATCATCGTCGTCGTCGTCGTTATCATCATCATCATCAACATCATCTTCATCATCAACATCTTCTTCTCCTCCTTCTCCTTTCACTTCTTTGAAAAGGGGGAGGAGTAGAGGTTTAGTGGCAGGATCGTCCCATTGCAATTTATCCCACCACTTTCTTGTTCCCTTAATCTTTCCTTTAAAAGACACAGATGAGGTGCCGACGGAGAAAGGAATCTTCTGCAGCTTAGGACAACCTTTTATTGTAATGGAGACCATAGAAGTGCACACAATTACCTTGCTGCAAATCTTTTTCAATTTATTTACATCTGAAACATAGAGATTCTTTAACATAGGCAATGTGATGGGAATGTCATTATTGCTGCCGTATGCTGCTGCAGTTATCTCTTCTTCTTTCTCCTCGGCTACCAACTCTTCCATCGCATTGCATTCTTCGATGTAAATTTTTTCGAGGTTCCGAAGGTTCTTCAACCACCCAGCCGAAAAGAGACTCTTTAGCCTGTGGCATTCATCGATGATTATGGTCTTCAAGCTTTGAAAGGTGCCAGGTGTCGCAACTCCCTGACAAACAGTTCGTAGATTTGGTAGTACTGCAAGGATTAAGTGCTCTACGGTGGCGAGGAAAGAGACATTATCTTTGACTGACAAAACGGACTTCACGCAGCTGCACTCATTAATACCGCAGTATTTCAATCCCCCTACATTCGGTAAAGAGAGAAGCGAGAGTCGGGAGAAATTTGTGCATTTGTCAATGGCCAACGCAACTGTGTTGGCAGGCAGAAAGAGAGGACTTCTTTTAGCGCCAACTGGCAGCTTTCTAAGCACTACCAGACGCTCCAACTCATAAAAAAAGTCGATTCTATCTCCTTTATGGTAAGAAGACTGCCTAAAACTAGTACTAATCGACCGGGTCACAACTCCTACCGTCAAAGAGAATTTCTTCAACTTTCGCCACTGCCCAGATTGAAGATAGTGTGAGAAGGTGACCCGGTTAGGAAAGGAGAGTCTAAGATGAACCAACCGAGTTAGACTTGCCATCTCATCTAATACGTTTCTTTCTTGGGGCTTTAATGCCTGAATAAATTTGTTGCGCAATGCCATAAACTGTTCAAGATGAAGAAGCTTAGATATTGCACCTGCTTCAATCCGTTCCAAATATACCATTTTCGATAAGTCAAGGAATCTTAGGTTTGCTAATCCTTCCATTCCGTGCGGAAGTACCTCGATTGCTGTGGAAGAGAGGTCCAACAGCCTCAGCTCTTTCAGTTTTGCTAATGAAGGAACCGCCGATAGATTGCCGCAACCACTTAGTACCAGCGAACGAAGGTTCACCAAATCAGAAAGTGAGTCGGGCAGGCACTCGATGTCAGAATAGGAGAGATCAAGGACTCTGAGGCCACACATATGCTGAAACAAAGATGGAGAGATATCACCTTGAAGAGGATTACCTTGCAAAAACAAGGTAGTGAGTTTACGGCAGTTCGGGGTTGCTAAGAGGCTGTGGATTTTGTTCCTCATCAATGAAACCCTCTCGACATCTCCTAACCATTCCTCATCTTTCAGAGGCTCTTCCATTCCGTTCCCAGCCTTGACTATGAAGCAAGGTTTATGCTTGGTTATACCGATTGCCATATCCCTAAGTAAGTCATGCATCTTTATACACTTAACAAAATCATCATTGATGAAAGTTTCGAGCATGCAAGCACGTACGAGTCTGTTTACTATGGAATGCCCGTTGTCAAATTCAACTTCAATATTTCTTTCTTCATATATTAATCCCTCACAAATCCAATATTTAATCACCTCTTCTACAGGGATCTTATAATCTTCTGGATATAATGAGCAGTACAAGAAACAAGCACGACTCTTGTCATTGCTCAAGCGGTCATAACTGAACTTTAGACGCCCCAAGACATCATCCTCCATACCTTCGATTTCAATCACTGACCCTTTCAATTGCTTCAATGCATTCCTCCATTCATGAATATCATCAACATCTCTAAGAGTCCCACCAACCGTGATGAGCGCCAGTGGTAGACCACCACATTCTTTAGCCACAAGCTTCGCGAGAGCTTCTGCTTCTGATGACAGCACCACGTTGTTACCAATATGTTCTTTGAATAAAACCCATGCTTGTTTTTCAGAAAGTACTTCTACTTTAATGTTTTTATCCGTCTTCATTTTACGACAAACTTCCAATGACCGACTTGTCAATGCTATCTTGCAACCATTTTCTTTACCAGGTTTAGGAATGCCAACTTTTTCTAGTGAAAACTCCTTCCACATATCATCTAGGATGAGCAAAAACTTCTGCCTCTTCATTAACGCTTCATACAAAGCTGTTGCTCTGCTCACTTCATCATCACCCTCTTGCAAGTCCAATTCAACTTTCTTGGCAATATCTGCTTGTAGCCTATTCAAATTAAGATCTTGGGACACAGTCACCCAGATAATACTATGAAATTGCTTGGCAACCTTGAGACGATTGTTAATGTTCATCATGATGGTCGTCTTCCCGACCCCTCCCATTCCATATACACCAATCATTCCTATCTTTGAATCCTTAATCCAATCCAAAATCTGTTCTAAAGTTTCTTCCACTGATGTTTTACCTTCTAGAGATGTTGTGGGTAAGGTATGTACTGTTGCCGGTAGCTGATCGACTGCAACTCCACCCTCAAATAAACTTTTTTGCTTGAGCTCGTGCACTTCAGAAGCTTTTTCCAAAGCTCTTTTGCTTAGTTTTCCACCTGTGTAACAATTGGGCACACATCCATTGCAGCATCTCTCAAGTTCAGCAAATTCTTTCTCAATGACCGTCACTTTATTTTTAACATTTTCGACATCTTTCAACCAGTTGTTCACTTCTTCCAGGGGAACCCTCCCTTGCAACTTAGCTCTCTCAATTTCATTAGTCACATCATTTTCTTTACTAGTTAGTTCATCCATCTTCTTTCTCAAATCCTCCACATTTTTATTCAGATTCTTCACATAAATTATCTGTCGAGCAAGAGGATCCCACAAAAACTTCACGACTTCAAGAACAGCCTTAAAAAAATCCATAGTCACTGCAACACACAATAGAGGTGGACATATCATACCTTGAAAGTTGGAACAACTAAGAATAAATGAAAGAAAAAAAAAAAGTGCAACAATTCAAACTAGAAAGAAAAAGAAAAAGATAAAAGAAATGAGTTTGATTGTAAGTTATTTGTAGCAATTGACACAACAAGTTATCAAATAGAATCATTTTCATTTCATATAGACATAAATTTATCATAATGCATATACATATTGTCAGGCCGTGTTTTGAGTCCAACTAAAAATGAGTTCATCTCATTTTATTTGACATCACTTTCATATTAATTAGAGATTATAATTTATATAAATTGTTGGCTATGTTTTTAATCCCTGTAACAAGATCTTTAATACATAACTAGCACTAAATAAAATCAGATGAACTCATTTTTAAGTGGCATCCAAACAGGCCCATAGCCCTTAATTTTTAAAATAATAATTTTATAGATTAAAATTTCATTTTATTTTTATGAAATAACCAAAGTGAACAACATGTTTAGAATATTGTCCACTCTTTACCATCTTAGGTTTTTGCCTGCATCTTCATGTCTAAATGAATAAGAATATAGGCCATGGATAGAATGATTAGGGTTATCAAATCAGAATGATTCTTTAGAGGAATGGAGGACAGAGGTGGGGTCTAGAAGATGAACTATCTGGATCCATGATTTCAGATGTTTTCATAAACTATTAGAGCATCCATTTTGTTAGCCGTTGATCTAATGGCTAAAGGTCATCATATTGAAGTGATTCTTGAGACAAACAATGGAATTAGAGGTGAGGCCACAAGATTAATGGTCTAATCATGGCACTCCATAGTGTCGAGCTCACACTGGTCAAAACTCTGCGGACCCATATGTATGTTTACTAAGTCCATCCATTTTTCTAGACCATTTTAGGGCATGGCCCAAAAATGAAGCAGATCCAAAGCTCAAGTGGATCACACCACAGGAAGTAGTAGAGATTGAACACCCACTGTTGAAAACTTGTGGGCTATAAAGGTCTTTGATCAAGCTGATTTTTGTGTGTTCCCTTCATCCAAGTTTATGTGACTTTATGAACAGGTTAGATGTCAAATAAACATCGCAGTGGGCCGTATGAAGTTTCAGTGGTGGGACTCATCATCACCACTTGCTATGGTTAGGTCCACGAAGTTTCAGTGGTGGGACTCATCATTGCCACATGCTATGGTGAAGTCCACTTGAGCTTTGAATCTGCCTCTTTTTTGGGTCCATGCTGTAAAATGAGATGGAAAAATAAATGGATGGCATAGATAAAACACATACATCATGGTGAGGCTCGCAGAGCTTTTCTAATAGTGACCAGTACTGAGCTCGGTACTAGGGGTCACTACCAAATACGAGTCCCTAATCTACTGTCAAATGACTTATTATCGTAAATGATTGGGAATTAAAAAAAAAAAAACTACCTACTTAATGTAGAATTTACATTCTGGAATCCTTTTGGGAAAGGTTTTCAACTAGTAATTAATGTAATTAACATTGGTCTAGCTTCCATTAGATTTTGTTTCTGGAAGTTGGCAAGGGGTTGGCAGCTCAGGTGGTCCCCAACCGTAATGTTTATGTAAAATCCACTTGGACCACCAGGCGTCTCACCCCATATTTTGCGTAGGTCCCAAAATTCAGCGCCAACCATGATTTAAGTGGACGGCATAATTGGAAAAAGTGTATATGGCAACACGCCAAACTGTTTTCTTCCGTGGGCCACACCTAAATCATGGATGGGTATGATTTTTAAGCTTCATGCCTAAGTTTTGGTGTGGCATCTAATGGTTGGAATGGACTTTATATAATCATCACAGTGAGCCCTTTAAAATGTAATGGTGGATGTTGTTGTCACTGGTCATCCTGATATTTTGGCCCTAGGCCTAATGTGTGATATTATAAATCTAATGGTTACTTACTGCATTTTAGGCCCAAAAAATAAAAATAAAAATCAAGTGTGGGTTTCCCTACCCAACTTCTAAGAGATCTCCACTAATATAGTAAAAACATTATAGGATATGCACTTGGGATTTTTGAGGAGGCCCGCCATTATGCATGTGAGATCCATCCTGACAAATAGATGTGTGTAATCACATGTTAGGCCTAGGACTGAAAAATCAGGCTGGCTTGTGATTTAGGTAGGCCACACCATAGAAAGCATATGGGAGAGAGACGTCGACCCTGGATTTTTATCGGGCTCACCATGATGATTATATAAAATCCAACCCAACCATTATATGCCATACCAAAATTTAGGCTTGGGGTCCAAAAATCAGGCCCATCTATAGTTCAAGTTATCCATTGTTTCTAATTGTGTGGTCTAATTGAATCACGTATGGGGCTGATATTTGAGGCCTAAGCCTGACATAGGTTGACACATTTGGCGGTCGAGGTGGATTTCACATAAACATCATGATGAGCCTTACCAAAGCCGCCCAAGCTGCCGACCCCTTTGATAGAAGTACTCCAATGACAACTACATAATTTAATAGGATAGATTATTGAGAACCCTTTTGAAAAAGGTAATGGAACGTAAATTATATATTAAGTTGGCAGTTTTTTTTTTTTTTTTTGTAAAATTCCCTAAATGCTTTGTTCATTTTTTTGGTCATTGATTCAAGGGCTAAGAACATCAAATCAATGTGATCATTAAGAGTAATAGAGATAATAAGGATTGGGTCTACAAGATGAACTGACCAAATCCATGTTTAAATATTTTCTTATAAATGATATGAACCATTCATTTTGATGGCCATTGATTGTATGACTAGGATAATCAGGTTTAAGTGATTCTTGGGAGGAATGGGAAGAAGAGGTAGGGCCCATAGGTTTAATAGTCGAATCCATTATAAGACACTAGGGCCCAAAGGATTAATAGTGGAATCCATGATCGGACACTATTTATCATGATTGATTTGGACCATCCACTTTGTTAGCCATTAATGAGATGTTTAGGATCATCAGATTGATGTTATTCCTGAGAGGAAAGGGAACTATAGATTAGCCCACAAGCAGGATCCTCGAAATCCAAGAACAGAGCTTTTTTGTAATGCTTTGGACCGTCCATTTTGTTGGAGATTGACCATGGCTTGCATCGTCATATCAAAATGATTCTTTAGAGCTGCCTTGTGGATGGGCACATCCATGTTCAAACCATTTTTTGCCAAAAGTGGTCTGAGCCATCCATTTCATTGGCCATTGATTAGATAAATAGGATCAACAAATCATAGCAATCATTGGGAGGTAGGAGGAAGTAGAGGTGGACCCACATGATTGACGACCTAGATCCATATTTTTCATGGGTAGGAAGACTTATACTTTCTTAACAAACATGGTGAGTTTAAAACTGTCCCCTTTTTAACTTATATTTAGAAAGAATAGTTGAACTATGTAAGTGATTGGGCTCATGTAACCAAGAGTTACATTGAATGGGCTCAACAAATCTTCCTGAAGAGGGCCTTTTTCTAATGACTTGGCCTAATTACGAAATCTCTTATTACTTGGCTAAATTATGAATTATGAAACGTGTCAGAGAATTTTACAGCTATTTTGTGGAGTATGGAATGTTTCACATTTTTTTTCTTGAGAAAGGTAGGATTTTATTTTATTTTTTCTTTGGATAATGTCCTACAAATAGAAAGTTTTTTTTTTTTTTTTAATAGTTAATTTACATTATTTTTTGAATGCTAGCAACTCCTAATCAGAATTCCTATTTAAATGATCTACCACGAAGTAACATTCAACACCAAAAGTTACAAAACAGTTTTAACAACAATCCACATGTAACATGCTCGAAATATTATTCAATATGCAGTGATATCCAAATGTTGAACATGCTTCATTGAATTAGTTTTAGGTCTACCTCAACTTCCTGTAGGCTGTAGCAGAGCACTGGCAGGTGCGTCGTTGACTGTTGATGTGAAAATTATATATTGATTAACAATGGTGAAATACCGATGGAGTCAGACAATTTGCATGTGCATAAGAAATTTCATGGATAATTTATCTTTTCACCAACGACAATGAAGATGGACGGAGACTGCTGGATTAAAACATAATTTAGAAAAAAAAAAAAAAAAAAAAAGAAGTTATGCCAAGCATGCAAGAAATAACCCAAGAACTTGAAAAAGGACTTGGAGTCTAAAACAACTAAATGGAGATGGCTCTTGTACATGGAAGTGAAGATATTTTGAATGATGGATCTCTCGAGGGCCTGGCTTGTGCTTAAAGTTCAGGAACGTTTCAATTGAGCTGGGTGGTTTAGACCGTGTACTACAACCAGTCTGCGGCCTGAGTCCAGCAAGCGCAGTTTTGTAATACATACAATATCTAAAAATTCTCATTTACTCCTGTTGCTACTCTTTTAACTTACACCCAATCTCGCTCTATGGGTATGTTGTGGTAGCTATCACGATAAAATTGCTTATTACAAAGAAAAGGGTGGTTGGCTCTGGTGTGCCCCACCTTAATGTGTTTCTAAGATTCACCCCAACCAACGGATGCATCCACAGCTCATGTAGATCCATTTTTGGAGTTATTCTCTGTTGGGGGACCGCAGAAGCATATGTATAAGAATCAAGCGAAGTATTCCAATCGCACAATCAAGTTCAATTACAAACACTCTGAATTTAATATGGAAAACACCTTTTGGAAAAAAAAAAACCATGGCACCAAGCAACAGCAACACATTATGAAAGTAGGAAATTACAAGAGATAGAGATTATCTGATTTGAACGAGCTTCAAATCTCCCTTATAAGCCCTTGAAATCATTCGGAATGAATTAAAAAGCTTTGAGAGGGCTTTCTAATTCGTTGCTAAGGGTTTAAAGGGCATAGCTAGGGCTTGTGAAATGGATTCAAAGTTTGTTCGTGTCGATAACACTCAATCTCTTGTAATTTTTTATTTCATAGTGCGTACTCGTTGCTTTGCACCGTGATTTTTTTTTTTTTTTTTTCTCTAAAGTGTTTTTCCACATAAATTCGAATTATGTTTGGTCTTCGTTGTGCGATTGTGTCTTCTTTCTTGATTCGTCTCTATGTCCTTCAACGGTTGCCCAACATACCGTGTCAAATCACACTGACCCAACAATCTAACCATCTAATCGGTAGCCTTTGATATGGACGGTCAAGATTGTATACATGAAAAATGGTCAATCAACAACTCCAATGGTTTATTTTTTGATGGCCATCATGGACTATTTTCTATCATAAAAAATTACTTTCAGTAAGGAAACCATAACCATCCCAATCCATGTCTTGGAAAAAAGGATTGCTACAAAAACAAGACTAAATCAAGGATGGCTTGGATCACCCTATCAGTATGCAGCTATATAAAATATGTTCCGGACTTAATGGACAGTTCAGATTGAGTGGACTGTGAAGTGACCTAATCCAACAAGGAGAATTATAATTTAAAGTGTTCTTGGAGCACCGGGGCATTTCTAATATGTACACATAGATACACATGTACTGCAAAAGAAAAAATTACATTGCAATGTAAAAGTTTTTTTTTTATTAAACTACCTCATTGATTACAATTATTTTCACTAAAATACCTTCAGTTAGAGAAATCATATATTTAGGTGGGTTATTTTTTGTAAATGATGAAACTGGCATTTTAATTCATTTTTACTACATGAACGGCTCGTGCAAGCAGTACATACTAAAATTGTCACACACATGCGCATGAAATTGCACTAAAGGTGACTAATTTTTAGTGCATGTGTCTTAATTCAGATAGGCACTTTTTTCATTTAGAAAAAAATAACCCACCTAATCTAGCTTCCATTAGATTTCTCTGACCGATGACGTCGGGGCAAAACTAACCAAATTAAAAAGGTAACTTAATAAAAACCTTTTCCAAAATAACCGAATTAATGAGGTAGCTTAATAAAACAACCTTTTCTAAAAAGTACGAAGATGTAATTTCTATAATAATTAGGTAGCAATTCGTTAGAATCCCAAGGAAAAACCAAGCTTTAATTTAACTGAGACATTCTTATAATTTAATATGCAAGGGTACTGAAAATGAAAGCAAGCTCTATTGAATTAGTTGGCTGGCGTACCTCAAACTCCAAACAGTGTGTAATAGTCCCGTGCTTATCGGCTGACTGTCGATGGGTGAAAGTGTCAATAAATGTATAGGGTGAGATCATACAGTTTGTCCTTAGTGCTCTAAAGGAACTAATGAGCAATCCTGTAGCACCGACGGATAGATGGATGAATGGATGTACAGCAGAACGAGATCAGAGGAATAGCGTGCAAAACTGAGGCCCAAAACTCCAACGGTCATTCAAAGCTCACTGTAACCAAACAAGCACAGATGGATGTGGGATACAAAAGAAAAAAGAAAAAAGTATCATTTGTCAAACAACCACTTCTTTAACATTATTTAAACCAAGAGGGCTCCCCCAATACAACTCCATCAATGTTTAATTAATTGAAGTAAATGGTCTTAAAATAAGGGAGAGTTATTTGATACTTTGGCAGAGTACGATGCATGACTTGTTCACCAGCAGTCAGAAATTGTACATATGACGTGAGTTAATTACCCAGATCAAACCAACTAAATTGTGAAACTTAGTACCATTCGAGCAGATTGGTTGGACAATCCCTGCCTCTGTTTCGTGGAACACTTATTGGCAGAAATAAGACAATTACATATTTATATTTTTAACCGTCTAATAAATGTCCATTGATCCAATATTCAGCTAATTAAAGAAATAAGCGTAATTATAGGTTCATGATACATCTAAACTGGGACACATAATTTGGACAGTTTAATTTGAATCAATTATATGACAAGCGTACAGTTTCATTTGCAAAAGGAGAGTGAGATTTTGGAAGGCCAGATTTCCTATTTTATGAATGAATTTTTCTTTTTAACAAAAAAAAAAAAAAAACAACGAGAGAGAGAGAGAGAAGAAGAAGAAAAAGAAGAAGAGTAGGCAGTTTGTAAGTACATGCAGATCATCCATTACACTTTGTCAGAATATCAAAGTTCTTATTTAAAATAAGGTATTTAGGTTATCTATTTAATGGCTGCAATTTCAATGTCTTGTAACATGTTAATAAATTAACAGGCTTTAATATATTCTACAGTTTAATTATGTATTACCCCATGTGCCTCACACGGAGAGATGGCAGATGGTTGGAACCGTTCATCTTCTAGTTGTTATTGTGGATGGGCCACTTGACAATAACCATACGTAAAAGAATCATTCTGACCTTCGATGTATGGAGTTCCATGTGAATGGTTGATAGTTTTCCATCCTATGTTCGCAATTGTAAACAGTCAAAATCATTCAGTGAGTGTGAATCATGCGCTGTAACAGATAGCGAACCATTAGAACTTCTGGGTATGTGGGCCTCATGGTGCAAATCATGATGGGCAAGCATGAGTCACATCTTAACCAATCCCAAGATGATACGATAGCGTCCAAATTACATTGACAAGGGAGGGCCATCACTACACAATACACGTGGCAGGGTTATGAATCAATCAAGACTGGCCATCTGATGGGACCAACCATCAATGGCCAGTATTCCCACATCAACCCCAACAGTCAATCCACACTCTTATTCATAGCTCAAGTGGTAGAATGAGTGAAAGATACCTCGTTTCAACACCGAGGTATTGGTATTGAATCCCTAACAAGGGTGGCTAACACTGAAGTGTGAACTGACAGTGGGTGTACTATCAAGCTAACCAAAAAAAAAAAAAAAAAACCCCATCAGTCAATTCTCACTTCATTTTTTGTTAAATTTCTGGCGGCGCTTAATGAAGAACACTAATCAATTTTGTTTCCTACCACTGATTTAAAAGCCATTGCCCACGTTCGTAGGAGATATGATAAGTGTCTATCCTTTGATACTTGGCTAGAGCTATGCACGAGTTGAACTGAATCAAGCTTGGCACAGATCAGCTCGACTCGCCCAGTAGCTAGCCCCAACTCAAACTTGGCTAACCCCAACTTGAACTTGACTCGGCTCGTCCTCGAGCCTGACTGGCCAGCTTAGCTCAATTCAGTCAACAGCTCAAGCCAATTCGAGCCGAGTTCAAGCCTCTGCAACATTTTCTCAAACACACAGAAGGCATCTTCATATTCCCACATAATACAAAATAGTTACAATATAAGTATTTCATCAAACATTCCGCGAGTAGCATCAAAATCAAGATATAAGGAGAATGTATGCACTCAAAACGTAGTGATTTATTTAGCATCCATTCCTTCCTCGCCACCAGCCGATCTTGTGGAGAATGTATGCACCCGAAACAACAATTCGTTGAGTCATTTCATCAAACACTTGGCGAGCAACATCAATATAAAAAAAACCTAGTCATTGAGTCGATTTGAGTTGAGGTTCGATCCAAGTCGAGTTGAGCTTGGGCAAGCTTGAACTCAATTTCTCCGAATTCAATTTCGAGCCGTGGTGAGTCAAGCTTTTCCAAGTCGAGTCGAGCAAGCTGACCGAGCTAACTCGACCCATGTACAGCTCTATACATAGCATCTATGGAAGAACCCACCACATGGAAGGCCTTCATAGATGCATTGACCTACTAAGTGTAATGTGGAGAGATGGTTTCGATTATTCCATTTTCACACAGTATCTCCATAACTTAAGATGAGTAAGATGAATAATTTATATTGTGTCTATCTCACACTATGATTCAGTAAAACAATTTGGAGATGGCCAGTAGGATTCACTTGTGGCCAACTATTAGTAGATGACTTTAAACTTTTGGTCTTCCCTAAATCTTTTTTCAAATTTCTCTCCAATTTTAAATAAAAATACGAATAAGATATAGGAGAGAGACAAGATGTGATAGGGATAGTCTTGTTATAGCCAAACTCCTTTCATATCCTTTCTATCCATCATTTTATAAAAATGAGGTAAACTCTCGTTAATTAATTATATTTTCCTAGGGCGAAGATTGGGATGAAATGATAACAATTTATTTGTCTATCAAGCCTACCTATGAACAATCAAAACTATTACTCGTTATTCAATTTTATATATATATATATATATATATATATATATATATATATATATATATATATATATATATATATATATATATATATATATAATTCGGAGTTCATCTTTAACTATATAATCAGATGAAGGAATAGATCCCCATCTCCCATAATGGTTAGGCTGACTGTTGGACATCAACTAGATATCGTCGATATTGTACGAAGGTATACAAGATTGTTTAGATATTGTTAAATCCTACGGATAACAGCCATTTGAACCATTCAACACAAGGAGCATAGAATGAGGGCCCACCATGTTGTGTATATATAATTAAGTCTGCTCATACTATTCATCTAAACAAGATGAAGCATCACGCCAAAACTCAAGCTCTTTTGTGATTTAGGTGGGGCCCTGTGAAATGTAAGGGTGGTGCTCCCTCACAGCTTGTTTACTTCCGATTGGGTAGAGTTTTTGGTCATAGATTGTTTATTTTTAAAAAAATAAAAAATTATATTATTCGTTTTGATGTGCATCCTTCGTAAATTATTCTTTTTGATGTGACATAGTTGATAGAAAGGGTTGGATAAGCATGGCCCTTATTAGCCCAGTACTACCATAAGTTACCACTGGAACCGCTTCCATAGGCAACTTTTCGTTAGATGATGTGAACCATTCAATCTATGACTTTACAAAAAAAAAATAAAATAATAAAAATGGTTACAATTAAAATGACGCCCTAGATGTAAGCCCATACTTGAATGGGCAGTATGTCCGAATTGTCATCTATTTATCATAGCCTGCCCTTGGTGGCCTTAAATGAATGGATAGTCCAAAATAAAAGTCAGCTGTCCCACACGCTATTCAGAAGATTTGGAGGAGCTGCTAACATCCACACGGATGTGGAGACATTAGCATTTTCAGTACCAGTGGTTTTCATAATTTAAAATATCAATCTTACGTATTTTTAAAAAGCCTAAGAGGCAGAGAGGACCATGCAAATTATGATGCAAGTATTAAAGTTGTTCTTCGAAATGGTATATATATATATATATATATATATATATATATATATATATATATATATATATATATATATATATATATGGAAGCCATTTTTCCTTCCCACATGCTACATGTTTGAATATTCAATTAATGAAAAAGATTAGACACAACATGATGGTCACCTAAAATGAAAATCAGGCCAATGCATTTATCAAGCAGAACTGAACATCAAAATCATTGGGCAACCAATGATATGACTTCGTATACTGGTGTGGCCCATTTTTGGGACGTCCCTTCAGTGCAGTGTCATGTGTCTCAGAAATGGATTGGACAGCATGTGTAAACTAATTAATGTGCCCCCATAAACATTCTGGAAGGTATTAATGTGTTAATTTCCCATCCCAATAGTTACCGGTGGTGTAGCCCTCATTTTTGGGCTCTAGGCCATCCCAATGGTTACCGGTGGTGTAGCCCTCATTTTTGGGTTCTAAGCCAAGTATGGAAGCGCACTAATGATGCTCAGATGGGATGTCATGCACATATTATAAAAGGCCAAATTTTACTCAACACCACCTTAACATAATATTGTTTCTCATACATGTATAGAAAATCATAAGTTATAGTGCTCGTATTGGGACACTTAGGCAGTTGACGATTTAGACCGTCCATTAGGTTAACATTCATTTCATGGGTACTACCAAATCCATATCCATATCGTACACAAAAACAGGTCAATTAACCATTCCATCCGCTAATTAGTTGGGGACCAGGCATCATGGACTGCTTATGCTCATCAATTCGGATAAATGATGGCTAGGAAAACCAAGACTAAATCAAGGTCAAGGATTCATATCCCCATGATTTTTGCATGGTATAGCTCATAAAATCTGTTCTGGACTTAGTGGATAGTTCAGCGAGTAAAGATGCTCACAAGTACTTTTTTGAATGTATTATGTAAAGTTTGTGGGCCCCGCCATGATGTATGTGTTTCATCCACACGGCCAATTCATTTTATCATATTATTTTAGGACATGAGTAAAAAAAAAAGAAAAAAAAAAGAGAGAGGCAGATCCGAAACTACTATAGCCTACGAGAAATTTTCAATGGTAGGTCTGTAGTGTGGTCCACTTGAGATTTGGAGTTTCCTCATTTTTGGGCTCATGCCCCAATATGATATTATGAAATGAATGGACGGTGTGGATATAAAATATACATCATGGTGGCCCACCTATTACAATGTTGAGTTTTGTTTGATTTTCGAAATAAAATTTCCATGCTAATGCTAAACCAAACATGGATCATTAGTCACGATTATTTGTTTATCAGTGTCTATATGAATTTACAGCCCCTTAAAAAAGTGAGTTAAAAGAGCAGTTTGGTTGTTTATAAAAAATAACCTCACCTAGTTTAACTTTTGTTAGATTTCTCTAAGAGAAAATATCTTCTGTTCGGGAGCATTTGGAACCCCCTAGATTCAGAATTCCCTATATTTGAAATCATCCTGTTGTGTTTGGCACCCTGATTCATAATCTCATGTAATCCAAAAGTAGCTATGCATAGTATATTTACAGGCGTTAAATTTAATTAGTAAAGCAACTTTAATATCTCTAATTAGTGTGTGTGTATAATGTTGGACACAATGGTTGTAAGAAGCCTGTTGAAATATATATTTTGTCTGAAAATGATGAAATTTCAAGTCTCGATGGGCCGCAACCACAAGTTTACAACCGGTGACTAACAAACGATTTTTAACTATTGATTTATATGGACAATGTTTGGACGGCACCGATCATGGTATTAAAGTAATCATAGTGATGCAATTGATAATCTAATTATTTTAGGATATCATTAGTGGGCCATGTGCCCAATAGATTAATAGTCTAGTAACACATGTAATACATAAACTCTTGGAAGGATTTTAGATGTAATCTAAACTTTCACGGTAGATTTCAAACACCCTCCTCGGGGGGATTGGAAACCCCCCGTTACTCTATAGTGCCAAAGATATTAGGAGATTCGAAATCCCCTCATATCTCCTCAAACCCTCCCAGATCCATGGTAAAAACAATCAAAGTAGTGAGGTAAATTAATGAAAACATTTCTCAAGATGTAATTTCTATAAAAAGTAGATAGTAATACGTAAAAATGCTAAAAGAAATTAAAACCAAGCTTTAATGTAAACGGAAACACTTTTCTATGCAGGGGGGGGACTCAAAATGCAAGCATGCTCTATTGAATCAGTTGGCCTATTGAATCAGTTGCCTAAGCATATCTCAACCTCTAAACAGTCGTATAACAGTACGGCACTCGTTTGGCCTACCGTTGATGTGCAAAAAATAGAAAGGTGAGATCGAACGGTTTGTCCACGGTGTTGTAAAGGCAGTGATGAGAAATCTGTAGCAACGATGGACAGACGGCCGATGGCTGGAAATCAGAGAAAATAGCAGGCACAAAAGAGACCCAGAACTTCAATAATTCGTTCTTATCGCTCCGGGTTCCGATCTAAAGCTTACAAAGACCATTGACCAAACAAACAGTTGATGAAGTTCCTGCGCTGGAAATCTAGTTGGGACCCACCGTTATGTTTGTGAGACATTCACCCTGTCCTTCCGTTTTGTGAGCTCATTTTAGGAATCGAGCCCAAAAATGAGCAGGATAAAAGACTCAAGTGGGCTGCACTAAAGGAAAAGGTAGGTAGGGAATTTCCTACCGTTGAAACCTCCCAGGGATCGACAGTGATGTTTTCATGCCATCCATATCATTCATAACGTCATTCCTACTGGGATGAACTGAAAACATAAATATTATCCTGATTCAAAACTTCTCTGGCCCCATGAATATTTTAACTGTGGACGTTCAATCCTTGCGTTTCCGCCCACTTGAGTATTGGATCTGGCTCATTTTTGGCTTTAAGTCCTAAAATGATCTGACCAAACGGATAGACAGGGTAGATTTCTCACAAACATCACGGTGGGCCCCATCTAGGTTCCCAGTGCAGGAACTTAGGCCTCCCTTGATGGCTGTGGGATAAGATAGAAATAGTATATTTAAACCAAGTTAGCTCACCTAATATAGCTGGATTGTTGTTTTATTAATTGCCAATGGTCTTTAAAAATATTTGATACTCTGTCAGAGTGCGCCACTTGATAGATGCATTCACAGGCGGTCAGGAAATTGTTCAGGTGACATACATTAACTCAAATCAAACCAACTAAATTGTAAGTATTGTTTGGTGGTAGTTCCCCTTTGACTCCTCAGTGTTGGGATGCCTTGCACAAACCTTAGGATCTAGCCTCCCGAAATAAACCAGAATTATGGATAAAGCAATGAAATAAATCAAAGCATCAATCACACACCACACAAGAGATTTTTACGTGGAAAACCCTCAAAGAGGTAAAAACCACGGGACCTCGTCCAGATCAACAATCCACTATGAAGTAGAACGTTACAATCTTCTTCACTCATGCAGGAGTGGATAAACAATAAGAGAAATAGAGAAAACGGAGAGATCTAACCGATTACGATTGAGATGTAGATTGCAAAGTAGAGAACCTCTACGACAGAACCTCCTTCTATAAGCTTCCTCTCTCTCTTTCTCCTCTCTCACCTTTGATGATAGCCCTAAACCCTTTAAGCAAATCCCTTGCAAAGCTTTAGAAACTCTCTTACTATTTTGTGATACCTACGAAAAAAAACCTAGCAACCCTTTTATAGTTTTGGGAAACTCCTTCTTCATCCCAAATAAGTATTGAAAGGACTCAAATCCATAGTTTGCGCGAAAATCGCGAACAAATCACAACCTTCACTAGTCGAAGCATCCTTCGACCAAGGTCCCCTTCGACAGTCCAAGTACAAAAAACAACAAAATTACTGTTTTCGACTCGAACCTTCGTGGTCCGACACCCCCTTTTTCACCGGCGAGCTGGTTTCCGACGGCCGAAGATGGGTCAAAAATAACCCATCACTCAGGACCATTGGATATTTATATTTTTCCGTCCAATAAATTTCCATCCATCAGATTGTCAGGTAATCAAATATGCGTAAATTTTTGTTCACAATACACCTAAAGGGGACTACCTATAATTTGGACAGTTTAATGTGAATTAGTTGTATGCTAAGTATTCAGTTTCCGCAAGTGCCTGCGGATCATCAATCACATTCTGCCGAAGTATCAAAGTTTTTCTTTAAACAAAGTGATTAGATTATCTATTTAATGACTGCAATATCAAAGTCTTGCAACTTGTTAATAAATTAACAGGTTTTAATGTATTCTATGATTTAATGCAACTTGTTAATAAATTAACATGTTTTAATGTATTCTATGACTTAATTACATATTATCCCATGTGCCCTCACAAGCAGAGATAGGCGGATGGTCGGAACCATCCATCTTCTAGGTGTCATTGTGGCCCAGCCAATTTACAATAACCATACTTAAATAATTATTCTGACCTTCGATGTATGGATTTCCATGTGAACAGTTAATACTTTTCTATCGCAATTTTAAACTGCTATAATCATTCAGGAGCGGATTGCCTGTGGCTGCGTGGGGTCGATGGAAATGTCTGTATCAAATCCACACGTCCAAATGTTTTGAAAGACCACATTAGGACAGGATTATAAAAATCAGGAAGATATGAAACTCAGGTGGCCTACATCTATAAAACAGTGGGAACAGCAACTTCCACCATTGAAACCTTCCTGGAGCTGACCGTGTTGTTTATATACCATCCAAACCGTTCATAGAATTATTACCACTCAGATAAATAGTAGGAACAAATATTGTCCCGATACAAAACTTCTATCACCGTCAAGTGTTCAATCCATACTCTTTCGTGTGGTGTGGCTCACATTAGTTTTGGATCTGCCTAATTTTTAAAATCATATCCTGTTGTATTCTTTCAAAACAGAGGAACAAAGTGGATTTTCAAGGACATTTCTTTCGCCCCACACAGCCTCGGGCATATAGATATTTTTGTGCCCGATGCAGAATCCCTGCGTCGCAGGAAGTTCCGTTTCAAACAGTGGTAACTGAATTGCTACTTTTTCTCTCCATGCGTGCGCTGTGGTCTCCATCACGGTAAAACTGCTTCATGCAAAGAAAAGGGTGGTTGGCTCTGGTGGGCCCTACCTTGATGTGTTTTTAAAATTCGCCCCAACCGACAGATGCATCCACAGCTCATGTAGATCTATTATTGGACCTATTCTCGTCTAAGAAATTTACTATATGTACATTCTGGGACCATTGAACCTATGTTTGAAAAGCATATTTATACTTGGATTCACTCCTTAACTGAAAAGATGGTTGATCAAGTGACTTGGTTAAGGGCTTGCCTGGTAAAACTCATTTTCAATACTTATCACTAAAATGGGTTATCTTCATGTGAGTGCGGCTGGTCTATGTTGAAGGTACAAGGAAATCTTGTGCCGTCGCTTCTCCTTGGTATATGTAATTGCCGATCGATCACACAAAACACATTGATTTTCTCTCCCAAATAGATTGTGCACCACACAACACAACTTTTAATATGTGGAACTTCTCTGACCCCACCATGATTTATGCATTACCAAGTATTCATCAAAATTTCCAGATTATTCTAGAGAATGAGGCCAAAAATGAGGCACATCCAAAGGTCAATTGCTCCACACCACAAGAAAGCAATGGGGATTGAACAAACTACTGTTAAAACCTTCCTAGTTCTAATCATGAGGTTTATTTTTCATCTAACCTACTTATAAGGTCACATAGACCTGGATGAAAGTGAGAAGAAAAAAAAAAAGAAGATCAAATATCAACTTAATCAAGTCCTTCTATATCCCCAAGAATATTTCCATGTAGGTGTCAATTCCTATTGTTTTCTATGGTGTCTGCCACCTGAGCATTGAATCTGCCTTGTTTTTGGGCTCATTTCCTTGAATGATCTTAAAAAACAGATGATTTGTAGGGATCTAAGAAATATATCATTGTGGGGCTTATAAAAATTTCACACGCTAATAAATTCTGTTGGTTTGCTATTGGTGCAGCACACCAGAGGAGTGAAGAAAACCAAAAGTGTTGACATGCGAAACTTCCATGGGCCACATCATGATATAGTCAGATCCACAACGTCTATACAATTTTCCATATCATTTTAGGGCATGAGACGAAAAAGGAGGCAGATCTAAAGCTCAAGTCTACAACACTTCCGGGAATAGTGGGAAATGGATTGTGAAGTGACCTAATCATACCAGGAGAATTATAATTTAAAGTGTTATGTGAGCACTGGGGCATTTCTAATATGTATACATAGATATACACATGTACTACAAAAGAAAAAGGATTTTTTACAAATTATTACCTAATTGTTATCAGTGTAAAAATGTTTTTATTAAACTACCTCATTTATTACAATTATTTTCACTAAGAAATTTTATATTTAGGTGGGCTATTTTTTGTTAATGATGAAACCGCCCTTTTAATTCATTTTTACTACATAAAGGGGCTCATGCAAGCAGTACATACTAAATTTTATTATTATTATTATTATATTTTTAAAAGGATAATTTCATTAATGCAAAAGGCTATACAAAGATTTGGGCGACGCTGTCAACAAAAACAAAAGAACAGCGACGCCTATGGTGAGCAGAATATAGAGGAGGGTTAACCTTCTCTTAAATTGCCTAAGCCTACTCTATCCAAAAAATAGGAGCTCTCTAACGGTAGAGGGGAGCTCAGACTGGGACAGGTAGAAAGAGGGTAATTGACCGTCATTGGCTTTGCGGGCTAGGGCGTCAGCCACTGAGTTTGCCTCCCCTAGGAATGGATGAGAGTTGGATTTCCCGATTGGCCATGAGAGCTTTAATCCTAGCTATCCAGTACTAGATGGATCACGCGGGAGATGCAAAGTTGGGAAGGGTATCAATCATGGATTTGGAGTCACTCTTAATTTCCAATTTGTTAAGACCCAGATCCACACACCGCATGAGGCCTTCCCAGATGACTCTTATTTCAGCCTGGGTGTTGGACCCAAACCCGTAGCCAATTGAGAAGGCGAACAACAATTCTCCAGCGCAATTTCTGCAGACGCCGCCACCACCAGACGGGCCAGGATTCCCCAGAGATGACCCGTCGATGTTGATTTTAAGTACATGCTAAAATTGTCACACACATGAAATTGCACTAACGATGCCTAATTTTTAGTGCATCTGTATTAATTCAGATGGGCAATTTTATAATTTACAAAAAATAACCCACCTAATCTAGCTTCTATTAGATTTCTCTAACCGATGGTGTCAAAGCAAAAATAACCAAATTAAAGAGGTAACTTAATAAAAATCTTCTCCAAAACAACTGAATTAATGAGGTAAGTTAATAAAAAAACCTTTTCTAAAAGGTACCAAGAGATAATTTCTATAACAATTAGGTAGTAATTCGTTAGAATGCTATTCTTATAATTTAATATGCAAGGGTACTGAAAATAAAAGCAATATCTATTCTTATAATTTAATATGCAAGGGTACTGAAAATAAAAGCAATATCTATTGAATCATTTTGCTGGTGTACCTCAACCTCCAAAGAGCCTGCAATAGTCCTGTGCTTATTGGCTGACTGTTGATGGGCGAAAGTGTCAATAAATATATATAAGTGAGAACAAACAGTTTGTCCGTCATGTTATAAAGGAACTGATGAGCAATCCTGTAGCACCGACGGACAGATGGATGAACGGATGGACAGCGGAACGAGATCAGAGGAAATAGCGTGCAAAACTGAGGCCCAAAACTCCAACGGTCATTCAAAGCTCACTGTAACCAAACAAGCACAGATGGATGTAGGATACAAAAGAAAAAAAAAAGTATCATTTGTCAAACAACCACTTCTTTAACATTATTTAAACCAAGAGGCTTCCCCAATACAACTCCATCAATGTTTTATTAATTGAAGTAAATGGTCTTAAAATAAGGGAGAGTTATTTAATACTTTGGCAGAGTACTATGCATGATTTGTTCACCAGCAGTCAGAAATTGTACATATGACGTGAGTTAATTACTCAGATCAAACCAACTAAATTGTGAAACTTAGTACCATTCGAGCAGATTGGTTGGACAATCCCTGCCTCTGTTTCGTGGAACACTTATTGGCTGAAATATGACAATTACATATTTATATTTTTAAGCATTTAATAAATGTCCATTGAACCGATATTCAGCTAAAGAAATAAGCGTAATTATAGGTTCATGGCACATCTAAACTGGGACACATAATTTTGACAGTTTAATTTGAATTAGTTATATGCTAAGTATACAGTTTCATTCGCTAAAGGAGAGTGAGATTTTGGAAGGCCAGATTCTCTATTTTATGAATGAATTTTTCTTTTTAACAAAATAAATAAATTAATTAATTAAAAATTAAAAAAAAAAAAAAAAAACAAAAACAAAAAAGAAGAATAAAAAAAACGAAGAAGAAGGAAAAGAAGAAAAAGAAGAAGAGTATGCAGTTTGTAAGTACATGCAGATCATCCATTACACTTTGTCAGAATATCAAAGTTCTAATTTAAAATAAGGTATTTAGGTTATCTATTTAATGGCTGCAATTTCAATGTCTGGCAACATGTTAATAAATTAACAGGCTTTAATATATTCTACAGTTTAATTATGTATTACCCCATGTGCCTCACATGGAGAGATGGCAGATGGTTGGAACCGTTCATCTTCTAGTTGTTATTGTGGATGGGCCACTTGACAATAACGATATGTAAAAGAATCATTCTGACCTTCCATGTATGGAGTTCCATGTGAACGATTGATAGTTTTCCATCCTATGTTCGCAATTGTAAACGGTCAGAATCATTTAGTATGTGTGAATCATGCGCTGTATAGATAGCGAACCATTTGATCATCTGGGTACGTGGGACTCATGGTGCAAAACTGTAAATCATGATGTGTGAGCGAGAGAGAGAGAGAGAGAGCAATCCTGCAGTGTACACATGCGTACGGTGATAATGATATCATTGGTTTCTACATTCGACTACGAGCATAGTTTTTAACATTTCATAAATAAATAAATAAATCCCTTAAAGGCCCATATCATCAATCAAGACTGTTGGACAGGAGGAATCAACCATTGGTTAGACAGAGAGAGAGTATAAAAGACCTCAGGTGGCTCCAACTGTATATATATTCTTACTCAGAAATAAAGGCAGTCCACTCATTAGGTGAGCCACTACATTAGAAACACGTGCACCTGTTAGAAAGCTTTAGCCAGGTAACCATACATTTGTTTCCTAAGATAAGTGGACCAAACTCTCTTGGGCGAGGGCATCTACGTACTGGTACCTCTCTGTGGAAGCAAAGGAAGGGGACATCGATCTCATCGCAACCGTGAAAATCTATCTCTTATGCGGTTTTAAAAGGAGATAGCTCCAATGGTCTCATACAAAGCAGATGCGGGATCTAGGTGATGTACTCAAGACATCCAACTTATCCATCAGATGCATCACCTCACAGAACCACTAGGCCCCAAAAATCAGCCCAAACGATATCTCAGGTGGCTTACAGCACAGAGAAGTCAAGAAGGAAATCCCACCGTTGATTTGCATGAGGAGCCCATCATGTTGTGTATATGGAATCTGGGCCGTCCAGACCCTTCATCTGCTCTGGATGAAAAGTCAAGGGAAGAATCAAGCTGTTCTGCAACTCATATGGCCCAAGAGAAAAAAGAGGGTGGGTGTTCCATGCCATCTTGTTGCCTCTTCAGTGGCTCACTACAGTTTTGGATCGAACTGATTTCCAAACCATTTTCAAACCTGAGAAGATGCATCTGATGGATGGGTTGGATCTGATCCACACACCACGCGGGCCTCACTTCCAGCTTGTTTAGGTACCCTAGGCTCACCTCATTTAAGGGCATGTTTGATTTCAGGGTGAAATGGTAAATACCGTGTAAAAAAATAATTATTATTTCCCTGCGCATTTATTTCATACCTGATTTGACTGCTTACTTTTTAACACAAAAATTAAGAATATTGCAAAATATCCGTGGGTCCCACTATGATGCATTTTTCTTATCCACACCATTCATCCATTATTACAGTTGAATTTATAGCATGAGTAAAAAAAAAAAATGAGCCATATCTAAATCTCAAGTGGACCACGTCATACGAAAAAGGAAATTGAATACTGACCGTTAAAAATTTTGTGGGACCACTGTTTCTTTTGGCGTGGGCCACTTGAGTATCGGATCTACTTCATTTTTTGTCTCATGCTTCAAAATATTGTAGTAAAATAGATGGACGGAATGGATATATCATATGCATTATCATGCAGTTCAAAAATTAAAGTTACCTCTTTTAAACCAATTTCAAAGACACGAATTCATGTAAATTTTTCATCGGCAACATCAAGGCTGCAAGCACTCTTTCATTACGTCACATTAGGCTTCAGAAATCTTCTTGTAGTCCTCAATTGTAGTCAATATATGTCTCATGCCAATCTACTGATCTAGATCATCTAAGTCATTAGAGAACATTATGTATGGATCACAACTCAAAATCCATAGTGACTAAAAGGTCTTATCCAATTAATTGGCTACTATACAATGATGGATTTAAAATCATACCACCCACGAGCCAAATTAAACTAATTAAATTTGATGCATAGATGTTCAATGAGTGAGCAACTTTGCCTACTATATATATCCATAATGCAACCTCAAACTGGAATGGCAATATGTATCAGCATGATCTATGGACAATGTAAGATAAAACAGGGATGGTATAAATAACAATACATATAAATCATGCATGGATGATGGATGGGGCATCACAATCTAAGAGGTGGAGGGGAACTGATCACCTTAGTTTCCACTCTTTACCACCCTTGACGGGGGGTCACTCTTCGTTTTTAATTTAATCAAGTTTATTTGCCATTATATACTTTTTCAAAAGAAAAGCACCAAGTACTCTGCCAATTTCTAGTAAAGTTTGGACAATTTCTCATCATGACAATCCGAGTTGCCAAATAATAGGATCTTCTCATAATAAAATGATTTGTCAAAAATGGATGGACAGTGTGGACAAATATATACATCACGGTGGGCCCCACAGAGCCCCGACAGAACCGTCCATCTCTAGTACCCAATCCCTGTCCAGTGGTTTGGAGTGAATGGACAGTCCCATCTTGTGCGTCATCTGAAAGCTTTGGGATGATTGCTAACTTCCTCGGGAAAGTAGGGATATTAGCATAACCCATATCAGCCATCTCATATTTGAACATTTAAAGGGACAGGATCATCTGATCAACATGATTTTTGCATCTTTGCCTGCCTCATCATCTTGGTGGGTCCATATAATGAATTGATTGGATGACATGTACTGTCCCGTTGTGAGTATTCCCTGAGGCCTACTTAAGTTCCAGATCAGCCTAATTTTTGGGCTTCACGCCAAACATGGAGGGCACACCTGATCGGTGGAGTAGATATCATGCATCCGGGCCATTAAGAATCAAGATGATCTGCAACTCAGATGAGCCCCAGTGAAAATGAAGGGTGAGCATACGTATAACCTTATTACCTGTTTGGTAGCCCCATCAGAATTTTGAATGGAGCCAATTTTGCAGACTTTGGGTTAACCTAAGTGGATGCATCTGATGGAGAGGTTGGATGTGATACATAGACCACGTTGGCCCTACTTCAGCCTGGTACCACGGTATGTGATGTGCCACTGTAGCACACATCGTTAATGATTTCGTACATTTACCGGTGATTATGCTCAGCAAATATGCTTGATTGGAGCTTATATTTGAATCATCGACATCAGGCAGATAGGGAATTGGCTATATGCATCTTGGTGACGCACGGAAAGATGTGATGAGGTTGATCAGCGTCTTCCTCCTGAATAACTACTCCAAATCCATGGAACTATCCGGATTCCTCACCGGATAAAACAGAAATAGTTTCTAATAAATTTGAAAATAAATTAATTGATGATATAAAAAAATGAAATTAAATTCCATTAAATAATGAGTTCAAACCTTGGATGGAGTTGTAGACTCGAATTATTCTAAAAAACATAATTTACTACAAACAGTAAATTTATAGTAAGTCATTATTTCTACAAGACTTTATAATTTTTGGCAAAAAATTGCAAGTGTCCAATTTGGCCTAACCACATGATTCTCCTAATTTTTCTAAGCTTTTTTTTTTCTTAATGTTGGACTCTGATATTCAAAGGATCAAAAGTTATGATCAAATTAAAACTTATTATAGTAAAGATAAAAATAAAATAAACTTTTGACCATCAATCTTATAGAATCTCGCAAATCCACAACCCAGTTGGCTAAAGTAGCATCTGTTACCCAAAATCATACATGATATGTCAGAAAACTCATTCCAATTTGCAAGTTACGACCGTTTTAAGGTTACAAGTCTTATCATCTCTGCCTCGGATCAGGCTGTCTTTGGTCAATCTTTGCCATGAAAGTATCTAACCCACTCTACACCAATTGGGCTCTCTCTGGATGACCTCAGTTAACAGATGATCCCAGCCATCATTTCTCTTCTTGAGTCAAATATTCATTTTTGACCCTTTATTTGAAAAACACCAATTTATAAAGATGGAATCATCTCTTCTCAGTGGTTTACATCCATGGGCCAGCCATTAACATGGCCATTTAGACGGACTGAGTGGATCGACCTCTCCCAACAAGCTACATCTCCAGTAACCAAACGTAGCAAAGGCAAAACCTCGAATTTTAAAAACAATTAAGGAAAATAAAGAAAAATCCAAACCTTAGAAACTAAATAAGCCAAACCTGAGGTTGAAGAAGGCGCAACAAGCAAAGACGCAAGCAAGAGGTGGGTATGCTCAAACAAGATGCCGATTCATGATATGCAGTGGGTTCGAGTGTGAGTGTGGGAAAAAAGGAAAAATGCCTTGGAATCTCTTTATCCAGAAAAGTATACTGTGATAGTTCACCACCACCCCATAGATATTCCTTTGCTCAGGCCTGTGTACGATCGACCTATAGGGATATTTGTGACAAATCCACTCCGTCCATCTGTTTTTGAATACCTCCAAATGTCAGGATTCTAAAATTCAGACAGATACAAAACTCGTGTGGCCCATACCACACAAAATAGTAGGGATTGAATACCCGTGAGTTAATTTTTTTTTTTTTATCAGGATGATATTTTATTATAAAGTTTATCTCAGTGGTAATAACCCTATGAATGGCTTGGATGGTATATAAATATCATGGTCAGCTTCAGGAAGATTTCAATGATACACGTTTTCATTCCCACTGCTTTGTTTGGCGTAGTCTAAATATGTTGTGTTTTGGATGTGCATCTTTTAGAATCCTATACTACTGTAATCTTTTGAACCAGATGATTGAAATGTATTTGCGCACATCTATATCTCTGTGCCACCCACCCGCTTTTGGAAAAGTAATGCAACCCTCTCTTCTCAGTCCTCATCTGTATTCTCCAGCTAAGCAAGCATGGAAAAGTAAGGCAACGTCAAATTCAATTCCTGTCTGTACGATCCAGCTAAGCGAGGCATCCACCGTTTGAAGGACGCAGGTCTATGCTAAAGCATCAACCTTTTTAAAAGATGTAGTTTACTTTGCAAGACTTTCAAAGTTCATGAGCTACCGTTACTGCTGTACACGAGTCGAACCGAGTCCAGCCTCGGCACAGCTTGGCTCTGCTCCGCGAATACATAACCCTAGCTCAAATTCAACTTGGCTCAGTCTTTGAGCCTGTCTTACTGGCTCGGCTCAGTTTCGTCAGCAGCTTAGGGTAGATCGAGCGTGTTCGGCATTTTCTCAAACAAGTAGAATTCATTTTCAATTTCTCACAGAATGTAAAACAATAGCAATATTACATAAGCATTTCATCAAAAACCTAGACAGCATCATCAAAATCAAACACGCAGGCAAGCAGCATCAAAATCAAACAACAGACATATTCATTCCTTCCTCGCTAACACTTCGTTAAGTTATGTCATCGAACACTCGGCAAGCAACATTCATATCAAAATAACCGAGTCATTGAGCTAATCCGATTCGAGTCGAGCTCGGGCAAGCTTGAAGTCGGCTTGAAATTTTTTCAAGCTCCAAAAACTAGGTCAACCGAGTCACTGAGTGAAAGAGAAGTTGCCAAAACTATAAATTGGGGTCCCTAAGGTTATTCTAGGGTTAAGGTGAATGTTGGAAAATATTTCTAAGGTGTGGGTAAGGGATTTTCTCTGTACTTCCAAGGGAGAGGTTAGTATATTGCCTTGTAATCTTTGTTCTTCATAGTGGAAGTTTGCATCCATGGTTTTTTACCTTAGATTGAGGTTTTTCCATGTATATCTTGTCTTGTGGTTTGATGAATGCTTTGATTCTGTTTCTAGTTTATATTTATTCCTATTTATCGTTTGTGGGTGAGGCCTGAGATTGGATCTAGGCCCACTGCGTTGTTGGCGTGCTGCGCAACAACTGGTATCAGAGCTATTGGTTTAGTTCTATTGAGAGCGATGGCGGAAGATGGAAAAAGTAGAATTGAGAAGTTTGATGGTTCAAACTTTGCCTTCTGGAAGATGCAGATAGAGGTTTATCTATATTAGAAGGATCTCTATATTCCTCTAGGAGGAAAAGAGAAGAAACCAGAAAAGATGACAGATGATGAATGATTTTTACTGGATAGGAAGGCTTTAGGAACGATCCGACTCTCTTTGTCTAAGAGCGTCGCCTTCAATATATCCAAGGTAAAAACAACAAAAGAATTAATGGAAGCCCTAGCCACCATGTATGAAAAGCCATCAGCATCCAACAAGGTTCATCTTATGAAACAGCTATTCAACATGAAGATGTCAGATGGTGGGAGCGTGGTTGAACATCTAAACGAGTTCAATACAGTCACGAGCCAGTTAGAATCCGTTGGCATTGCTTTTGAGGATGAGGTCAGGACATTATTGATTTTATCCAGTTTGGCAGACAGTTGGGATGGTTTGGTGATTGCTGTGAGCAATTCTTCAGGATCGACAAAGATGAAATTTGATGATGTGGCCGATCTAATTCTCAGCGAAGAATCTAAAAGGAAGGCATCAGGAGTTTTAGGGGATTCAGTGAATGCTCTAAACGTTGAAAGAAGAGGAAGATCGCTGAACAAAGGAGGCAATAAACACGGGCGTTCTAAGTCGAGGAAGAAATCTAATGGACCGAAAGACAAAGACGGGTGTTGGCATTGCGGCAAGAAGGGGCACATGAAACGTGATTGCAGGGCGCTCAAGAAATAAGAAGGAATCTCTCAAGGTGGGAAGGATTCAGTAAATCTGTCTAAGGAGAGCGACACAGAGGCGTTGATTTTGTCTCTTGATGCGAGGAATGAGTCTTAGGTTATAGACTCGGGTGTTTCGTTTCATGCCACTTCGTGTAAGGAAGTTCTGCGTGATTATGTGTCAGGTGACTTTGGAAGAGTCTACCTAGGTGATGATGAGCCATGCAGTATCGTTTGAAAGGAGGAAGTTCATGTTAATCAGAAAGACGGAACGGTCTTGAAATCGAAGGATGTCAGACATGTACCGAGTTTGAAACGTAACTTGATCTTTGTGGGGCAGTTGGCCGATACCGGTTATGTAATGACATTCACCAGTGATTCCTGGAATATCACAAAAGGTGCCTTAGTGATATCTCGAGGCAAAAAGAAATGTACTTTGTATGTGACTTCACGATCGTATAGTTCACTCGCAGTCGCATCAACTGGAGTGAATGGGCAGTTATAGCATCAGAGGCCGGGACATATGAGTGAGAAAGGGATGAAAGTGTTATTGTCAAAAGGGAAGCTACCAGGGCTGAAGTCTATTAACTTAGAATTCTGCGAGGACTGCATGTATGACAAGCAAAAGAGGGTAATCTTCAAGAAGACGAGATGCGCTCCAAAGACACATCTGTTGGAGCTTGTACACACTAATGTGTGGGGACCGGCACAAGTATTATCTCTTGGTGGCTCACGTTATTTTGTTACCTTTATTGATGATGCTAGTAGAAAACTGTGGGTCTACTTCTTAAAACATAAATCTGATGTATTTGATGTATTTAAGAAGTGGAAAGTTATGGTAGAAAATAAGACAGGTAAAATAGTAAAGTGTCTCAAATCTGACAATGGGGGAGAGCATTGTGATAAGAGGTTTGAGGAGTATTGTGCAGCAAATGGAATCAAACATTAGAAAACGATTCCACGGATACCACAACAGAATGGTGTGGCTGAGCGCATTAACAGGACCATCCTTGAGCGCGCCAGGAGCATGAGGTTACATGCAGGGTTGCCCAAGACCTTTTGGGCAGATGTTGTGAATACTGTTGCATATCTCATCAATAGAAGTCTCTCAACACCATTGGATGGTGGGCTACCAGAAGAACCGTGAACTGGGAATGAAGTGAACCTTGCACATCTCAGAGTGTTCGGTTACACTTCATATGTTCACATTGATGCAGAGCACAGAAACAAGCTAGATGCGAAGTCCAGGAGGTGCACATTTATAAGCTATGGGCAACATGATTTTGGCTACAGGTTCTGGGATACAGAAAACAGGAAAATCATCAGAAGTAATGACGTAATCTTCAATGAAAAAGTGATGCATAAGGACAGTGTGAAGAAAAATAAGGCCTAAAAAAAGGAATTCGTAGAGTTAGAAGAGTTACCGGATATGGGTGTTACAGCGCCACAGGATGAGACAGAGCCACATACACCGGTTGTGAGGAGGTCTACTCGAGAGAAGAGACTCACGGTCCGATACTCACCCTCCTTACATTATCTACTACTGACGGATAATGGTGAGCTAGAGTATTTTGAAGAGGCGTTACAGTCAGATATACGGGTTAAGTGGGAGCAGGTCATGGATGATGAGATGGACTCTCTTGAGTCTAATCGTACATGGAAGCTAGTCACTCTACCCAAGGGTAAGAAAACTCTTCATAACAAGTGAGTTTACAGACTGAAGGAGGAGCATGATGGTTTGAAACGGTACAAGGCCAGATTGGTTGTGAAAGAGTTTCAACAAAAGCAGGTATCGATTTCACTGAAATATTTTCACCGGTAGTGAAAATGTCTACGATTCGCATGGTCTTGAGTATAGTGGCTTCAGAGGACTTACATCTAGAACAGCTAGATGTTAAGACAGTCTTTCTTCATGGGGACCTTGAAGAAGAGATATATACGCATCAGCCGACAGGATACGTGGCACAAGGTAATGAGAACAAGTTGTGCAAACTGAAGAAGAGTCTATATGGCTTGAAGCAGGTCCCGAGGCAGTGGTATAAAAAGTTTGACAGTTTTATGTCGAGAAACAGTTTTAGGAGATGTCATGCAGACCACTATTGTTACTTGAAGAAGTTTGATACGTCTTACATCATCCTTCTTCTGTACGTTGATGATATGCTTGTGGCCGGTTCAAGCATGAAGAACATCTTAGATCTCAAAAGACAATTGTCTAGAGAATTTGTCATGAAGGATTTAGGAGCTACAAAACAAATCCTAAGCATGAGGATAAAGCGTGACAGGGAAAACAAGAAATTAGTTTTGTCACAGGCAGAGTACATAGCCAAGGTACTTGATCGATTCAATATAGGAGGTGCTAAGCCGGTTAGCACTCCATTAGCCAACCACTTCAAGCTATTTAAGGAGCAAGGTGCAAAGACGCAGGAGGAATAGGACTACATGGATAAAGTCTTATACTCGTTAGCTATTGGGAGTCTCATGTATGCTATGGTGAGCACGAGGCCAGACATTGCTCAAGCAGTGGGAGTTGTTAGCAGGTTCATGAACAACCCCGGGAAGGAACATTGGGAAGCCGTGAAGTGGATCCTTAGGTACTTAGTAGGTACTGAGGATGTAGGGTTGTGTTATGGTAGATCGGAAATCAAGTTACAAGGCTACGTGGATTCAGATTTGGCAGGAGATATCGACAGCAGAAGAAGCACTACAGGTTATGTTTTTACTCTGGGTAGTGCTGCAGTCAGTTAGGTCTCTCAGTTACAAAAGATAGTATCTATCAGTACAACAGAAGCAGAATATGTTGCGGCTACAAAGCATGTAAGAAGAAGGTGTGGATGCAAGGTTTTATGGAAGAGTTGGGTAAGAAGCAAGCAGATTGCAAGCTGTACAGTGACAGTCAGAGTGCATTACACTTAGCTAAGAATTCAGCATTTCATTCAAGGACCAAGCATATTGTTATCAGATATCACTTCATACGTTCGTTACTAGAAGATGAATCGATTGCTCTGGAGAAAATTCATACAAGTGAGAATCCTACGGATATGCTGACCAAGGCGGTCACGAGGGAGAAGCTGAAGCTCTGTTCAGCTTTGACTGGTCTTCAAGCTTGAAGACGGGGAGGTGGTGCACTCTGGATGAAGAAGACAAAGGTTTATGGCGATATGTCTCCAAGTGGGAGATTATTGAGAAGTGGAGCCACATCTGGGGCCGCCCATGACCAGTCGAGGTTGCACGGATTTCATATCGCAAGTCCTTTCGCAACTGGGATGCGAAAGGAGTTTTGCGGATTTCGTGTCGTAAGTCCTTTCGCAACTGGGATGCGAAAGGGAAGTTGTCAAAATTATAAATTGGGGTCCCTAGGGTTATTTTAGGGTTAAGTTGAATATTGGAAAATATTTCTAAGGTATGGGCAAGGGATTTTCTCTGTACTTCCAAGGGAGAGGTTAGCATATTGCCTTGTAATCTTTGTTCTTCATAATGGAAGTTTGTATCCGTGGTTTTTTACCCTAGATTGGGGTTTTTCCACATATATCTTGTCTTGTGGTTTGTTGAATGTTTTGATTCTGTTTCTAGTTTATATTTCTTCCTGTTTATCGTTTGTGGGTGAGGCTTGAGATTCGATCTAGGCCCACTGCGTTGTTAGCGTGCTGCGTAACATGTACAAATTCAATTTTAAGTTGAGGCGGGTCGAGCTTTTTCGAGTCGAATTAAGTGAGCTGACCGAGGTAACTCAACTTGTTTACAGCTCTAGCTACTGTAATATCTTGTGACAAATTGATTTTGTACATCTGTTTAAAAGATCATTTTATGACATGCCACCAAAACTCAGCTGTTCAAAATCTCAAGTCGGTATGAGAGAGAAATTTGGGAAAAGAGTAGAAACTTTTGTGTTCCACCTTGATGTTCATATTTATAAGGTCATTTCTACCTGGATGTAGTGAAATCACAAAAAACCTACCTTGATACTAAGCTTTTATGTCTAATAAATAATTCAACGGTGGTCATTGAATCTCCAATGTTTCCTCTAGTGTGTCACACTTAAGTTTTGGATCCATCATATTTTTTTTTTCACATGTTCTAAAATGATCATATAAAACGGATGAATGGGGTGAATTTATCACAAACATCACGGTGGCCCCCATTAGCATCCTAGCACAAGGGGACACGTTTTACTGCAAAAGCCTGTGGCAGAAAGCTACCTCGCCAGGATGCTAAGTGGGACACCATTATATTTGTTGGAAATCCACCCGTCCATCCGTTTGACACTATCATTTTAGGAAATGCAATGAAATAAAATTAGACGGATCCAAAAATCAAGTAGACCATGCGAGAGAGGAAAAACTGTAGAATTTGTTTCTTATTATTGAATCCCTATCTATTGGTTCATGGTCATCGAAGCACGGACGAGTGGAACAACCTCGTCCATTCAATCCTTATCTGCACGTTGAGTGGGTTAGGTGAGACCCGGACACCGAAAAGGGTGTGGTCTTACCGTGGGGGACATGTTGATGTATGAATTCTGTATCCACACCGCCCATGCATCCACGCCGCCGACCATCCATTTCTCTATTTCAGGTCATTAGCCAAAACAAAAAATAAAATAAAAATGCAGCAGATACCTGCGAGGTAAACCATATCATTAATGGGCCACTAAAGTTTTATATTAAACTGATATTTGTTTTGTTTTTTTGTTTTCCCGTTCATCAAAGTTTATGTGAACTTATCATTCAAATGGATGGCAAATAAGCGTTACAGAAATATAACGGTGCACCTTAAGAAGTTTTTAATGGTTGGCGTTTAATCATCACTGCTTCCCATGATATGGTACATCAAGGTGGGCCCCACAGTAAGGGTCACGCCATCTTGGGTGAGTTCGTGGTCTTACCTAATTCGCTCTCCTATTGGCTTGATTTTTTGGCCCATACCTTGTTTGGTTTGACATCTAATGATTGGGGTGGCCCACTCAAATAACAAATTAGCCTATTTTTTTCCTTATATATATATATATATATATATATATATATATATAATATATATTTTTTTTTTTTTTTTACACACACCCACACAAGGCATAGTGGGATTTCACCACCCATGGGTATCGAACCCAAGACCTCGTGTTGAAACTCCTTATATCTAATGTGGGATGAAAAATGTAATGGTTGGAGTAGACTTCATGTAAATATCAAGGTGGTCCCATTAAAAACTAAGGTGCGCGACGGAACCCACTCGGGTGTGCAGCTTCTGGGAGGACCAGCAGGAAGAGGTGTGTCTAGCAAGGAATCACTGATTTCAAGAAAATGAGAGCTAAGTTTAGGTGCGCTAATGAGAGGGCTCCCATTTGGATTTGTGAATTAGTGGCTTTTCTTGTATATTTGCAAGCAATTTATTAAGTGTCAGTTATGACTTGGAATCATCCAAGAGCTACTTGGAGGTGACTTTAGTGAACGCATTGACCGAGACATGACGCGAGCTCTTATTGAAAATTGGTATTAATGACCACATTTAGTACGTGACATGGGTAGAGCGGTGCAACGCTGTCATATTTGTCAGGTCTCAAAGGGTCAGTCTCATAATACGGGTCTTTACACCTCGACCTGTACTTGACGTCCATTGGGAAGAACTATCTATGGATTTCGTGTCGGGTCTCCTATGAACATAGCATAGCATGGATTCAGTATTCATGGTGGTAGATCATTTCTCGAAAATGACACACTTCATTCCATGTAAGAAGACAATCGATGTGACACACAGTGAATCTATTCTTCGGAGAGGTCGTGCAGCTACACGGGGTTACTAAGACTATTATTTTTGATTGCGATACGAAGTTCATTAACTATTTCACATACTAAATATGACGAACTTTGTGGAATCGATTCAGTACACGACTTCAGTTCAGCAGTGCCTACCACCCACAGACTGATGGGCAAACCGAAGTTGTGAATCGCATATAGGGGTAAACTCTCAAGAGTTTCAACACCTGGTCAAGGGTTCGAGTATCCATAGGGGGGGGGGATGCTTGTGTGTGTGTGTGTATATATATATATATATATATATATATATATATATATATATATATATATCGCATGTTCGGGAAATCCCTTTGATGTATTTCAGGAAAAAAAAACCAAAGCAGTGGAATTTAACCTTGTCTCAGTAGAATTTACATTCAACAGCATGGTAAACTGTTTGACTGGAAAGTCTCCATTACAGGTTATTTACGGTCGAGTTCCTCGCCACACACTTGACTTGGTCCCTTTGCCTAAGCTCCTAGCTATGAGCATTACAACAAAACATATTACAAATAAGATCATAAACATTCATGCGAAGGTGCAAGACAAATTGCATGCCTCGAACAACAAATACAAGGACCAAGCCGATAGTCATCAGCGACAAAAAGTGTTCGAAGTGGGCAACTAAGTTATAGTCCATCTACGCAAAGAGAGATTTCTGATCGAAACTTATAACAAGTTGAATAATAAGAAAATTGGACTGGTACCGATCCTTCGAAAAATCAATGACAACGCTTACATTGTTGATCTTCCGGATAATGTCGAGATCTCGCGTACTTTCAACGTCGCGGACCTGACCGAGTATCATACACTAAAGTAGGACGAAAACTCGAGAATAAGTTCTTTTGAAGTGGATGGGACTAATGTAGAGTGGGTCGCGAACATTTTCATGTCCAAGATGGACCAGAGAAGGCCCGATCGGAGGCAGAGGTGATCCAAACCTTCAGAACCTTACAACAAGCGTATCTCACAAACTAGAATGAGTTACTCAATGTACCATATATGATTTGGGTTGCCCATGCCAAATTTGCAAGATTCCATTAGATCAACCTTCGAAAATCTATTTTATTTCCACTTTTACTATTTATAGTAGGTTTTAGTTTGATTATAACTCTTTATCCTTTGAGCTTTAGGAATTTTGTCCAACATGAAAACTGCTTAGAAAAATTAGGAGAATAACGTGGTTAATCTAAATAGGACACTTACTATACATAGTAAATTTACTATTTATAGCAAGTTTAGAATTTTAGGGAGTTTGAGTTGGGAGTCTGGTTCTAAAACTTCTTCCAAGGTTTGGTATCACTATTTAAAGGATTGTAAATTCGTTTTTATTATCTACTAATGAAATTTCAAATTTTCTAGAATTTATTTCTATTTTCTTATTTTCTCTCATGAATTCGAGGTATCTCTCTCTAAATTCAAAGTAGTTATCCCCTTGAGTAAGACGGTGTTCACCTCATCACGCCCATCCTGCATCAGTGCTTTTTCATTGAGCCGCGTCAAAGATTCATAAATCTTATGATAGCTCCCAATTGTTGGCAATCCACATCCCACGCCAATCTACTGATCTAGATTGTCCAATTCTCATTAGAGGACATCATGTATTGATCACGTTTGGAAAACCCCAGTGATGAAAGTTTTTATCCATCCAATCAACTGTTAGAAATTGGTGAATTAAAAATTATACAGTTGGCTGTCAAATTAGACTAATTGAATTTAATGCTTAGATGTTCAATTGGTAAGAAACTTCCCACCTGCTATATCCTCAATGCAGCATAAAACTAGATCGGGTGGATGGCCATACATATCAGTCATGCTCTATATATCCATAATGTAGCATAAAACAGGGGTGGCATGGATGGCAATGCATATAAGTCATGCATGCATGGTTGATGAGGCACCACATCTTAAGAAGTGGAGGGAAACGATCACCTTAGTTTCCACCCACTTCACGATCCTTGACATTAGGCCGTCTTTCATTTTTTTTTTTTATTTTGGTAACAAGTGTTTGCCCCTGCCATTTTCTTTCTTTTTGGAAAGTATGTATTTTTTTCAAAAGATGAAAGAAAAAGAAAAGTGTGTTTGGCCCACCACTTTCTTTCTTTTTGAAAAATATATATAAGAAAAAAAAAAGCAGCCATGATGATGGGACCCATCACATTATTGATTTGGATCACCAAGTAACAGGATCCTCTCACAATAATTGATCCATGACAGCTGGAAAGCTGGAGACAGACGGTCCATTTGATAGATCCTCTTGTTAAATCCATTTTATTATCACCGTCCATTGAAGGCCACCATCCATAAGGATAACTTTATCCGGTAGAGTATTTTCAGACATGGATATGATTACACAGATAGATGGTATGGATTCACTTTCAGACTTCCATGGGTAGGGAATTCAAAATAAAAATATTACTATGACAGTAAAAACAACACCAGGACCCGAGTCAATCCGCATCCATATACAACGATGCAGATTGTGTCCTACCCCTAGCCGGACCTGACTCGGTCTTGCATCAGCTCTGTGGGTCCACCGTAATGTATGTGGTTTATCCATGTTGTCCATTTATTTTTTGAGGTCATCTTAAGGCATGAGCCGAGAAAGTTGGCACATCCAAGACTCAAGTGGACCACATCATAGGAAGAAGTAGTGAAATTGACACCGTTGAAGCTTTCCTAGGGCCACCATAATATGTATTTGCCATCCAACTTGTTCATAAGGTTGCATAGACCTAAGCTAAAGGAAAACACTAATATAAGCTTGATCAAAACTTCCATGGCTCCAAAGACATTTTTAATGGTGGGCATTCAATCATAGGAATGAGGTGACCCTAAAAATTCCATTCCTTCAGGTTTGAGCCGAGTCACAGCTCATTGACAGGGTTGGGAGTGAATTGGCCCAAAAGTGCCCAAATTAGGATTGAACAGGGGGTGACTATCGATGTCTGACCGAGTCACATTTGACTCATCTGGGCTCTTAATCCCATGTTTTGGACCCTACTCCCTTGCCATGGTTAATCATTCTTAATATAAGCCTTTTGCCCTTGGTTTCATGCATGAAATTAATGTGCCATGTTTAATGAAACCCTAGACTGAAAAGAAGATGTGGAATTAAGAGCTTAGATAAATGAAGGAAATTGAAGCTAGGTTGAGTGGGCCACACAAAAATATAACTAGAAAAAATGTAGAATTAAATGCTTAGATAATCAAAAGAACTTGAAGCTGGGTTTAGTGGGCCACACAAAAATATGCACACGCAAAATACACACCAACACAAATCTCCTTGGGGCCCACCATGCTCTATATGTGACATCTAATCTATTTTTCGTATGAGACAACCCATTCTAGGAGGTAAGCCGGAAAATGTTGCTGATCAATAACTCAAGTGGGCCGCCATAGGCAAATGTGGGAATAGAGATGTCCACCTTTGAAAGGCACTGATGAGAAATCTGTAGCAACGATGGACAGAGCCGATGGAAGGAAATTAGAAGAAATAGCAGGCACAAAAGATGCCGGGAACTTCAATAGCCACTCAAAGCTTACAAAGACCATTGACCAAACAAATGTTGATGAACTTCAATACCCGCCGTTATGTTTGTGAGACATCTACCCTGTCCATCCATTTTTTGAGCTCATTTTAGGAATTGAACCCAAAAGTGAGCAGGATTCAATACTCAAGTGGGCCGCGCTAAAGGAAAAGGTGGGTAGGGAAATTCCTACCATTGAATCCTCCCTGGGGTTGACAGTGATGTTTGCATGCCATCCATACCGTTGATAACGTCATTCCTACTGGGATGAACTGAAAACATAAATATTATCCTGATTTGAAGCTTCTCTGGCCCCACGAATATTTTAACTATGGACGTTCAATCTTTGCATTTTCGGCCCACTTGAGTATTCGATCCGGCTCATTTTTGGCATTAAATCTTAAAATGATCTCAAAAAACGGATAGATGGGGTGGCTTTCTCATAAACATCACGGTGGGCCACAAATAGGTTCCCAGTCACGAACTTCATGTCAGAGCCTTACGCAGGAAATCCGCGTCCCGATGGCTGTGGGATAAGACAGAAAAAGTATATTTAAACCAAGTTAGCTCATCTAATACAGCTGGATTGTTGTTTTATTGATTGCAAATGGTCTTTGAAAATATTTCATACTCTGTCAGAGTACGTCACTTGATAGATGCATTCAGGAAATTGTTCAGGTGACATACATTAACTCAAATCAAACCAACTAAATTGTAAGTATTGTTTGGTAGTAGTCCCAAAATCAGATCGGTTGGACAATCCCTACCTTTGATTCCTCAGGTCAACTGGATATTTATATTTTTAACCATCCAATAAATTTCCATCCATCTGATTGTCTCAGGTAAAATATGTGTAAATTTTTTGTTCACAGTACATCTAAAGGGGACCCATAATTTGGACAGTTTAATGTGAATTAGTTGTATGCTAAGTATTCAGTTTCTGCAAGTGCCTGCGGATCATCCATCACATTCTTTCAGACTATCAAAGTTTTTCTTTAAACAAAGTGATTAGATTATCTATTTAATGACCGTGATATCAAAGTCTTGCAACTTGTTAATAAATTAACAGGTTTTAATGTATTCTATGGTTTAATTACATATTAACCCATGTGCCTCACAAGCAGAGATAGGTGATGGTTCGGAACCGTCCATCTTCTAGGTGTCATTGTGGCCCGGCCAGTTTATGATAACCATACTTAAAGAATTATTATGACCTTCGATGTATGGAATATTTCCATGTGGACGCTTAATACTTTTCTATCGCAGTTTTAAACGGCTATAGTCATTCAGGAGCAGATTGCCTGTGGCTGCGTGGGGTCGACAGAAATGTTTGTATCAAATCCACTCTGTCCACATGTTTTGAAAGACCACATTAGGACAGGATTATAAAAATCAGGAAGATCTGAAACTCAGGTGGGCTACATCCATAAAACAGTGGTAACAGCAACTTCCACCATTGAAACCTTCCTGGAGCTGACTGTGTTGTTTATATACCATCCAAACCGTTCATAGAATTATTACCACTCAGATAAATAATAGGAACAAATATTGTCCCGATACAAAACTTCTGTCCAGTCAAGTGTTCAATCCATACTCTTTCGCAGGGTATAGCCTACATTAGTTTTGGATCTGCCTAATTTTTAAAATCATATCCTACTGTACTCTTTCAAAACAGAGGAACAAAGTGGATTTTTCAAAGACATTTCTTTCGCCCAACATTGCCTCGGGGGCTCGGGCATATAGATATTTTTGTGCCTGATGATTCCCTGGGTTGCAGTAAGTTCCGTTTCAAACAGTGGTAACTGAATTGCTACTGTTTCCTATAGTATAACAAACTTGAGTTTTGGATTCATTTTATTTTATTTTATTTTATTTTATTTTATTTTGTGGCACGTCCTAAAATAAGCTCGCAAGATGGATGGATGAATGAAATTCTGACAAGCGTCACAATGGGCCGCACCTTAGGAACTTTTGTTAAAGCTTTCACAGGGAATCCAAATGATCACTAGGATTTGACCATTTAGGCATGTGGACCAATGATGCAAATCACCATGGGTGAGCCTGGCTGCACCTTAACTACTTCATGAATGGGATCTATATCGTGATTGGCCCATGGGATCCAGATCCAGCTTGACCACAAGCATGAAAATCCTGCTTTTTCCCGTGTTGTGATTGGCCCATGTTATCACTGATGTTGTCGGCACTTGCCATGAGCATGGAATGCCCACCACTAAAATGGTCATGCTGCCTAATTTTAGTGTTTATTTTCCATCAAACTTGTTGACTATGTCATACATTCTTGGATGAAGGTATAACACTAATATAAGCTTGATTTAAAATTTTGTGGCCCTTAATAAGTTTTCAATGGTGAATTTTCAATCACTACTATTTCATGTGGTGTGGTCCACTTGAGATTTATTTAGATCTGCCTCATTGTTTGGCTCATGCCTTAAAATGACCAGGCAAAATGAATGGATGGAGTGGATAAAATGCACCCATTATTGTGAGTCTCACAGAGCACTGTCTGGCTACTGGCATTGTCAGTACGCGATCCTGTATGAAAGTGGTTAGATTGATCATGTATGGACTGACGTCACATATGGGGCTAGCACAGTCGAATCTTGCCATGTTAGGGCCTCACCAGCCTCATCAAATTCACTCCCCTTGGATCATCAACTTGTAACAGGGACCAGTCAATCTAGTTTGACTCTGTGAGCCCAGGTTAGCAATGACTTGGGCTGGGTGGGTCCAGCCCCATACCAATTAAGCCATCAGGCCTTAATTTGTTGGACTAAGACAGCCTTGTCCATGCCCTTCGAGGAAAAACAAAAAGACTAAGGGTTGGAATTAATATAAATAATGAATATTTTTGGCATCTCCTATCATGTGATTGGTTTAGATTATATTGAATCATGAGTATGAATCCGACAGTATTTTAAACTACATGTGTACATTCAATGAAATCCACTCGCACATATCCTTAAAGTCTCTCTCTCTCTCTCTCTCTCTCTCTCTCTCTCTCTCTCTTTATTTTTATTTTTTATTTTTTTATGACAACCATCCACTTGATTATTGAAAAAGACTAGAGCTGTACATGAGTCGAGTCGAGTCGTGTAGGGCGATACTCGTACTATGTTCTTAACGCCTGAGTGCTGCTCGTACTCAACTCTACTCGGCCAACGAGCAGGGACTCCCTGTTGAGAAAAGTCTTAAATCGGAAGGTTTTGAGGTCGTTCGACCGGTCGTAGGAAGCTTCGACTGGTCGTAGGAGACGCTCGACCGGTCGTAGGTTCGAGCCCTGACACGACTCAAAGTCCAGCGAGTTTTTGCTGTTTTTTACTGTAGCTAGGACTGGTTGAAGGTCAGCTACGATTGGTCGAAGATGGGCTACGACCAGTTGAAGACTGGCTACGACTAGTCGAAGGTTACGCAGTTTGTTCCGCGATTTTGCGCGAAACTACGGATTTGAGTCCTTTTGCAATTGGGATGCGGAAGGGAAGTTTCCTAAACTATAAATAGGTATTCATAGGGTTTTTCTAGGAAATAGTGATGAATGCTAAGGCTTCCTAAAGGGGTTCTAGGGTTTCTAAAGGACGTAGTAAGGGTGAGATTCGAGGTTGTTCGAATCGGGTAAGTCCTTTCTCTTTGTAATTGATGCTTTCATAGTGGTGATCTGTCGCTTTGTGCCGTGGTTTTTTTCCCGCAAGGGTTTTCCACGATAAATCTGTGTGTGTTCTCTTTTCTTGTGTGTGCTTGGTGCCATTGGATTACCATCCTAGATCTAGATCTGTGTGATTCCGCAGACCAAAATCCCCAACACTCCCTGCTCGTACTCTACTCGCCCGAGTACGAGCCGAGTACGAGTAGTTAACGAGTCGAGTCGAGTACGAGCAGATGAATTAGGTTATTCATCCATGGTGGGACACAACTGGTCAATGGTCTGGATTAACAAAAAATGAGCCCTACTTATCAAAATAAAACAACCCCATGTACACCGTCCAACGACGCGGGCGAGAACATTCCCCACCCTCAAATTGCAGTTACAATCATTGATAATTCAACTTAAAAGAGTAAGAAAATTGCAATTTGGAAGCATAATCCTGACTATGGTAATTTCTAGTGAACTAGTTATTGCAATTTTAATAAATGGAGCATCCAAACGCAGCATCTTCTGAAATATTCTAACACTGAGAGAGAGAGAGAGAGAGAGAGAGAGAGAGAGAGAGAGAGAGAGAGAGAGAGAGAGAGAGACAATACAGTTTCTGTAGAAGTGTCGGAAGCTCTCTTTCCTTTCGCTTGGAGAAGAAAATGGGCGTGCGTAAAACGCACCCTTTTGTATTTTAGAGACTTGCCTCAGGATGACTTATATGTACATGGCCAGCATTTTTCTACTGTATACACTCGTCTTTGAATGCGACAAGTGGACCTATGATTTCGTAATCTAGACCGTTGGTTTATATTTCTCCACCTTGGATAGTAAATGATAATGATGATTCTAACATGCATCCTGAGATAGCTGCTATTGATTTGAACGAGTGAGAGAGAGAGAGAGAGAGAGAGAGAGAGAGAGAGAGAGAGAGAGAGAGGGAGGGGGGGGGGGGGGTCGGGGAGGGAGGGTTTTTTGTTTTGGGTGGGCGAAAGGATGAAAGTGACAGGGGAGAAGGACGATTTTAGTTTTAGGGCTACCCATTCCCTGGTCGAGTACGAGTCTCGAGTACCGAGTCGAGTACCTATTCGAGTATACGAGTCTAGTACCGAGTCGAGTACTACCCAGCTCGTACTATACTTGAAATAATAACGAGTACCAAAATTGTACTCGTACTCGGCTCAAACAACTGATGAGTTGAGTAAAAGCGAGTCAAGTCGAGCGAGTACTCGAGTTTTCTCTGCTCGTGTACAGCTCTAAACAAGACTATGCATCATGGACACGGATTAGCTACTAACCACTTCAGTAGCGAGTGACATCACCAAGTTGTGTGGGCCCACCATAATGTATGTGTTATATTCACACCTTTCATAGAGATCATTTTATGGAACGAGCCAAAGAATGAGGTAGATCCAAAACTCAAGTGAACCCTACCATAGAAAACAGTGGGGACAGTAATGCCTACCATTAAAAACTTCTGATGTTTCCTGTAATCCAGGTCTGTGTGATATTATGAACAGGTTGGATGATGAATAAACAACATGGAGGCCCCTGGAAAGGTTTCAATAGTAAGCATCATTGTTCCCATTGCTTTCTATGTTGTGGCCCACTTAAGCTTTCAATCTACCTCATTATTTGACTCGTGCTCTATAATAATCTGGAAAAAAGAATGGATGGTGTGGATATAGCACATGCATCATGATAAGGCCCACAGAACTATTCCACGTCAACAGATTCCAACTTCGGTTAGTGTTATATACTTTGCCCTGGGAGTTTGTATTTAAATTTTGATGGGTATTTTTGTCATTTTTTGAAAAAAACATGACCCAAACTCAAGAAAACTACCAGAAAGTACTCCTTTGGCAATTATCTTTATCAATGAGGTAGCTTAATAAAAAGTTAATTTTGAAAGGTACCGGGATATACATGAGAAATTAATGAGATAGTATTTTCTAAAATTCCCTTTTAGAAAAGCCCAAGCCTTTCACTGTACTGGTTTTACATTTTAGAAATTGCCTAAACAGCTTAACTGAATGAAATTTAATAATAGGTTCAAGATTGGGTCCTCAAGGATATGTTGGCTTTATTTTTGGCTGATACAAATTCATTGAAGATGTTAAAGGTGGGTCCAGACTGGTTTAAAAGTTTCTACACAAATCATGTTCTGCCAAATTCACTCCATTCAGGATCATAATCTGCAGTTAAAATATAGATGTTAAGGTCTTACTACAAATGGTTTGTTTGATAATTGGACTGATGTTTTGGACTGAGATCTAATATTGGTTCTAGATGGAAGCTAGTTTATCATTGGTTTGGGTCCAATGACCCATTGGGTCGATTAACCTTTTTCCCCCTATGCTTGGATGTAACAATGGTCGTCCAAGCTATTGGTAAATACAAGATTCAATTTTTTATTTTTTTTTGACAGACACACACACCAATACCCCACACACTCACCCGCCCACTCGCACCAAATGAGCACTCGGTCCCTGTTCTCAATGTTGAAGCAAAGTCTGTCTACCATTGAGCCACGGAGCCATACCTAAATACAATATTTGGTTGATGTACTGGGAGCCACTTAAATGGCACATGTACTAAAATTCAAATTGATTAGGCCATTGAGCCTTCTACTAATGAATTTTCATGCTCCAAATCTATTTCTTCTCATGGCACCCTTGCTACTAATGTTATTATTCTTTGTGACAAAATGTGGATAATTTTCTGTCCAAGAAATTTATATTGCATTTGGTTGCACTATTTATTTGAATGGCAGTAATGAGTTTGATATGGGAAATGACAAAACTATTTTACAGTCTGAATGAGGTGATCCTCAAAATTGAATTCATTTTAGGTCTACTAGAAGGTAAAAATATTATGTTTTGAAGTATGGTTTTTAGACTCGGTGACTCATTGCAGTTCATTTGGGTTTGAGTCAAGTTACAACTCATTCACCGAGTTGGGAGTGAATTGGCCTGAATAGTCCAACTAGTCAGGAGTGAATGTGGGAGCTACTAATGGTGTCCAATTAGATTGGTTTAGACCAAAATTTTAGTTGACATAGGCAAGTCGTATTTGACACATCTGATTCCTCAATCAATGTTTTGGACCCACACCCTTGCCATGGATCGAAGGAACACCATTGCAATTTGGTTGTTAATTCAAAGCAATGTTGCATCTGAAGTCAGTTTTAACAAGGCGGCCTATTGTTACTGGCTTTCCTGCCTAGCTAATAGCTTCAATCGCCATCTCTAGTTATAATTCAATAAAAATATAAGAACCCTTCTGTTGTTGGAGATTAACTGCTAATGTTCAGGTTGATCCCTTGACCCAACCTGACCCAACTGCACATCAAGTTGAGTAATTCAGAGTTTTTGAATGGAACACAGTTCAAGGCAATGCAGTTTTGGAGTGCGGCACTCACCAGGGACCAAAATTGGTAGGATTAATATTTGCATCTGTCTTTTTATTTCTGATTTGTTATGGTGATTTGCTTCGTTTGAACTGAAATGGATAAGATTAGGATGGTATTGAGTCATATCGGACGAGAATAAACCCATGCTTCAAGGTTGGGTCTTCTTTGCCACTACATAGCAGACTACAACACCCATCCTCTGAATGCACATACATGAAGAGAGCAGTAGCCCATGAAAGATGTGTTTCATTCACAAACTAATCAGGCCCATCACTCTGCAACGACAAGCCATGGCTTCCATTGACATGGTTGACCTGAACATGCTTGGGCCCATTTGTCATTAAGTCATGCTAACTACAAGAGACTATATTGTAGAAACCGTAATACATGTTTATTCCATTAACAACGGCAAGAATATATAGAGAGATGCTAGGTTCTGGCAGACATTTGTAGAAATCTTACACATCTTAATAAAATAAAAAAGGAAATGCCTTAATCTAGAAGTTTACCCCAAACAATTCTAACAAATCAAAACCATAACTTTAGGTTCACAACATAGATAGTTAACTTTAAATGGTACTACTTGAGGATCCATCTGTGTACCTGCCACAAAGTAAAAGAAAAGAATAATTAAATTGTAGAATATACCAAAAAGCTGTCCTAAAACTCTAGGAAATGGAAGTTCCCAGCCGTCGAATATGTTCCTTTTTATGGCACTTGCTGAATTATCATGTAACCATTTATTTCTATGATAATAATCAGAGGGTTAAGATCTTCCATCTTGAGAGATTAGTGTTGGAATCTCCATCCACAATTTGTCCATTTGTTCATCTAGTTAGGACACCATTCATCAGAGCCATGGATAAAAGACTATGACTCGGATCGACTCATTTGGCCCTGATTGACCTGAATGAGAGGTGACTTGGTGGGTGATTCACATTCATTGCGAGTTACCAAGTCTGAGTTGTGAGTCTAAAAACTATGATCCAAGCCAGTAACCTCACATCCTCTTACATTTCCTTTTGTTGAATGTACCCTTTTCCTACATTTGACGCATTGGAATGGTATGGAAAAAGTACTAATCTAGATGCAACAATAGGAATACTGGTCCATAAATGATTTAATACTCTAAATCTATATTACAAGGCAAGTAGTGGAGAACATTTTCGCCCCTGCAATTAGTTTCCAACAGTGAATAACTCTGTGTATTCAAGGGATATGAAGAGAAATTTTATAGAGTCATGAGCTTCTTACAAATTAAAAAATGTGTGTTGTACAATATGCAGTTAATATTTCACCTGCAAATGCCACTAGACTGTTTGTATTTTCTGAAAAAAAAAAAGCTAAAAATCTTGATGAGCCTCAACCTCTCTCTAACCAAAGCCGACTTCCCCCAAAAATAGTTGGTAAATCAGCCTAATTTTTCAAATCATAACAACCAAGGTATGTTTACCTAATAAACAGCGTAGATTTTAAGCACATTAGGTTGTAGGTACTTAAAAGTACCCAAGTGTTTTTGGACTTTCCCATCCATCTCTCTTCATTTTCATCCAGTGAGTGTGTGTGCGTGCAAGAATGGATCAATTGAAACTGTTCAATGAAATATATCTACATATGTATATGTATATGTATATGTACATATGTATACGTGTATCTATACACACATGTGCATAATAATAAGAGGTCGGGTTTCCTTGTTGTGACTAACATGGAACTTTCTTATCATCCACCTAGTTTGTAACATGGGTGGCGGTTTTTTTAATCCAAGCCATTGATCTGTGGACGTGTGCAGAAAACAAATCTCTGAAAGGGGAAGATCCTAACCATCGACTCTTCGGTCTTTCTGTGGATTTCTTCTCAACCATTCATTGCATGCCAACAATGGAAAGGTTAGAGCTGACCAATTGCAAATACTTCATCGATCGATCCATTATAGGTGTGATCAGATTAATGGCTTAGATAAAACAGCCATGGCCTCACCAATACAAACTAAGTGCACATCAGGAAAATTCATGGTTCATCACAAACAGCAGATTTGGCTTCATCTCATAACATTAATAAAACCCTAATTGGATAAATAAGATCGAATTGACCTGAGCATTTCATCCTACAGGTGGACTCGTCCATCTGTGTCATGTATGTCCCTGTTACGAAAAAAAGCACACGCCATTGAATGGTCCAAGACATCTGATTGCTAGACTTTTCCCCTCGAAATCATCACTCCATCTCGCATCACCTTCTTATTTTGCCATCTGTTCGTTTGTCAGCCATGAAAGAGAAGAATAAGCAGGACTGTCCAAACCTTTAATTTTTATTTTATTTTATTTTAAACAAGGAAGGCCCATGCAACTCACAGGGAAAAACGTGTGGAGATCGGGACTGTCGATCTGGAGGGCCAATGCTTCAATCAAAATAGGCAGTAATTAGAGAACTTTGAGCATCTAGTCCTTGTGGCATTTTCTGATTGAATTTGCACCAGTTCTCTGTTTTGATCTAACCACTCTTTTCTGGGCCCTACTTGATAGAGCCTATCAAAGTGGTGTCCCACCCATCGACAGTCCTGATCAGCATGCATGTTTATCATGTTTACTGAGTACCATGGGTGACAGTAGTACGCTAGCCATAGAAACTTATACTGGCAGCACTCACGGAAATATAAATGAGAAATGATCCGACTTTAAAAAAGTACTGTAAGTTATTGTGCTAGCACCTTGTTGCATTAGGACGACACTCGAATGGTCTATTTAATTGGTTCAACACGCATTTTGTGTGCTCCAATGCAAAAATAATACTGATGGATTTAGTGATTTGCATGGATGGGATGTTTAGGATTGCATGGGAAACGTGGCTATTTTAGAACCATACGTGATGCCTGATGCCCTGCAAACAGATAATTCAAGTAACTCTTTTGTAAATGAGAAATTTATAGATTGTTTAGGATCACTCAATCACAATGACGTTTGCATGGGAGCCCATGAAATGTGTACTGGACCTAATGAGGTTGAGATTGATAATTGAATTATCAGAAAGCATCTACATGTAGGTAATATAAATAGTTTATAAATTGTGTGTGGGTGTGTGTTGGGTATTTTGAAAATATAAATGAAAGAAATGGCATCAGCCATATAAGAAGTGGAATAGAGCCAGAGACTAACCGGGAATATGTTATCTTCTTCTTTTGATGTTGAAATAGTTGTTTCTTCTTTTTCATATGCTTCCATTTCATTATGATCACCATCATCATCATCGTCATCGTCATTATCATCATCATCGTCAACATCATCGTCATCAACATCAACATCAACCTCATCATCAACATCTTCTTCTTCTTCTTCTCCTTTCACTTCTTTGAAAAGGGGGAGGAGGAGAGGTTTAGTGGTTGGATCATCCCATTGCAATTTATCCCACCACTTTCGTGTTCCCCTAATCTCTCCTTTAAAAGCCACAGATGAGGTGCCGATGAAGAAAGGGATCTTCTGCAGCTTAGGACAACCTTCTATTGTAATGAAGACCGTAGAAGTGGACACAAGTACCTTGCCGCAAATCTTCTTCAATTTATTTACATATGAAAGATAGAGATTCTTTAACATAGGCAATGTGATGGTAAGGTCATTATTGCTGCTGTATGCTGCTGCACTTATCTCTTCTTCTTCCTCCTCGGCCACTAACTCTTCCATCCCATTGCAATCTTGGATGTAAATTTTTTCAAGGTTCTGGAGGTTCTTCAACCACCCAGTCGAAAAGAGATTCTTCAGCCTGTCGCAGTCAAGGATGATTATGGTCTTCAAGCTTTGAAAGGTGCCAGGTGTCGCAACTCCCTGACAAACAGTTAGTAGATTTGGTAGTTTTCCAAGGATTAAGTGTTCTACGGTGGCGAGGAAAGAGACATTATCTTTGACTGACAAAACGGTCTTCACGCAGCTGCACTCAACAATAGCGCAGTACTTCAATCCCCCAACATTCGATAAGGAGAGAAGCGAGAGTTGGGAGAAATTTGTGCAGTTGGTAATGAGTAACTCAACTGTGTTGGCAGGGAGAAGGATAGGACTTCTTTTAGTGCCAACTGGCAGCTCACTGAGCACCACCACACGCTCCAACTCATATAAAAAGTCGATTTCAACTATTTTATGGTAAGAAAACTTCTTAATATCACTAATCACCCCGGTCACATCTCCTACCATCAAAAAGAATTTCTTCAACTTTCGCCACTGCCCAGATTGGACATAGTATGAGAAGGTGACCAGGTTAGGAAAGGAGAGTCCAAGATGAACCAACAGAGTTAGACTTGCCATCTCATCTAATACGTTTCTTTCTTGGGGTTTTAATGGCTGAATAAATTCGTTGTGCAGAGACATAAACTGTTCAAGATGAAGAAGCTTAGATATTACTCCTGCCTCAATCTGTTTCAAACTGTACATATCCGATAAGTCAAGGAATCTAAGGTTTGCTAATTCTTCCATTCTGTGCGGAAGTACCTCGAATTTTGTGGAAGAGAGGTCCAACAGCCTCAGCTCTTTCTGTTTTGCTAGTGAAGGAATTGTGGATAAATTGCTGCAGCCTCTTACTACCAGCGCACGGAGGTTCACCAAATCAAAAAGCGAGTCAGGCAGGCACTCAATGTCAGAATCGGAGAGGACAAGAACTCTGAGGCCACACATATGCTGAAACAAGGATGGAGTGATATGACCATCAAGAGGATTACTTTGCAAAAATAAGGTAGTGAGTTTATAGCAGTTCGGCGTTGCTGAGAGGCTATGGATTCTGTTCCTCATCAATGAAACCCTTTCAACATCTCCTAACCATTCCTCATCTTTCAGAGGCTCTTCCATTCCGTTCCCAGCCTTGACTATGAAGCGATGGTTATGCTTGGTTATACCGATTGCCATATCTCTAAGTAAGTTGTGCATCTTTACAAACTAAAAGTAAAAGTCATCATTGATGTCACTTTCTAGCATGCAAGCACGTACGAGTCTGTTCACTATGGAATGCCCGTGGTCAATTTCGACTTCGATATCCCCCACTTCATCTATTAACCCCTCACAAATCCAGTAGTTAATTACCTCTTCTACAGGGATCTCGTAATCTTCTGGATACAATGAGCAGTACAAGAAACAAGCACGAGTCTCAACACTCAAGCGATCGTAACTGAACTTTAGCCGCCCAAAGACATCATCCTGCATGCCTTCGATTTCAGCTGTTGAGCCTTTCAATTGATACAATGCATCCCTCCATTCATGAATATCATCAACATCTCTAAGAGCCCCACCAACCGTGATAAGTGCCAGTGGTAGACCTCCACATTCTTTAGCCACAAGCTTCGCGAGAGCTTGTGCTTCTGATGCCAGCACCACGTTGTTACCGATATGTTCTTTGAATAAAACCCATGCTTGTTCCTCAGAAAGTATTTCTACTTTAATGTTTTCATCCGTCTTCATTTGACGACAAACGTCCAATGACCGACTTGTCAATGCTATCTTGCAACCATTTTCTTTATCAGGTTTAGGAATTCCAACTTTTTCTAATGAAAAAGCCTTCCACATATCATCTAGGATGAGCAAAAACTTCTGCCTCTTCATTAACGCTTCATATAATGCTGCTGCTTTGCTCACTTCATCATCACCGTCTTGCAAGTCCAATTCAACTTTCTTGGCAATATCTGCTTGTAGCCTATTCAAATTAAGATCTTGGGACACGGTCACCCAGATAATACTATGAAAGAGCTTGGCATCCTTGAGATGATTGTTAATGTTCATCATGATAGTCGTCTTCCCGACCCCTCCTATTCCATATATGCCAATCATTCCTATTTTTGCATCCATTATACAAAACAAAATCTGCTCTAAAGTTTTTTCGGCTGATGTTTTACCTTCTAGAGATGTTGTGGGTAAGGTATGTATTGTTGCCGGTAGCTGATCAACCGCAACTCCGCTCTGAAATAAACTTTTTTGCTTGAGCTCGTGCACTTTAGATGCTTTTTCCAAAGCTCTTTTGCTTAGTTTTCCACCTGTGTAACAATTGGGCACACATCCATTGCAGCATTTCTCACGTTCAGCAAATTCTTTCTCAATGGCCGTCACTTCATTTTTAACATTTTCGACATCTTTCAACCAGTAGTTCACTTCTTCCAGGGGAACCCTCCCTTGCAACTTAGCTCTCTCAATTTCATTAGTCACATCATTTTCTTTACTAATTAGTTCATCCATCTTCTTTCTCAAATCCTCTACATTTTTATTCAGATTCTTCACATAACTTATCTATCGAGCAAGAGGATCCCACAAAAACTTCATGACTTCAAGAACAGCCTTAAAAAAATCCATAGTCACTGCAACACACAATAGAGGTGGACATATCATACCTTGAAAGTTGGAACAACTAAGAATAAATGAAAGAAAAAAAAGTGCAACAATTCAAATTAGAAAGAAAAAGAAAAAGATAAAAGAGATGAGTTTGATTGTGAGTTATTTGTAGCAATTGACATAATAAGTTATCATATAGAATCATTTTCATTTCATATAGACGTAAATTATCATAATCATATATATATACTGTCAGGCCGTGTTTTGAGTCCAACTAAAAATGAGTTCACCTCATTTTATTTGACATCAATTTCATATTAATTAGAGATTATAATTTGTATAAATTGTTGGCTATATTTTTAATCCCTGTAACATGATCTTTAATACATAACTAGCACTAAATAAAATCAGATGAACTCATTTTTAAGTGGCATCCAAACAGGCCCATAGGTCCTTAATTATTAAATTTTAAAATAATAGTTTTATAGATTAAAATTTCATTTTATTTTTATGAAATAACCAAAGTGAACAACATGTTTAGAATATTGTCCACTCTTTACCATCTTAGGTTTTTGCCTGCATCTTCATGTCTAAATGAACAAGAGTACAATCTCTTTTTTGTAGGCCATGGATAGGATGGTTAGGGTTATCAAATCAGAATGATTCTTTAGAGGAATGGAGGACAAAGAGGTGGGGCCACAAGATGGTCTAATCCTGGGCCAAGCTCATACTGGTCAAAGCTTTGCGGACCCCACCATGATGTATGTTTTCTTAACGTCCATCCATTTTTCTAAATCATTTTAGGGCATGGCCCCCAAAAATGAGGTAGATCCAAAGCTCAAGTGGATCACACCACAGGAAGTAGTAAAGATTGGACACTCAGTTGAAAACTTATGTGGGCTATAAAAGTTCTCCATCAAGTTGATTTTTGTGTGTTCCCTTCATCCAAATTTATGTGACTTTATGAACAAGTTAGATGTCAAATAAACATCATGGTGGGAATTGTCACATCCATTTTGTTGGAGATTGACCATGCCTTGCATTGTCACATCAAAGTGATTCTTTAGAGCTGCCTAGTGGATGGTCCACATCCATGTTATGGCCATTGTTGCCAAAAGTGATCTGAGCCATCCATTTCATTGGCCATTTATTAGATAATTAGGATCAACATATCATAGCAATTATTGGGAGGTAGGAGGAAGCAGAGGTGGGACCCACATGATTGACTGCCTAGATCCATAGTTGTCATAGGTAGGAAGACTTCTACTTTCCTAGCAAACTTGGCGAGTTTAAAACTGTCCCCCTTTTCACTTATATTTAGAAAAATTAGTTTAACCATGCGAGTGATTGGGTTTATGTAACCAAGAGTTACATTGAATGTACTCAGCAAATCTTCCTAAAGAGGGCCTTTTCCAATGACTTAGATGAATTACGACACCTCCAATCACTCGACTGAATTATGAAACTCGTAAGAGAATTTTACAGCTATTTTGTGGAGTACGGGATGTTTCAATTTCTTTCTTTCTTCTTCTTTTTTTTTTTTTTTTTTTTTTTTTTTTTTTTTTTCTTGAGAAAGGTAGAATTTAATTTTTTTTATTTGGATAGTGTCCTACAAATAGATTTTTTTTAAAAATTTTTTAATTATTTTTTTTATTTTTTATAGTTAATTTACTTTATCATTCAAATGCTAGTGACGACTAATCAGAATTCTTGTTGATCAAATGATCTACCACGAAGTAACATTCAACACCAAAAGTTATATAACATGCTCCCTCGAGACATTATTCAATATGCAGTGATATCTAAATGTTCAACGGGCTTGGTTGAATTAGTTTTAGGGTCTACCTTAACTTCCTGTAGGCTGTAGAAGAACACTGCAGGCACGTGCTTTCTCGTCGACTGTTGATGTGAAAATTATTGATTAACAACGGGCTTGGTTGAATTAGTTTTAGGGTCTACCTTAACTTCCTGTAGGCTGTAGAAGAACACTAGCACGTGCGTTCTCGTCGACTGTTGATGTGAAAATTATTGATTAACAACAATGGTGAAACAGACGAGTCAGATAGATTATATGCGCATGAGAATGTCATATATTTGTCTTATCATCAACGACAATGGTGAAGGACAGAGACTGCTAGATTTTATATATATATATAAAGTAATGTCAGGCATGCAAGAAATAACTGAAGAACTTGAAAAAGGACTTGGAGTCCAAAACAACTAAATGGAGATGGCTATTGTACCTGAAAGTGAAGATATTTAGAATAATGGATCTCTCCTAACACCATCACCATGTTAAGTTATTTATTCAGTGAAGATATTTAGAATAATTGGCTTGTGAGTTATGTGCAATCCATTTAAGATTTTTCTCTCTGATGTTCCATATTAAACATCTAATGATATCTCCTTCGGAATTAATTGAAAAATGAAAATACAAGTTTAGATTAGTCCACCAGATTTGACATGGGTTCTGTTTGTGCTGTACCACCATTCACTGGTTATAATGCAAAGTATAATCTTAATCATTGGTTTGTAGATTATTTGTGAATCGTTTAAGATTTTCTTCCAATGTTCCATATTAAACATGTATTCACATCATTCTCACTCATAGCCGATAGAAAAATACAAGTACTAGTCTAGACTAGTAGACTGAATTTGACATGAATTGTCTGTTTGTTCCATACAGCCATTCATTAGTTATGATGCAAAATTACATAGATCTAATCAATAGGTTAGGTCGGTGAGATGGAGGACAGAAGAAATTAAATAGGTTTGGCCATTTTCTTGAAACATTAATTCATAGAACCCAACATGGATTGCTAATAGGTATTATATGGTTAGCATTAACCATCTGATTTATGGATTCTTAAAACAAGTATTTATAACCTGTCCAAGATTTAAAAATTTAGATCATCTTATCAACATGATTTTTTGTATGGTTTGGAGTGAATGAACAGTCCAAATCAAAGATTGACCGCTCTTGCATCATATCAGCCATCTCACATTTGACCACTTGAAGGGTTATGATCATCAATCGACATGATTCTTGCATCGTGGCCTGTCCTAGTGGTTTCAAGTGAATGAATCGTCCAAATCAAAGATTGGTCGTTGCATGTGTCATTTGAAGGCTTCGGGTAATTGCAGACATCCACGTAGAGATGGGGACTTTACCATTTTCCATACGGGCCATCTCAAGTTCAACCAGTGGCTGTGAATTGATATATCAAAACTAATGATCTTTTTCAAAAAGTCCAGAGGCAGAGATAAAGACCATCACCATTACGATGGAGGAGGTGTTGGAGATTTTCTTAAAAGGTGTTGGCCTCCACAAACAATCTAAAAAGTTTTAATTGTGGCTGTCCCTGTCTTGACTGTTCCCTGTTGTGTGTTCCACTTCATTTCTGGATCAGCCTGATTTTTGGGGTTCGGACCAAATATGGAAGGCAACCTGATCGCTGGAGTAGATGTAATCCATCCATTGCGGTGGGCCCAATTTTACTCAGCACTACAATACTATAGGATAATTTCCCATATATGCGCACCTAAATCTATACTACAACAAAAACCAAGCTTTATTAAGATGAAGAAACACTCCAAATGTAAGCATACTGTATTAGATCAGTTTTATAATCTCCAAACATGGACCACCAGTGCATGGCCCAGTGGCCGATGGTAGATGGTAGATGTTTAGGAACAAATAGGGCTTTCAATGGGCCAATGGCATGCCCATCAGGGTTTTGGACCTATATGTGAAAATTCCCATTTACTCCTCATGTTACTCCTCTGTGGGACGCCCCATCTCTCTCTCGTTGGCTGGGGTGGGCCTAACCTCGATGTATTTCTAAAAATCACTCCGGCCATAAGATTTTTTTTAGCTCATGTTAGGACATGGCCCAAAAGTCAATCACATCCATGATTCAGGTGGGCCACACCAATGAAAACATGGCTACTCCCATCGATCGACTCGATGAACACAGAAAAACCAGATCCTTAGAGGTGTATGTACAATCCACTCCAACCATCAGTCACGTCATCTATTGTTAGGCACAAGGCCTAAAAATCAGTTTGGTTCATGATTCAGGTGGGCCGCACCAAAGGAAATAGTTGGAAGAGGGATGTCCATCCATGAAATTTTTATCGGGCCCACTGTGATGATTGTGAAATCCACTCCAATCATCAGCTACCTCATTAAAAGATATGACCTGGACCACCCTAACTAAGCCTGAGTCCCATGCACACAGTTCCACTCTATGGCCCACCTGAATCATGAATGTCAATGAGTTTTGGGCCTTGGGCCTAACATGGGCTGACACTTCTGATGGTCAGAGCAGATTTTAGAAAAAACATCACAATGGGGCTAACCCAAGCTTACCACTGCACACACACTAGACAAACACTCCAACCGAACCAACCCTTCAGCTTGGGCTCAGCCTCACCCCAGTATATACATTTTGGGCTGGGTTTGAGCTCAAGCTTTCACCCAACATAAACATTTTGAATGGAGATCTGGCTGAACTGTTTGTGCTCATCATGAGCCAACGAGTATAGTTTTTAACAATTCATAAATAATAATAAAAAATCCATAAGGCCCATGTCATCAAGCAAGACTGTTGGATGGGAGGAATCAACCATTGGTTAGATCTCTAGAGAGTCGAAGACAGTTGAAAAGGGAGGTCCAATATCTTGACTCTCTTGATATGATGAGGTTCACCAGATGCGAAAGTGTGGAAGGTAAGTGCAATATCTAAGCCATACATCAGGTGGCTTCAACTGTATAGATATTCTTACTCAGAAATAAAGGCAATCCACTCATCAGGTGGGCCACTACATTGGAAACACGTGGACCTGTTAGAAAGCTTTGGCCAGGTAGCCATACATTTGTTTCGTAAGATTACTGGACCAAACTCTCTTGGACGAGGCCATCTACATACTGCTACCTCTCTCTCGATGCAAAGGAAGGGGACATCTCATCGCAACCGTGAAAATTCATCTCTTATGCGGTTTAAAAAGGAGAGCGCTCTAATGCTATCATACAAAGTATATGCAGGATCCAAGTGGTGTACTCAAGACACATCCAACTTATCCATCAGATGCATTGTCTATATGGGGAGCCCATCATGTTGTCTATATGGAATCTGGGCCGTCCAGACCCTTCATCAGCCCTGGATGAAAAGTCAGGGAAAGAATCAATCTGTTCTGCAACTCATATGGTCCCACTGAAAATAGAGGGTGGGTGTTCCATCCCACTTGGTTACCTGTTCGTGGCTCACCACAGTTTTGGATCGAGCTGATTTCGTAACCACTTTCAAACCTGAAAATATGCATCTGATGGATGGGTTGGATCTGATCCATACACCACGTAGGCCTCACTTCTAGCTTGTTTAGGTAACCTGGGCTAACATCGTTAAAGACTCTTTAGATTTACGTGTGATTATGCTTAAAAGAAGAGGTGTAAGCTCCAGAAGAGGCAACGATATATAGAGAAATGATCACATGTAGTTGTCCCATCCAAAATTTCACCCATTGTGTGATGTATGATGAATATCCTATCCATGCAAAAGGTGGTCCACACCACAATGATCACATCAGTTGTAGTAGTCGTGCCCCGGCATGAGAAGAGCTTAGAAAAATTAGGAGAATAACATCGTTAGGACAAATTGGATATTTATTATTTTTGGCTGAAAACCATGAACTGTGGTAGGAATGAATATTGTCTATAATTAGTAAGTTTATTATTTACAATAAGTCACATTTTTTATGGTGTTTGAGTCTAAAACTCCCACACAAGTTTGAGGTTATTAGGGTTCCAGTCCTTGGCCGAGTGGTAGACTCGGAGGAGTTTCAACACGAGGTCTTGGGTTCGAAACCCATAAGTGGTGAAATCCACAACGGTGTGTGTGGGTGTGTGGCGGGTGCATGTGCATATATATAAAAAAAAGTTCGAGGTCATTATTTAAAGGATTGTATTTATTAATTTTTTTATATCATCAATCAATTTATTTTTTAATTTATTAGAAATTATTTTTATTTTATCGCTTGTGGATTCAAAGAAACTCTATGAGGTGTTCAGAGAGCTCTGTGAATTCGGAGTAGTTATTACCTAAGGAAGACGATGATTGACCTCATCACGTCCCTCTTGGAATGTGCATCGCATACTCGCTGGATGAGGGTTTCACAGTGAAAATGATAAAAATGTTATTTCTCTTGGGCAATATTTACTTTTTAATGTGGGGGTTGTATTTGATAAATGCACATGAAATTCTTTTATCAGACAGCATCAAGGCTGCAAGCACTCTAATTCATTAAGCCACATCTGGCTTAAGGAATCTTCTCGTAGCCTTCAATTGTAGGCAATCTATGTATCATGACAATCTACTAATCTAGATCATCCAAGTCATTAGAAAATATTATGTATGGATCACAACTCAAAAGCCATAGTGACTAAATAATCTCATCCAACTAACTAACTATTATAAAATGGTGGATTAAAAATCATACCGCCCACGAGCCAAATTAGACTAATTAAATTTGATGCTTAGATGTTCAATGAGTGGGCAACTTTGCCTACTATATATGTCGACAATGATACCTCAAACTGGAATGGCAATATGTATCAGTCATGCTCTATCCACAATGTAAGATAAAACAGGGGATGGTATATATAAATAACAATACATATAAATCATGCATGGATGGTAGATGAGGCATCACAGCTTAGGAGGTGGAGGGGAACGATTACATTAGTTTCCACACTCTCTACCACCCTTAACGGTGGGTCACTCTTCATTTTTCAATTTTAGCAAGTTTGTTTGCCATTGTATACTTTTTCATAGGAAGAAAAGCAAAAAGAAAGCACCGAAGTACTTTTCCAATCTGGTAAAGTTTGGGGAATTTCTAATCATGACAATCTGAGTTACCAAGTAGAATAAAATTATTTTGTGAAGCATAGGATGTCAGATATTTTGTTTGTTGAGAGAGCTACGATTTTTCTTTAAGAGAATGTACTATAAAAATTATAAGTTTTAGTTAATTTCTTTCATTGTTTGCATGCTACCTACCAATCATGAGGATTTTCAACTGAATAACTACTATTTATTTATTTATTTTTCCAACTGAATGAACTATCATGAAGCAACGTTCAATACCAAAAGTTACATAATAGCATAAGAACAATCAACCTGTAATATAATGAAACATTAGCAGTCAAGTGATACCCACATGTTGAACATGATCCATTAAATAAGTTCCAGAGTCTACCTCAACTTTCCTGTAGCAGTGCACTGACACGTGGGTAAGTCTTCGATTGTTGATGTGGAAACCTTTGATTAGAAATGGTGATATATGATGGAGTCACGTGATTTGTATGCTCAAAAGAAATGTCACGTACGGATGACTTGATTCTTGTCGTCAACAAAAAAGGCAATGGATTAGAGACATTGTGTAAAAGAAAATATATTTCAGAAAGAAGTAACTTCTAATAGGCTATGAATAAATTAAGAACTTGAAAAATAACCTTGAGTTAAAAACAACTAAATGTTGATGGCTGTAATGCATAAAAGTGAAGATATTGAGAGTAATGGATCTCCTATCACCATCATCATGTTTCTTTATTTATTTACACAAGTTGTTTTAAAATAATTGATTAGTTTATTTATTTACAATGTTTCATATTAAACACCTACTCACAACTACTAGTACTTGTCCTTCTAAACTTTAAGAAATAAATAAATAAATAAATTTACAAGAGACTAGTAAACCGGATCTAACATCGATTGTCTGTTTGTTCCGTGACGAATCTAATTAGTAGCTTGAAAAAAAAAAAAAAAGGCAGGCAAAATGAAGCACAGAAGAAAATATGGTAGGTCATTTTCTTGAAACATCATCTGATCATTGCAATATTAACATGGACTGAACATCACCATTCAGTAGGCCCCAACTTATTGTTTATGATTACATAGGTACACTTTGGTTAGTGTTAACTATCTGATTTGTGTCTTTTAAAACCAAGTGTTTATAGCAAAATGTCCATGATTAAAATATTTAAAGTCATTTTTTATATCAGGTACTCCCCATAGTGGTTTCACACGGATGGGGTATTACCCCCACCAGGACCTAGCTCGAAACCGACGGTCTGTCAGGGGCTTTATTGGACTCACTATGATATATGCATTTTTATCCAAGCCATTAATCCGTTTTGAAATATAATTTTAGTACATGGGCCCAAAAAGGAGTCAGATTGAAGGTTCAAGTGGGTCACACTACAGGAAACAGTGATGATAATGACCCCCAAAGTTGAAACCTTCCTATGGCTGACTGTGATGTTTATTTTCCATCCAATCTGTTCATAAGGTCACGTAGACCTAGATGAAGGGTAAAAATAAATATCAAATTAATCCAAAACTTCTACAGCCCCAAGAGGTTTTTAGCGATAGGCATTCAATCCCCTTCCCATGGTGTGGTCCACCTGAGTATTCGATCTGCCTCATTTTTGGGCACATCACGTAAAATGATTTGTAAAAAATGGATGGACAATGTGGATAAAATACACACATCACCGTGGCCCCACAGAGCCCCGACAGAACCGTCCATCTCCAGTACCCAAATCCCCGTCCAGTGGTTTGGAGTGAATGGACAGTCCCATCTTGTGCATCATCTGAAAGCTTCGGGATGGTTACTAACTTCCGTGGGGAAGTAGGGCTATTAGCATAACCCATATCAACCATTTCATATTTGAACATTTAAAGGGTCAGGATCATATGATCAACATGATTTTTGCATGTTTGCCTGCCCTATCATACTGGTGGGTCCCATATAATAAATTGATTGGATGACATGTACTGTCCTTGAAGAATTTACATGTCGTGAGTATTCCCTGAGGCCCACTTAAGTTCCAGATCAGCCTAATTTTTAGGCTTCACGCCAAACAGGGAAGGCACGCCTGATCGGTGGAGTAGATATCACGCATCCGGGCCGTTAAGAATCAAGATGATCTGCAACTCAGATGGACCCCAGTGAAAATGAATGGTTGAGCTGATTCGATGAAGGGTGAGCATACCTATAGCCTTATTTCCTGTTTGGTAGCCCTATCAGATTTTTGAATGGAGACAATTTTCAGACTTTAGGTTAACCTAAGGGCCTGTTTGGCCGGGCGGATTAAGAGGGTTTAGGAGGGATGGGATGGATTTTAAGGTAATGATGGTGGTATCAGTGGATTGGTTTAAGATCAATGAGATTGCTATATACCGGGACAAGTTCACCAAGTCTGTTTGGTATGCCCGGCATATACTGGGATTTTACCTTCCAAACCCTTCCAATCTGTCCAACCAAACACTCCCTAGGGACGATTGAAATGGATTTGGAGGGATGGGATCAATTTTAAGGTAATGATGGTGATGTCAGTGGATTGGTTTAAGATCCATGGGTTTGCTATATCCCGGGACAAGTTCATTGGATCTGTTTGGCATATCTCGGGATTTTACCATCCCATCCCTCTTAATCCCATGGGATCCGTCCGGCCAAACAAGCCCTAAGTGGATGCATCTGTTTGATTAATATGAGGATTAGTAATTCTTGTGGCCCGAAATTCCTGGCCAGTCTGTGATAGCTTTGAGTATCCTTCTTCATTTAATCGTCCGAAATACATTGTTCACCATCGTGGAGAGGTTGGATGTGATACATAGACCACGTTGGCCCTACTTCAGCCTGGTACCACATTATGTGCCACTATAGCACACCTCGTTAATTATTTTGTACATTTACCAGTGATTATGCTTAGCAAATATGCTTGATTGGAGCAAAAATTTGAATCATTGACATCAGGCATATATGCATCTTGGTGACACAGGGAAGAACATGATGAGGCCGAATCAGTGTCTTCCTCATGAATAACTACTCCGAATCCACATAGCTATCTGGATTCCTCACCGTATAAAATAGAAATAGTTTCCAATAAATTTGAAAATAAATTGATTGATTATAAAAAATGAAATTACAATCCATTAAATAATGAGTTCAAATCTAGGATGGAGTTTTAGACTCAAATTATCCTAAAAAACATATCTTACTGTAAATAGTAAATTTATAGTAAGTCATTATTTCCATAGGACCTCATGGTTTTCGGCAAAAAATGGTAAGTATCGAATTTGGTCTGACCACGTGATTATCCTAATTTTTCTAAGCTTTTTTTCTAAGCTTTTTTTTTTTTTTTTTTTTTTTTTTTTTTTTCATGTTGGGCATTGGTAAGGATCAAAAGTTATGATCAAATTAAAACTTATTTATAGTAAAAATAAAAATAAAATGAACTTTTGACCATCCATCTGATAAAATCTCGCAAATCCACAACCCAGTTGGCTAAAGTAGCTTCTCTTACCCAAAAGAATACATGACACATCAACCAACCAACGAATTTTAACCATTGTTTTACATGGCAATATTTGGACAACACAAATGATCATATTAAAGTAATTATAGTGATGTAATTGATAATCTAATTATTTTGGGATATGATCAGTAGGCCATGTGCCCAATAGATTAATAGTCTTCTTACACATGTTACACATACAACTCTTGGAAGGATTTTAAACGTAATCTAAGCTTTCACCGTAGATTTCAAACCCCTCCTTCGGGGGATTTCAAACCCCCAGTTACTCTATGTTGCCAAAGATATTGGGGGGATTTGAAATCCCCTCAAATCTCCTCAAACCCTCTCAAATCCGTAAAAACAATCAAAGTAGTGAGGTAGATTAACGAAAGCATTTCTCAAGATGTAATTTATATCAAAAGTAGATTGTAATACGTAAAAATGCTAAAAGAAATTAAAACGAAACTTTAATGTAAATGGAAACATTTTTCTATGCAGGGGGGACTCAAAATGCAAGCATGCTCTATTGAACCAGTTGTCTAAGCATACCTCACCCTCCAAACAGTCGATATAACAGTGCGGCACTCGTTTGGCCTACCGTTGATGTGCAAAAATGACAAGAAATAGAAAGGTGAGATCGAACAGTTTGTCCACGGCGTTGTAAAGGCACTGATGAGAAATCTGCAGCAACTATGGACAGACGGCGGATGGAAGGAAATCAGAGAAAATAGCAAGCACAAAAGAGGGCCAGAGCTTCAATAATCACTCAAAGCTTACAAAGACCATTGACCAAATAAACGTTGATGAAGTTCCTGCACTGGAAATCTAGTTGGGACCCACCATTATGTTTGTGAGACATCCACCCTGTCCATCCGTTTTGTGAGCTCACTTTAGGAATTGAGTTTAAAAGTGAGCAGGATCCAAGACTCAAGTGGGCCGCACTAAAGGAAAAGGTAGGTAGAGAAATTCCTACCGTTGAAACCTCCATGGTGTTGACAGTGATGTTTGCATGTCATCCATACCGTTCATAACATCATTCCTACTGGGATGAACTGAAAAAGTAAATATTATTGTGATTCAAAACTTCTTTGGCCCCACGAATATTTTAACTGTGGACGTTTAATCCTCACGTTTTCGGCCCACTTGAGTATTGGATCCGGTTCATTTTTGGCAATAGATTCTAAAATGATCTCACAAAACGGATAGACGGGGTGGATTTCTTGCAAACTTCACGATGGGCCACCTATAGGTTCCCAGCGCACCAACTTCGTGCGCAGGAAATCAGCGTCCGTTGATGGCTGTGGGATAAGACAGAAAAAGTATATTTAAACCAAGTTAGCTCACCTAATACAGCTGGATTGTTGTTTTATTGATTGCAAATGGTCTTTTAAAATATTTGATACTCTGTCAGAGCCCGTCACTTGATAGATGCAATCAGGAAATTGTTCAGATGACATACATTAACTCAAATCAAATCAACTAAATCAACTAAATTGTAAGTATTGTTTGGTAGTAGTCCCAAAATCAGATCGGTTGGACAATCCCTACCTTTGATTCCTCAGGTCAACTGGATATTTATATTTTTAACCGTCCAATAAATTTTCATCCATCTGATTATGATCAGGTAACTGAATATGCATAATTTTTTTGTTCACAATATATCTAAAGGAGACCCATAATTTGGACTTTTTAATTTGAATTAGTTGCATGCCAAGTATGCAGTTTCCACAAGTGCCTGTGCATCATCCATCACATTCTGTAAGAGTATCAAAGTTTTTCTTTAAATAAAGTGATTAGATAATCTATTTAATGACTGCAATTTCAAAGTCTTGCAACTTGTTAATAAATTAACAGGTTTTAATGTATTCTATGGTTTAATTACATATTATCCCATGTGCCTCACAAGTAGAGATAGGTGATGGTTCGGAACCGTCCATCTTCTAGGTGTCATTGTGGCCCGGCCAGTTTACAATAACCGTACTTAAAGAATTATTCTCACCTTCGATGCATGGATTTCCGTGTGAACAGATAATACTTTTCTTTCGCAATTTTAAACAGCTATAATCATTCACAAGCAGATTGCCTGTGGCTGCGTGGGGTCGACAGAAATATCTGTGTCAAATCCACTCCATTCACATGTTTTGAAAGACCGCATTAGTACAGGATTAAAACAGAGGAACAAAGTGGATTTTTCAAGGACATTTTAAGTTCCGTTTCAAACAGTGGTAACTTAATTGCTACTGTTTCCTCACCTATTACACACTTGAGTTCAGGATCTGCTTTTTTTTTTTTTTTTTTTTTTTGGGCACGTCCTAAAATGAGCTTGCAGAACGGATGGATGAATGAATGAATTTCTGAAAAGTATCACAATGGGCCGTACACCTTAGGAACTTTCTGTTAAAGCTTTCACAGGGAATCCAAATGATCACTAAGATTTGACCATCTAGGTACGTGAACCTATGGTGCAAATCACCCTGGCTGCAGCTTAACTACTCCATGAATGGGATCTAGATCGTGATTGGCCCATGGGATCCAGATCTAGCTTAAACACAAGCATGAAAATCCTGCTTTTCCCGCATTGTGATTGGCCCATGTTATCACTGATGTTGTCGACACTTGCCACGGGCATGGAATGCCCACAATTAAAATGGTCATGCTGCCTAATTTTAGTGTTTATTTTCCATCAAACTTGTTGACTATGTCATACTTTCAAAAAACGAAGGTATAACACTAATATAAGCTTGATTTAAAATTTTGTGGCCCTGAATAAGTTTTCAATGGTGAATTTTCAATCACCACTATTTCATGTGGTGTGGTCCACTTGAGATTTATTTAGATCTGCACCCTCGGCTTTCTCCTTCTACACCGTCGGCGGTGCACAGGCGTTTCGCAGATGGATCCAAATCGTTGATCCACAACAATCTTGGATAGGACCATCGGACGGATGTCTGACACTCGCCCCTTCTCCTATGCTAGGGGTTCGCAGGAAGGAAATCAGGAGAAGATCCGGACCAAACGAAATAGGGAGGCAGGTTGGAGCCTGTTTGTAGGGAACTTAGCATTCTCGATCACTGAGCAAGACATCAGGAAGCATTTTGGTCAATTTGGGGAGATTTCGGATGTTTACCTCCCAACCTTTACCACGTCAGGCAGAAGGAAGGGTTTCGTCTTTGTCCGATTTAAGAAGAAGGAAGAAGCAACCGTGGCTAGGGATATGTTACACGATCGATTCCTGACTAGGCGCAGGATGGTGGTTAGGGATGCTTGCCCAAGTGTCCGATTACTACCCCACCCTCTTTCCCCCTCCTCCCATCAGATCTACAAAGCAATCCCTCCTCTCTGCAGGTAGAACCTCTCACCCTGCTACCCAACCTCGCATCTCTGAAGGTAAGAGAGATCTCCCTCCCCCTCAAGCGAGGTCCTATGCTGGGATCCTCAAACCCCCCAAGCCTCCCTTGTTATCCCAATCCCTTGTCGTGCCTAAACGAATCTCGATCGTACTGAATTTCTTCTCCAACTGCATTTGGTAAGAGAAGTTCGGGCGCCTAACGACGTTAGCAGTGAACTCCTGGAAGGCATCCGATCTTCAACCTTCTGCAACTCTCATGTGGAGATTTACAGGATCTCAGCCACTGGGTACCTGTTTCTATTTGTATCCAGGGAAAACCTTATCTCATTTTTTAAGTGCTCAAATCCTGCATAAAAAACTCTCTTATCAATCCTCGGCAGTGGAATCCGAATATGTTGCCTCCAGGCCGGGGCGTTTGGATCCGTATCGACGGCATTCCACTTTATGCTTGGTGCAAGTAGACCATTCGCCAAATCGCTGAATTGATGGGATCAGTTCTAGAGCTCAACAGGTGTTCGATTGATGGCCAGAACCGATGGTGTGCCAGAGCAAAGGTTCTTCTTCACCCTGACGCCCCCTGTTTAAGCAGACCACCCTCCTGGTCGAGGGTCATCCTTTCCAAATCAATGTCACTCTGGAACAACCCCAGCTCCCTCCCCTGGACCATCGAAGTGTCAAAGATCCTGCCTTGAAGGAGAGTACCAAGCAATGGGTGGTCAGGTCATTCCCAAACCAGACTACTGAGCACCTGTATGAAACAAGAGGTCTAGCAGACGAGGTGAATTAAGAGAATGTTAGAAATCGCACCGTGCCGACTACTCCTCGAGACTGCCAAGATATTACGACAGAAACTTCGTATCCTGCTGAGAAGGGACCCCAAGCGGATGGTAGAAGCAAGGCACGAGCCGAGCCGACCATGTTATGCCTCCTCACCCGCCCCCTCGGCCTCTCCTCCGAATCCCGAACCCTTACCCCCCCCCCCCCCCCCCCCCTTCACTCTCACCTTTCCTTCAGCCTCAACCTGCCCTTACAATGACATCCATCCCTCAGCCTATCCTTCAGCCTCAACCTGCCCTTCAAATGCCATCCATCCAATCCCAATCACCAATCCCTTCTCCAATCTTAGAGCACTCACCCCATCCTCTAGCCTCGCTTCCCAACTTATGGCCCTCACCCCTCCTTGATCACCAGACCCTAGACATGATCCCTCAACCCCGCCCACCCTCTTTCCCTATGATCTTTGAGGGCCTCCTCTCATCCCCGCAGAAGGTGCAGCCTCCCGACTCTCAGCTACCCATTCAACCTCCCACCCTCCCTCAACACCTGTCCTCAGCCACCAATCAGAATGTAGGGCAGTGAGGTGGCAAGGACGAGCAAGGAATTCCCACCGCCATGCCAAGACCCAAATCGGCAGATTATCCTGTAATAGACGTACCAATGTAAATGCCTATTACCTGGTAGTCTGAATGCCCCTCAGCCAATGCAAATGGAGATCGCTATGCAGGTTTTAAGGCCGACCAAGGAGCACTCACCTCTGCCAGTCCAAGACCAACAGCTGGTAAATTATCCTGCTACTCTTCAAGCTACGGACCACCAGACCCTGGATATGTTACCTCAGTCAGCTCCCCCCGCCAAGCTGGAGTTGCAAGGAAGTAGAGATGGTAGTTACGTCCTACTGCCTTTGCATGTAGTAATATCCACGAGTGCAGACCCCTTCATCAAATCGGCACATCTGACAGCCTGCACAATCAACAGTCTATGATCTAGACCAACAAGGGGGACCGGAAGCAAGCGCACTCAGATACCCCTAATTAGGATACTCCTCGTTAGAACTCTTCCAATCCTCCTTCTACTCTCCAATGGATTCAAGCCTCCCCAGATTTAATGGTGGCATGGAAAGGATGGCTGTCTGGGGTGCAACAACTATTCAAAGAAGGATCAGTGAAATCAAAGGTCAATCTAACCAAAGCCCAGACAGAGCCCCTAACTGAGGTGAACAAGCACTTTTCTAATTCGCCAATAACCATGGACAGAGCGCTTCAGTCATCCAGCAGAAACACATCCTTGGAAGCTCGAGCAGCAGATAAGTTAGTGGGAACGATGGCAGAGCACCAGGAAGCTGAAAAAAGACAACACACAGGGTTGTTGGCGGGGACTGTGGTAGATCACCAGGAATGTCAGGACACAATTAAGACGAAAAGCATAAAACATGAGGAAGCTTTAACTCTATGGGTGGACATTCAAGGCACGTCTAATTCCCATGAAGCTATCGGTGCAAGCTCAAGTGGTAGCTCGCAAGAAGAGGAGAAAAAACAGCAGAAAAATCATCTTAAACTCAATTTCATCAACAGGAAAAGCCAGCGATTGAAGAGCTTACAGAAAAGGGCTGAGCATAAAGGTTGGTTTACTGATGACTAGCATTCTATCTTGGAATGTGAGAGGGGTAGGTAACGCTCAAACTACCCGCTTCCTGAGACGTTTGATTAGGAAACACAATATTGCTATTCTCTTGCTCTAGGAACCAATGATCAGGGAGTCTAAGAGAGCTGTGGTGGCAGCGAAATTGGGTTTCAAAAGCAAATTGTAGAAGAAGTTGCAGAAAACAGAATCTGGATCCTTACTAAGAACCACATTCAAGTTCAAACCAGCCGTGCTTAAGGCAATGCATTACAGTCCAAATCTCCATGGATAGTATTCCCTTCCCTACCCACATTACAACAGTCTACACGAGTTGCTTCAGGGAACAAAGAAAATTCCTATGGGAGGAAATGGTTAGCTTAAACAACACTACAGTGGGTCCCTAGGCTGGTTTGTGGTGACTTCAACACCACTACCAGCCCAGACGAGCGACTTGGAGGGCCATCTCAAACGACAGGAGCCATGTCAGATTTTCAGGATGTCATTAACGACACTGGGCTGATAGATGTTGGTTTTTCTCGGTACTCCATATACTTGGTGTAACAACAGGTTGGGTAGAGGGCGCAGATGGGCAAGATTGGATAGGATGTTGTTCAACTCGGAATGGATGAGAAAGCTTCCTCGATTCAAAGTCGATCACCTCACAAGAGCTCACTCAAACCACTCTCCCGTCCTCCTCAGCTTTCAGAGTGATTCAACGAATTTTCCCGCCCATTCAGATTTCAATACATGTAGGTTGAACACGACGATTTCTTGAGGGCGATAAAGGACTGCTGGGACAATGACATTGCTGCTACCCCAATGTATAAGTTCCTCATCAAGCTAAAAATTATGAAGGCAAGGTTGAAAACATGGAACAAAGAGGTCTTTGGAGACGTCACCAAAAATGTTCAAAAGGCCGAAGATGAAGTAAACAAGGCAGAGTTCAACCTCATCAACATGCAATCTGAAGCTGATTCCATCAGACTCAATCTAGCCCAGGCTAAGCTGAAGAAGGCCCATCTTCAGGAGGAAATTTTTGGAAACAAAAATCAAGAAACACGTGGCTTATGGAAGGCGACAGAAATATAAGGTTCTTCCATGATTCGGTTTTGTATAATCATAGGAGGCTGGGTATCAAAAACATGAAAAAGGCAACGGGTGAATCTCTTGATCAAATCGAAGAAATTGGGGAAGAAGCCCAATGTTACTTCAAACATCTTTTTTCCTCCGAAGATACTCATAGCGACGACGATTTACTCAAGTGCATCCCAAAGCTGGTGACTGATCAGATGAATGCTGGTCTCGTGAGGCCCATATCTACGAAGGAAGTCAAAGGCATTGCCTTTTCCATTCCGTCCGACAGCCCCCAGTCCGGATGGATTTGGCGGTGCCTTCTACTCATCATGTTGGGAGGTGATCGGCGAGGATTTAGTTGCAGCTGCCACTGATTTCTTTAAAAGCGGACCGATCCCCATAGCATTCCAATGCACCCAGCTCCGTCTCATCCCAAAGAAAAAGAACCCGGAATTCATCACAGATTATAGACCAATCAGCCTTTGCAATTGTATAATGAAGATCTTTTTCAAAATCATGGCAACTAGGTTGGCCTACATCCTTCCGAACCTAATCTCCAAGGAGCAAGGAGCATTTGTGAAAGGGAGATCGATAGCTGAAAATATTTCTATTGCAAGGGAGATGGCCCATGAGATCGACCAAAAGGTGTTCGGGGGAAACTTAATAATAAAACTTGACATGGAGAAGGCCTATAACCGATTGGAATGGAACTTCATTGCCCAGGTCCTCGATCAGTTTGGGTTTGATCGTCTTTGGATCACATAAATTCAATGTTGCTAGAAAGATGTTTGGTTTTATGTGCTCATCAATGGTAGAAGTTTCGGTTTCTTTCAATCAAGCCGAGGTCTTCGACAAGGTGATCCGCTTTCGTCGTCCATCTTCATCATAGCAGCTAAAGTTTTCAGCAGAGGCATTTACAAGTTGTTCGCTTCAGGGTGCTGTCAGCCGTTTAAACTCCCCCAACCTTGTCCCAGAATTTCCCATCTTTTTTTTTTTTTTTTGCTGATGATGCCATATTATTTCTCAATGGCAAGCAATCTAATGTTTGTGTCCTCCTCAGATTCATTCGGAAATATGAAGATGTATCAGGTCAGAAGGTTAATGGTTCAAAATCTTCATTCAACACCCTGAAGAATACAACCATCAGCAAGGTCTACAGGCTGAGCAACCTCACGGGCTACAGACACGATCATTTGCCGACTATTTACCTTGGAGTTCCTCTGACTAAGGGCAGAATAAGCAACTCTCTGCTCCAGCAGCTCATCCAGAAGATCACTGGAAAGATTGAAGGTTGGAAGGCAAAGCTCCTCAACCCAGCAGCGAAGTTGGTGCAGATCAATCATGTCCTTACCAGTATTCCAATCCACATCCTGTCTGCCATCAACATCCTTAAATTAGCGTGCAAAGAAGTGGAACGTTCCCTTGCAAACTTTTTCTAGGGTAGCTCGGAAGGTCGCAACAGAAGGCATTGGGTCAAGTGGTTGAGATTGTGTGTTCCCCTCCGGGAGGGCGACCTTAGAATCAAAAGCTTCGAGGAAACAATGCGAGCCTCCAAAGTTAAAATGGGCTGGCATATGCTGCAGGGGTCGTCTTTTTGGGCCAACTTTATGTTGGCGAAATATTTTCAGAAAACCATCAAAAACAAAGGGACGATGGGAACTGCAACATCAGCTGACTGGAAGGATATCTTCAGAGTTTTACCATTTGTTCTACAGCATTCCAGATGGCTGCTGGGAGAGGGCAATGTCAATTTTTGGAATCAAAACTGGTCAGGAGGAGGTATTCTCGCAGGTGCCGCTGTTGGGCAAATCCCGCACAACATGCTAAATGCCAAGGTGAAAGATTTCATCCCCCAGATTAGGCGCTGGAAACTAGCAGATATCCATCATATCATTCCTTCGACAACTATGAAGACTATTGCTGATAGTCACATTTTGCTGTCAGATAGAGCAGATAGGTTCATATGGGACTTAGCTCCTTCTGGTAAATTCTCAATGAAGTCTGCCTGGAACGGGATGAGACCTCACCACCCTTGTCAGCATTGGGCTAAGTGGCTTTGGAACAACTTCATACCTCCGAAAGTGGCGATCTTCAGTTGGAAAACACTGCACAAGGCAGTCCCGGTGGACGCAGCTGTTCAGTGATTTGGCGCTGCTTTGGCATCTAGATGCGAATGCTGTGGCACCACACTCAGAATCCATCTTCCTTCTCTGATCCCTGCGTCGGCGCCCTTTACTCCCCTGGGAACCGGAACCATGCCCAATGGCCCTTCTATCTTCCCCCGTCAGCCAAATGGGTCATCTGCCCAACAGGAGCACTCAGCCTAGCATTGTTTCTGGTCTGTCCCCCGCGTCGGAAGAGACCCTAGATCACTTATTCTGTTTTGGCAGCATAGTGAACAAGGTTTGGACCTACTTCAATAATCTTTTTGATATCCCCTCAATCCCAAATCTAACCATTCATCAGAAGATCCATCAGTGGACTTCTAAGGCCAACCGGAAGTCCCGTATTTCATTTCTAACGGGGATCGTCCCTTTCTTCATCATTTGGGAGCTATGGCTTAGCAAAAAGGCGTCCAGATTCGAGAACCTCAAAATGGCCGACAACCACATCATTTCTACAGTCTCTCGCTGGCTTAGAGAAGTTGGCTCTGTCATCCCGAAATTGAACAAAAATTCCTTCGCCGAACGAGTCATACTCCAAAACTTGAAGATTGACACGTCCCTATCACAACTTCCAGGTAAACCCCTTATTGTTAGATGGTCAAAACCTTCAAAAGACTGGTTGAAATTGAATATCGATGGCTCTTCGAGAGGTAATCCAGGTGAGAATGGAGGAGGGGGGGTTTGTAGGGATCACTTAGGCAGGATGATATTCGCTTTCCACAAATACTATGGGATTGCCTCCAACACTATAGCGGAAGCTCAGGCTGCTCTTGATGGAATAGACATTTGCTCCTCCCTTGGCCTATCCAACATTATTGTTGAGTCAAATTCAAAACTCATTGTGGATTTGGTCAAGGACTTGCTAGTTCCAAACCCCTAAAAAATCCGGTACAGGTTGGGAGCCATACAACAAAGACGGCGATCCATGAACATCAGCTTCAATCATGTATTCAGGGAGGGGAATTCGGTCGCTGACGCTTTGGCCAGGGTAGCTCGCAAGGGACGCCCAGACCAAATATTTTGTCGATGGTCAGACCTCCCAAAGATTGCTAGAGGTGCGATGGTTTTAGACAGTGCTGGTTTAGGAGCAATCAGATTCCCCTGACCTTGACCCTGTTTTCTTGTAATTTTGTTGGTTTTGTCTAGCATAACAGGTGCGTATATGATAGGTGTGGCCCTTAATTTCTTTGTTGGGGCCCACCTGAATAGCTGTAAATTCTCTGGATTGAATGAAAACCCTGTGGCAAGAGTCCACTTAAAAAAAAAAAAAAAAAAAAAAAAAAAAAAGAAAGAAAGAAAAATGTTTGACTCCATGAACCCAGGTTGGCAATGACTTAAGCTGGGGTAGGTCCAGCCCCATACCAACTAAGCCCTCAGGCCTTAGTTGGGCTAAGACAGCCTGCCCCATACCAATTAAGCTCTCAGGCTTTAGTTGGGCTAAGACAGCCTGCCAACGCCATTCCAGGAAAAACAAAAAGACTAGGGGTTGGAATTAATATAATTAATGAATATTTTTTGGCATCATAGACAACAGAGGGGACAGTAATGCCTACCATTAAAATTTTTTGATGATATTTGTGTTTCCTGTAATCCAGGTCTGTGTGATATTATGAACAGGTTGGATGGTGAATAAACATCATGGAGGCCCCTGGAAAGGTTTCAATAGTAAGCATCACTGTCCCTATTACTTTTTATGTTGTGGCCCACTTAATCTTTCGATCTACCTCGTTATTTGGCTTGTGCTCTATAATAATATGGAGAAAAGAATGGATGGTGTGGATATAGCACATACATCATGATAAGGCCCACAGAACTATTCCACATCAACATGTTACACTTCGGTTAGTGTTACATACTTTGCCCTTGGAGTTTGTATTTAAATTTTGATGGGTATTTTTGCCATTTTATGAAAAAACATAACCGAAACTCAAGAAAAATACCAGAAGTACTCCTTTGACAATTATCTTTATCAATAAGGTAGCTTAATAAAAAGTTAATTTTGAAAGGTACCGGGATATACATGAGAAATTAATGAGATAGTATTTTCTAAAATTCCCTTTTAGGAAAGCCCACGCGGCCACGCCTCTGGCTGTATTGGTTTTACATTTTAGAAATTGCCTAAACAGCTTAACTGAATGAAATTTAATAATAGGTCCAAAATTGGGTCCTCAAGGATATGTTGGCTTTATTTTTGGCTGATACAAATTCATTGAAGATTAGTTAAAGGGGGGTCCAAACTGGTTTAAAAGTTTCTACACAAATCATGTTCTGCTAAATTCACTCCACTGAGGATTATAATCTGCAGTTGAAATATAGATGTTAAGGTCTTTTCTTATCACAAATGGTTCGTTTGATAATTGGAATGATGTTTTGGACTGAGATCTAATATTGGTTCTAGATAGAGGCTAGTTTATCATTGGTTTGAGTCCAATGACCCATTGGGTCGATTAACCTTTTTTCCTTATGCTTGGATGTAACAATGGTCGTCCAAGCTATTGGTAAATACAAGATTCAATTTTTATTTTTATTTTTTTTTGACACACACACACACCAATACCCCACACACTCACCCGCCCACTCACACCAAATGAGCACTGGATCCCTGTTCTCAATGTTGAAACAAAGTCCACTACGCCATGGAACCATACCAAAATACAATATTTGGTTGATGTACTGGGAGCCACTTAAATGGCGCATGTACTAAAATTCAAATTGATTAGGCCATTGAGGCTTCTACTAATGAATTTTCATGCTCCAAATCTATTTCTTCTCATGGCACCCTTGCTACTAATGTTATTATTCATTGTGACAAAAGGTGGATGATTTTCTGTCCAAAGAATTTATATTGCATTTGGTTGCACTATTTTTTTGAATAGCAGTAATTAATGATTTTGATAGGGGAAATGACAAAACTATTTTACATTCTGAATAAGTGATCTTCAAAATTCAATTCATTTTAGGTACTTGAAGGTAAAAATAATATTATATTTCGAAGTATGGTTTTTAGACTCGGTGAATCATTGTGGTTCATTTGGGTTTGAGTCAAATCACAACTCATTCACCGAGTTGGGAGCGAATTGGCCTGAATCGTCCAATTAGTCAGGAGTGAACGTGGGAGCTACTAATGGTGTCCAACTAGATTGGTTTAGAACAATAGTTGACATAGGCAAGTCGTATTTGACTCGTCTGATTCCTCAGTCAATGTTTTGGACCTACTCCCTTGCCATGGATCTAAGGAACACCATTGCAATTTGGTTATTACTTCCAAGCAATGTTGCATCTGAAGTCAGTTGCTTCAATCGCCATCTCTAGTTATAATTCAATAAAAATATAAGAACTCTTCTGTTGTTGGAGATTAACTGCTAATGGTCAGGTTGATCCCTCCACTCAACCTGACCCAACTGCACATCAAGTTGAGTAATTCAGAGTTTTTGAACGGAACATGGTTCAAGGCAATACGGTTTTGGAGTGCACCACTCGCCGGGGACCAAAATTGGTAGGATTAATCTTTGCATCTGTCTTTTTATTTCTGATTTGTTATGGTGATTTGCTTCGTTTGAAGTGAAATGGATAAGATTAGGATGGTATTGAGACATATCAGACGAGAATAAACCCATGCTTCAAGGTTGGGTCTTCTTTGCCACCACATAGCAGACTACAACACCTATCCTCCAAATGCACATACATGAAGAGAGCAGCAGCTCATGAAAGATGTGTTTCATTCACAAACCAATCAGGCCCATCACTCTTCAAGGACAAGCCATGGCTTCCATTGACATGGTTGACCTGAACATGCTTGGGCCCATTTGTCGTTAAGTCGTGATAACCACGAGAGACCATATGGTAGAAACCATAATACATGTTTATTCCATTAACAATGGCGAGAATACATAGAGAGAAGCTAGGTTCTGGCAGACATTTGTAGAAATCTTAAGAGATACACATCTTAATAAAATAAAAAAGGAAATGCCTTAATCTAGAAGGTTACCCCAAACAACTCTAACAAATCAAAACCATAACTTTAGGTCCACAACATAGATAGTTAACTTTAAATGGTACCACATGAGGATCCATCTGTGTACCTGCCACAGAGTAAAAGAAAAGAATAATTAAATTGTAGAATGTACCAAAAGATATCATTGAATATGTTCCTTTTTATGGCACTTGCTGAATTATCTTGTAACCATTTATTTCTGTGATAATAATCAGAGGGTTAGGATCTACCATCTTGAGAGATTAGTGTTGGAATCTCCATCCACAAATTGCCCATTCGTTCATCTAGTTAGGACACCATTCATCAGAGCCATGGATAAAAGACTATGACTCGGATTGACTCATTTGGCCCTGATTGACCTGAATGAGAGGTGACTTGGTGGGGTGATTCACATTCATTGGGAGTTACCAAGTCTGAGTTGTGAGTCTAAAAACTATGATCCAAGCCAGTAATCTCACATCCTCTTACATTTCCTTTTGTTGAATGCACCCTTTTCCTACATTTGGCGCATTGGAATGGTGTGGCAAAAGTACTAATCTAGATGCAACAATAGATTAAGCTATGCACAGGCATTCGAACCACTTCGGACCACCGTCCAACGTCGCCGCTCTGATGGAGGAAGGGGAATGGACCACCGTCCAACGTCGCCGCTCGATCAACCAATCCTTCTCCCTGTTTATCGCCAACATACCCTTCTCCTTCGGAGCATCCGACATCAAACCAATCTTCTCTAGATTTGGGGGGATTTCGGATATATACATCCCTAGTCTAAAGAACTCTTCCAGGAACAGAGGATTTGGATTTGTCCGTTTCCATCAGAGAGCGGATGCTCATGCTGCTATGCAAAGGCTTCAAGGATCCCTGCTCCAAGGACGCTCCATCATCATCCAAGAAGCCCGATCTCAGCAACCCCTCTCCTCACGCACCCATTTAAGCTATGCACAGGCCCTTCAATCACCCCATTCCTTCTCCCCTTCCCCTCTCCCACGAACAGGCCCTTCAATCATCCCACCCATACCCCAACCACCCAAACCTCCAACGATGTCGAACCTCACCATCCAAATCCCTCCTAACATCTCTGCATCTGGCCGTCGGCACCTCTCAAACTCTTTCATCGTTGTGCCTTTCCTCCCGTCTTGCTCGGTTACTCACCTGCTTGATTCCCTTAGATCATCACAGTTTGGAGCGGCCAAGGTGGAAATCGCTAGGGTTTCCACTCAATCCTTCCTTATCTCATTCCAATCCAGGACAAAAGCCCTAGCATTTCAAAAAAACTCTTTGTTGCATCAATCCATGGGGCTATACTCTGTAGCACCATGGTCACCTTCGGCCACCTCTACCATCAACGGGATCTGGATCCGAATTCAGGGAATCCCCCTGCATGTATGGTGCAAAGAAACCATTGACCAAATTGTAAGTGTATTTGGGTTAGTTGTTGAAATTGATCACCTCGCCCTCTCCTCCAGCTTTCTCATGTTTGCTCGAGTTAAGATCATCCCCACCTCTGGTTCGGATTTTCCTTCCATTCTAGATCTGGAAGTTGAGGGGCTTTCCTTCCCGATCATTGTCACCATTGAACCACCGATTTTAGCCGAAGCAAACAAACCCACTCACAATCAACTCAACCCCACCCCACCCAACCCAATAGCATCAGATCTCAGTGCTAGCACCTTGCCACCTAATGCTGCCATGGCTAGCAGAAAAGAATCCCCTCAATTCCCAGATACTGGCACCCCATTGGGTCAGCCTGCTGCGAGAGATATGCAAGCAGCTAACCAACCTGCGCTCAGCCAGGTCACCCCACTAGATGCTCGATGCTATGCCCCAACCTTGTCCACAAGGGCCTCTGATCCATCAGCTCATCTCACTCTCCCTTTGCATACCAATCTTACCAACTCCAATGCCTCCCACTACTCCAATGCCAACCCAATCACCGATCCTATCATCCAGCACCACACCTTATCAACCACTGACAGCCTTTCCCTAACTTTCCATCCTCACCATGACCATCCATCAGCAAACCAGGGACCCACCAACACCCCACATTGCCGCTCACCCTCCACTTCTTCCAACCCAAAGCATTCCTCCACGTCCAAGCAGAACCCCACACATATCTGCGCTCCCCAACCTTGTCAGGATCTCCCTGACCTCGCATTGGAGGTTGGCGATCAGATTTTCAAGACGAAAGAGAACAGGAGTGATGATATTGAGAGATGGTCTTGGCCTGGCATCCACCTTTCCAGCAACTGGGAACCTCTACAATCTGACAAGAACTCTGAATCGAATGAAGACACCAATTCATCCATTTACAGCTCAGACTCATACTCTGATCCCGATGATCCTCCTACCCCCATCTGCAACACGGAGGATGCTATGGTTCTCTGGGTTGATATGAACGATCTCCCAAATCAATATACTCATGCTCCCAAATCGGATGTTATGCGGATTTCTCAGAACACTAACAGTCAAAAGGAAAAATCAGCTAGCAGGAAAATATCTCGGATTGCAGGGCTTAGGAGGATGACCAAGGCGCCAGGCTGGGATTCTGATGTCTAGTATCCTTTCTTGGAACGTGCGGGGAGCTGGAAATGCTCCGACCGTGAGGCACCTGAAAAGATTGACTCGAACCAAGAAGACAGCCATCCTCCTTCTCCAAGAACCCATGGTTAGGCTCAATAGGAGATCTCAGCTTGCAGCTAAACTCGGTTTTCACCACTCAATTACAGAGAATATTACAGATGGGAAGATTTGGATCTTGTACAATCCCCCGTATCAGCTTCAAACCATCTCAGCTGCCAAGCAGTGCATTACGCTTCGGGTATCAACTGATGATAGCAATCTTACCTTCACCATTTCAGTCATCTATGCGGCTTGCACCAGAATAGAGAGGCTCCATCTTTGGGGCGAGTTATCTGCTATGTCCAGAATCATCAGCGGTCCTTGGATTGTGTGTGGTGACTTCAATGCCACTACCAATCTTGATGAGAGAATTGGCAGCCAAGCTTCAGATACCAGGAGCATGGAAGAATTCAGATCTGCCATCGGAGATGCAGGCCTGATTGATGCAGGATTTTTAGGATCCAAATTCACATGGTGCAATAATAGAGCAGGGCAAAGCCGCCGGTGGGCCCGCCTCGACCGTATGCTCTTTAATGCCGACTGGCTTCAATCTTACCCAACCACCAAAGTGGAGCACCTTCCCCGGGTATTCTCTGACCATTCCCCTCTGATTCTCTCCCTCGAAGCGCCCAGAGGTAACAGCCCTAGACCCTTTAAATTCCAAAACATGTGGGTGCTTCATGATGATTTTCACAGGTTAGTTGTAGACTCTGGCAGCAAGATATCCAAGCTACTCCGCTGGTCAAATTGCAGCTTAAACTAAAAAGATTGAAATCAGCCCTGCGTGGCTGGAACCATAGTGTTTTTGGCAACATTTTCCAAAATATCAAGATCGCAGAAGATCAGATCATTGTCGCTGAGGCCAACCTGCTGCACTCTAGATCTGATGAAGACAGAATTAGCCTCAATCTGGCTCATGCCTCCCTCAAGAAAGCTCTCTTCCAGGAAGAGATTTTTTGGAAACAGAGATCCAGGATCTCATGGCTGAAAGATGGCGATCGCAACACCAAGTTTTTCCATGCCTCTGTTCTGGATAAGAGGAGAAGATCGTCCATCAACTCCATCCTTCTCCCCTCGGGTCAAACAGTTCAATCTATTTCTGATATCGGTGCTGAAGCAATTAAATTTTTCTCTGACAGCTTCACTTCCAGAACTTCTCAAATTCATGATAGCCTGCTCGAATGCATTCCATCCTTAATTTCAAGATCCATGAATGCTCACCTGCTGCACCCTCCCTCTCTGGATGAGGTTAAGAAGGCTGTCTTCGCTATCCCGTCAGATAGTGCGCCGGGCCCGGATGGGTTCTCTGGAGGATTCTTCACCTCTTGCTGGGACATCATCCATGATGATATCCTTCAAGCTGCGATCGATTTTTTCAAGGGAAGCCTAACCCCAAGAGCTTTTCACTGCACTTCCATTTTTCTCATCCCTAAGAAGATAAATGCTTCATCTTTTTCCGATTATCGTCCAATCAGTTTGTGCAATTGTATCCAAAAGATCCTCTCCAAGCTCCTAGCTACCAGGCTAGCTAAGATCCTCCCATCAATTATTTCAGATGAACAGAGTGCTTTCGTCAAGAATAGGTCCATTGTCGAAAGCATCTCCATAGCCTCTGAAATGGCCACTGATATCGACCGGAAAGTTTATGGAGGGAATGTCATTTTCAAGCTCGATATGGAAAAAGCCTATGATAGAATGGAATGGCCTTTCATTGATGCTGTTCTCCTCAAATTCGGATTCCACCCCGATTGGATCCAATTATCCAGACAATGTTGGGTAGGGAGCTGGTTCTCCATCATTATCAATGGGGAATCGTTTGGCTTCTTTCAATCTTCTAGGGGCCTTCGCCAAGGAGATCCTTTATCCCCTGCCATATTCATCATCGCTGCTGAGGTTCTGAGTCGAGGCATTAAAGATCTCTTCCTCACTCGGAGTTGCCTTCCTTACAAACTCCCTTCAAGCTGCCCCATTATATCCCATCTTCTTTTTGCTGATGATACAATTATCTTCTTGAATGGCAGGAAGTCCTCGATCCGCTCCGTACTCGCCTTCATCCATTCCTATGAGAAGGCGTCAGGACAATGTATGAACCCCTCCAAGAGCTGTTTCATTCTCCCCAAGAAGGCTTCCATGGCAAAAGCTAGACAGGTTTCAAGCATCACTGGATTCCAGCGTTCAACCCTCCCCATTGTCTACCTCGGAGTTCCTCTCACCAAAGGGAGAATCCGGTACCAACACCTTCTCCCCATTCTCCATAAGATTGATCTCAGGATCGCTGGTTGGAAGGCCAAACTGTTGAACCAGGCAGCCAAGCTGACTCTCATCAATCATGTTCTCTCAAGCATGCCTATGCACATCCTCTCAGCGATCAACATTCCAAAGCTAGCTTCGAAGCACATAGAGAAATCCCTCGCTTCATTCTTCTGGGGGACAGCGGAAGGGATTAAAAAGCATCACTGGGTTAGCTGGCCCGACATCTGTTATCCCAAATCTGAAGGTGGTCTAGGGATACGTCGGATCAACGACACTATGCAGGCCTTCCGCTGCAAGATGGCCTGGAGGCTGATTGAGGGGAAATCTCAGTGGGCTAATTTTTTTGCTGCCAGATACCTCCAGAAATTTCTGCTATCTCCCAGCTCTGCTAGAAACTACGGTTCTAGTATTTGGAAGGACATCAGAACCTCCCTCCCCTTTACCATCCTTAATTCTAGATGGTTGGTCGGTTCGGGCAATATTCAGTTTTGGCTTCACAACTGGACAGGTCAGGGCCTTCTCATCAGCATGGCATCTTCCCAACCTCAGCCTCAAGGCAGAACAGCTCCTCTCTCAGACTTCTGGGACTCTTCTGGCACCTGGAACCTGACCCAAGTAGACAGCTTCCTCCCCCATCAGATTATCCGATCGATCCATGACAGATGATATCTTTTTATCAAATAGAAGGGACAGGCTCTCCTGGAATCTCTCTCCCAATGGAAACTTCTCCACGAAATCTGCTTGGAACTCCCTTCGGGCGCCTGTGCCCAAGCAAGCCACTGTCCATCCGGGCGTGGAACAAATGCATTCCCTCTAAAATTTCCGTTTTTACGTGGAAAGTCGTGCATAAAGCCATCCCTGTAGACGTGGCCATCCAACATATTAGGATCAGTCTGGCATCTTGCTGTGTGTGTTGTGGTTCAACTTCCGACGAACCCATGTCAACTTCCTATGCCTATTCCCATTCCCATCCTTTTGCAGATTCACCTACGGCTGCCAACCCACCTCACCATCAGCCTCCACCCCCAATCCCAACAATCCCAGCGTAGCTTCGGCCCTCCCCACTAACCAAGTTGAAGATCTCAACCACTTGTTCTGTCATAGCCATGTTGCGTCTTTCGTCTGAACCACTTTGCCAATTTATACCGAATCCAACTCAACCATTCTCACACCATCCAGGAGCGCATTAACCAATGGTTTGCTACTGCTTCTTCCTCCTCCCTCCGTCGAACCATTTGTGGCCTCGCCCCGCCTTTCATCGTCTGGGAAATTTGGCTAGGGAGGAATGGCGCCAAGTTTGAAAACCGTCCTTTCATAGCATCTGAGATTATTAATAGAGTCTGTAAATGGCTTCTTGAAATTGGTTCCCATCTACTGAACGTTCAGCCTGTCGTATGGTCCAATCTAGTTGTACAAGGATTTTCCAGGTTCTCGTCCCCCTCCCATTTGCCAGCTAGCAAGGCTACAGTCATTCGCTGGCTATATCCAGCTGAGAACTGGATTAAATTAAATGTTGATGGCTCTGCACGAGGAAATCCTGGCCCCGGTGGTGGTGGAGGTGTTTGTCGGAACCATGCCGGCAATTTCATTTTTGCTTTTCACCATTCATTTGGTCAGATCTCGAACATGCAAGCCGAAGCCCGTGCGATGGTTGTTGGCCTCAATATATGCAGGGACTTGGGGCTCAGATCTATTATCGTTGAAACCGACTCTCGTACCCTCTTTGAAGCTGTCTCCAATCAATCAGCCTCCTGTGGTTGGAAGTTGTGGTACACCCTTGATGCGATCCATCGAATCAAACAGTCCCTTAACCTCACTTTTAGCCACACATTCGGGAAGGTAATTCTGTGGCGGATGGCCTCGCCAATATTGCTAGCAGTGGCACCCCGGATAGAATCTTCCTCAACTCAGCTGACCTTCCAAGGCGTATCAAAGGTTTTTTGTTTCTTGACAAGGCCGGTGTGGGTCAAATTCGGCTTAGCAAACGCAAGACAGGGATAGGCTAACTCCTGTCTTCTAATTTTTTATTTTATTTTATTTTGGTCTCCCCTGTTTAGCTTGCTCATCTTCTATATGATAGGTGCGGCCCGGTCTTTTGTTTGTAGTGGCCCACCCGAATGGTTGTACATCTCAAGTTCCTTCAATACATTCTCTATTTAAAAAAAAAGAAAAAAAAAAAAGAAAAAAAGATGCAACAATAGGAGTACTGGTCCATAAATGATTTTTATTTTTATTTATTGTTTTGATTTATGTAAATATCATATCTCAACAACAGCAACACCAGCAGCAGCAACAACAACAACAACAATCACGATAATGATAAATAGTAGTAACTTTAAGCATTTAATATTAATACTCTAAATCTATTTTACAATGCAAGTAGTGGAGAACATTTTCGCGCCTGCAATTAGTTTCCAACGGTGAATAACTTGGTGCATTCAAGGGATATGGAGAGAGATTTTATAAAGTCATGAGCATATTTGAAATTCAAAAATATGTGTTATACATTATGCAGTTAATATTTCACCTGCGAATGCCACTGGAGTGTTTGTATTTTCTGAAAAAAGCTAAAAACCCTTTTTATTTTTCAAAAAATGGTGTGGCCAACAAGGGCCCCACCAGCTTCATATATGGAGAAGAGGAAAAAAGCTAAAAACCTTGATGAGCCTCAACTTCTCTCTAACCAAAAGCGACTTCCCTCAATAATAGTTGGTAACTCATAGCTAAGTGCCACGTGGGGGAACTTTCATGAGATCCATGCTGTCCATCAGGTCACTGGCGCATTCTAACTATTAAACCCAAAAATCGTGATAATCCAAAACTTAGGTGGTCCACATCATAGGAAACATTTAAAAAGGAACTCTCACCATTACTTTTGCGCCTAGCTTAGTGTTAGTGTGTCATCCAACCATTCATTTGGTGTTCCTTGTCATGATAAAAGAATTATGGAGTTACAGTACTTAAAGATTTGGGTTATATATACCACATAAATTTAGAGGTTTTTGGTGTGAGTTTACAAAGTGGCCCATTTGAGAGTTGAATCAGCCTGATTTTTCAAATCATGACAACCAAGGTAAACAAACAGTTAAATCAGCTTAATTTTTCTAATCATAACGACCAAGGTATGTTTACCTAATAAACATCATAGATTTTAAGCACATTAGGTTGTAGCTTCTTAAAAGTACCCAAGTGTTTTGGACCTTCCCATCCATCTCTCTTCATTTTCATCCAGCGTGTGTGTAGGTGCAAGAATGGATCAATTGAAACTGTTCAATTAAATATATCTACATATATACATATGTATATATGTATGCATATGCATATGTATATGTACATACATATACGTATATCTATACACACATGTGCATAATAATAAGAGCTTGGGTTTCCTTGTTGTGACTAACATGGAACTTTCTTATCATCCACCTAGTTTGTAACATGGGTGGCCCACGGTTTTTTTAATCCAAGCCATTGATCTGTGGACATGTGCGCGGAAAACAAATCTCTGAAAGGGGAAGATCCTCACCATCGACTCTTTCGGCTATATGTGGATTTCTTCTCAACCATTCATTGCATGCCAACAATGGAAAGGTTAGAGCTGACCAATTGCAAATACTTCATCGATCGATCCATTATAGGTGCGATCAGATCAATGGCTTGGATAAAACAGCCATGTCCTCACGTCCATAAACTAAGTGCACATCAGGAAAATTCATGGTTCATCACAAACAGCAGATTTGGCCACATCTGATAACATCAACGAAACCATAATTGGATAAATAAGATAGAATTGACCTGAGCATTTCATCCAACAGGTGAACTCTTCCATCTATGTCATGTATGTCCCTAGCACCAAAAAAAAAAGGCACACATGCCGTTGAATGATCCGAGACATCTGATTGCTAGACTTTTCCCCTCCAAACATCAGTCCATCTCGCATAACCTTCTTATTTTGCCATCTGTTCGTTTGTCAGTCATGAAAGAGAAGAATAAGCATTTGGAACTTATATTGGTAGCCTTCTTGGAAATATAAATGAGAAATGATCCAACTTTAAAAAAGTACTCTGTAATTAAGTTACTATGTTAGCTAGCTCCTTGTTGCATTGGGACGATACTGGAATGGTCTATTTAATTGGATCAACATGCATTTTGTGCGCAAAAATAATATTGATAAGAGCGATCGGCATGGATGTGATGTTTAGGATTACGTGGAAAATGTGAATATTTTAGAACCATATGTAATGCTGATGGCCCTGCAAATAGATTATTCAAATTATTCATAGAACCTATTCTTTTGTAAGCAATTTTGACTATCCATTTATATGATGTTTAGGATCACCTGATCACTGTGATGCTCGCATGGCAGCCTATGAAATGTGTACAGGACCTAATGAATAGTTGAGATTGATCAATTAGATTATTAGAACTCATCCCAATGCAGGTAAGATAAATAGTTTATAATGTGTTGGTTTTTTTTTTTTTTTCAAAATATAAATAAAAGAAATGGCAGCAGCATGTAAGAGAGTGGTATCTATATAAGAATGGGCTGGAATACGACACCTTCTATTTTGTTGAAATGGTTGATTCTTCTTTCTCAGCTTCATCATCATCATCAGATTCTTCTTTTTCAGATTCTTTATCATCATCGTCAGATTCTTCATCATCATCATCGTGGTCGTGGGCGTCTTCTTCTCCTTCTCCTTCTACATCATTATCATCGATGTCGGTGTCATCTTCATCATCATCACCATTGTTGTTGTTATTGTCCTTGTCGTTGTCATCAGCATCATCGTTTCCTTCCACTTCTTTGAAAAGGGGGAGTAGGAGAGGTTTAGTGGAAGGATCGTCCCATTGCAATATATCCCACCACTTTCCTGTTCCCCTAATCTCTCCTTTAAAAGCCACAGATGAAGTGCCGATGGAGAAAGGGATCTTCTGAAGCTTAGGACAACCTTTTATTGTAATGGAGACCATAGAAGTGCACATAATTACCTTGCTGCAAATCTTCTTCAGATTCTTTAACATAGGCAATGTGATGGGAATGTCATTGTTGCTGCCATATGTTGCTGCAGTTATCTCTTCTTCTTTCTCCTCGGCTACCAACTCTTCCATCCCATTGCATTCTTCGATGTAAATTTTTTCAAGGTTCCGGAGGTTCTTCAACCACCCAACAGAAAAGAGACTCTTCAACCTGTGGCATTGAGCGATGAATATGGTCTTCAAGCTTCGAAAGATGCCAGGTGTTGCAAATCCCTGACAAACAGTTCGCAGATTTGGTAGTTCTCCAAGGATTAAGTGCTCTACGGTGGCGAGTAAAGAGACATTATCTTTGACTGACAAAACGGACTTCACACAGCTGCAGTCAGCAATAAGGCAAAATTTCAATCCCCCTACATTCAGTAAAGAGAGAAGCGAGAGTCGGGAGAAATTTGTGCATTCACTAATGACCAACTCAACTGTGTTGGCAGGCAGAAAGAGAGGACTTCTTTTAGTGCCAACTGGCAGCTCATTGAGCACTACCACATGCTCCAACTCATATAAAAAGTCGATTTCATCTATTTCCAAGTAAGGAGGAGAACTATGATCACCATCTCCTACCAAGAAAGAGAATTTCTTCAACTTTCGCCACTGCCCAGATTGGACATAATATGAGAAGGTGACCAGGTTAGTAAAAGAGAGTCCAAGATGAACCAACAGAGTTAGACTTGCAATCTCATCTAATACGTTTCTTTCTTGGGCCTTTAATGGCTGAATAAATTTGTTAAACGATGCCGTAAACTGTTCAAGACGGAGAAGCTTAGATATTACTCCTGCCTCAATCCTTTCCAAATTGCACGATAAGTCAAGGAATCTTAGGTTTGCTAATCCTTCCATTCCGTGAGGAAGTGCCTCGATGTTTGTGGAAGAGAGGTCCAACAGCCTCAGCTCTTTTAGTTTTCCTAGTGAAGGAACTGTGGATAAATTGCTGCAGTCTCTTAGTTCCAGTGCATGGAGGTTCACCAAATCAGAAAGTGAGTCAGGCAGGCACCTGATGAGAGCATCGGAGAGATCAAGAACTCTGAGGCCACGCATATGCTGAAACAAGGATGGAGTGATATGACCTTTAAGTGGATTACCTTGCAAAAACAAGGTAGTGAGTTTATAGCAGTTCGGCGTTACGGAGAGGCTGTTGATTCTGTTGCTCATCAATGAAACCCTCTCAACATCTCCTAACCATTCATCATCTTTCATAGGCTCTTCCATTCCGTTCCCAGCCTTGACTATGAAGCAAGGTTTATGCTTGGCTATACCGATTGCCATATCCCTAAGCAAGTCATGCATCTTTATACACTTAACCGAATCATCATTGATGAAAGTTTCTAGCATGCAAGCACGTACGAGTCTGTTCACTATGGAATGCCCGTTGTCAAATTCAACTTCAATATTTCTTTCTTCATCTATTAATCCCTCACAAATCCAATATTTAATCACCTCTTCTACAGGGATCTCATAATCTTCTGAATACAATGAGCAGTACAAGAAACAAGCACGACTCTTGTCATTGCTCAAGCGGTCATAACTGAACTTTAGACGCCCAAAGACATCATCCTCCATACCTTTGATTTCAATCACCGACTCTTTCAATTGCTTCAATGCATTCCTCCATTCATGAATATCATCAACATCTCTAAGAGCCCCACCAACTGTGATAAGTGCCAGTGGTAGACCTCCACATTCTTTAGGCACAAGCTTTGCGAGATCTTGTGCTTCTGATGCCAGCACCACGTTGTTACCAATATGTTCTTTGAATAAAACCCATGCTTGTTCTTCAGAAAGTACTTCTACTTTAATGTTTTTATCTGTCTTCATTTGACGACAAACATTCAATGACCGACTTGTCAATGCTATCTTGCAACCATTTTCTTTATCAGGTTTAGGAATTCCAACTTTTTCTAGTGAAAAATCCTCCCACATATCATCTAGGATGAGCAAAAACTTCTGCCTCTTCAGTAATGCTTCATATAATGCTGCTGCTCGGCTCACTTCATCATCACCCTCTTGCAAGTCCAATTCAACTTTCTTGGCAATATCTGCTTGTAGCCTATTTAAATTAAGATCTCGGGACACAGTCACCCAGATAATACTATAAAAAGCTTGGCATCCTTGAGACGATTGTTAATGTTCATCATAATGGTCGTCTTCCCGACCCCTCCCATTCCATATACGCCAATCATTCCTATTTTTACATCCATTATACAATCCAAAATCTGCTCTAAAGTCTTTTTGGTTGATGTTTCACCTTCTAGAGATGTTGTGGGCCGGGTAAGGTATGTACTGTTGCTGGTAGCTGATCAACTGCAACCCCACCCTCGAATAAACTTTTTTGCTTGAGCTTGTCCACTTCAGAAGCTTTTTCCATAGCTCTTTTGCTTAGTTTTCGCCTGTGTAACAATTGGTCACACATCCTTTGCAGCATCTCTCACATTCATCAAATTCTTTCTCAATGACTGTCACTTCGTTTTTAACATTTTCGACATCTTTCAACCAATTGTTCACTTCTTCCCGGGGAACCCTCCGTTGCAGCTTAGCTCTCTCAATTTCATTACTCACATCATTTTCTTTACTAGTTAGTTCATCCGTCTTCTCTCTCAAATTCTCCACATTTTTATTTAGATTCTTCACATAACTTATCTGTCGAGCAAGAGGACCCCACAATAACTTCACGACTTCAAGAACAGGCGTAAAAAAATCCATAGTCACTGAAATAGACAATGAAGGTGGACATATCATACCTTGAATGTTGGAACAACTAAGAGTAAATGGAAAAAAAAGAAAAGAAAAAAAAGCACAACAATTCAAATTAGAAAGAAAGAAAAACATAAAAGAAATGAGTTTGACTGTAAGTTATTTGTAGCAATTGACATAATAAGTTATCAAAAAGAGTAATTTTCATTTCATATAGACATAAATTTATCATAATGTATATATATACTGTCAGGCTGTGTTTGGAGTCCAACAAAAATTCAGCTCATCTCTTTTTATTTGACATCAATTTCATATTAATTAGAGATTATAATTTATATAAATTTCTGGGCATATTTTTAATCCCAAATATGATCTTTAATACATAACTAGCACTAAATAAAATCAGATGAACTCATTTTTAAGTGGCATCCAAACTGGCCCATAGGCCCTTAATTCTTAATTTTTAAAATAATAATCTTATAAATTAAAATTTCATTTTATTTTTTTGAAATAACCAAAGTAAACAACATGTTTAGAATATGATGTAGAGCGGGCCGCGGATACTTTCATGTCCAAGATGGATCAGAGAAGGCCCGATCAGAGGCAGAAGTCGTCAAGACCATCAGAACCTTAAAACGGGCATATCTCGCAAACCGGAATGAGTTACTCAACATACCATATAGGATTTTGGGATAGGACGAACTACTTTAGCCAACCAACCTGGCTATGCCGGCTTACCCACACTGAATTTGAGAGATTCCATCAGATCGACGGTCAAATTCCATGTTTCTTTCCGTTTTTTTATAAATAGTAAGTTTTAGTTTGATTATAACTCGTCATCCGTTGGGCTTTAGGAGTTGTGTCCAACATGAAAAGTGCTTAGAGTAATTAGGAGAATAACGTGGTTAAGCCACATAGGAAACTTACTATAAAACGTAAATTTACTATTTATAGTAAGTTACGAATTTCTAGGAGTTTTAGTTTTAGTTTGCTTCTAATTTCTCTTCTATTGCTTGGTATCCCTATTTAAAGGGTTGTGAACTCGTATATTTCAATTAATCAATCAATTTCAAATTTTATAGAATTTATTTCTATTTTGCTTGCTTTCTTTCTCGTGGATTCGAGAAGTCTCTGTGAGGAGTCCAGAGAAGTTCCGTAGATTCGGAACAGTTATTCCCTTGAGGAAGACGGTGCAAAGAATGGAAGCTTTCCACCGGGAGAGTCAGTTGACCATGAAAGGGCTGTAGACAACCCTCAACCGTATTGCGAATGGGCTAATTCCACCCTAAGCCCTAGGTGATGCACAACCGCCCGTGGTTGCTACGCGACACAACTCCGATTTTCGTAGAGCACTACCAGTGGTGAATCGTAGGGTTATACCAGATAATGCGAATTCTAGTGACGATGACCTTAATAAAGGCTTTGCCTGACAAACAACCCAGGGAGGTGATCGTTTATCGTGTTAAAAGAGACTATCGAGGTAAGGTTGAACTTCCTAGTTTCAATGGTTTATTATGCATAAAAGATTTTCTCGACTAGCTTGCCAAAGTAGAACGATATTTTAATTATATGGATGTGCCAAAAGGTAAAGTTGGTATCATTCAAATTAAAATCCGGTGTTTCTGCATAGTGGGAGCAATTACAACTCTCACGTGTCCGACAGAACAAGGCACCCATCTCATCATGGTTATGGATGAGACGTCTTCTTCGATTACAGTTCCTCCCTAGTGATTACGAGCAAGTATTGTTCCAACAATATCAAAATTATCAATTGAGGAGTCAAACCATCATAGATCTTACTGAAAAATTCCAGCGGTTGGCAACATAGAATAACCTGTCAGAAACTGAATCGCATGCAGGCCACCACATTGATCGTGAGGAAGCTGTTATTCATGTCAAAGAAAGAAATAGAATTACAACGAGACAACATCTTTCGAACGAGGTGCATTGTAAGCCAAAAAAGTCTTTAATGTGATTATCGATGTCAGGAGTAGTGAGAATCTCGTGTCGAAAATAATCGTGGAAAAGCTGCAACTGAAAACAGAAAAGCATTCATCTCCTTACACGATTGGATGGATCAAGGGGGTTAATAAAATAGAGGTAACAGAAAATGCATTGTCTCATTTTCAATTGGTAAAAATTATAAGGATCAAGTACTTTGTGACGTAATCGACATGAAAGTTTGTCATATGTTTACTTGGTCAACCATGACAAAATAATATTGATGTGATTACTACGCATAGAGGTCAGGATAACGTATTTACATTTACTAAAGACGGTAGAAAGATTGGTCTTCTCCCTATGGGAAGGGAGAACCAACCCAAGACTTCTAAAGTGGAGGGACAATCTCTCACAACTGAATAGGTTTTTGTTAAACAATCTGAGGAAACAAGAGATATATATCCATTAGTTGAAAAGAAAAAATATGTGAAGCCTGTGAATATCACAAAGGATTTGAAACCAGTATTGTAAGATGGACAATCTCTCACAATTGAACAGACTTTTATTAAACAATCTGAGGAAACAAGAGATATATATCCATTAGTTGAAAAGAAAAAATATGTGGAGCCTGTGAATATTCCAGAAGATTTGAAACCAATATTGCAGGAGTTCAAGGCAATTGTGCTCGATGAACTCCCTAATAAATTGCCTCCCATACGAGATATACAAAACTACATTGATCTTGTCACAAGGATAAGTCTGCCTAATTGCCCACATTATCAGAAGGAATATGAGATCTTGAAGGCAGAAGTGAAGGAACTGATTCTTATTAGACAAGTCAAGGAGAGCATGAGTACATGTATTGTGTCAACTCAAGAGCCTAATGTCATGTACAAGAAAATGACTAATAAACATTGACATCAAAAGTTATCTCAGAATTATAAACCAAGTCCCATGAGTAACTCAATGACGAGTTTTTTCCAAGTGGAGGTGTCTGATGTAGAACGTGTCATAGATACATACCTAGCATGGTTGGATCAAAAGAAGGTGGACTATAAATTGATCGTAACTTTTGATCCGGGTATCGTTACGGCGCACCAGACCAAGTATCATGAACCGAAGCGGCATGAGAACTCGAGGACGAGTTCTTTTGAAGTGGAGGGGACTAATGTAGAGCGGGCCGCGGATACTTTCAGGTCTAAGATGGATCAGAGAAGGCCCGATCAGAGGCAGAAGTCGTCAAGACCGTCAGATCCTTAAAACGAGCATATCTCGCAAACTGGAATGAGTTACTCGACGTACCATATATAATTTTGGGGTAGGACGAGCTACTTTAGCCAACCAACCTGGCTGTGCTAGCTTGCCCACACTGAATTTGCGAGATTCCATCAGATCGACAGTCAAATTCCATGTTTATTTCCGTTTTTACTATAAATAGTAAGTTTTAATTTGATTATAACTCTTCGTCCGTTGGGCTTTAGGAGTTGTGTCCAACATGAAAAGTGCTTAGAATAATTAGAAGAATAACGTGGATAAGCCACATAGGAAACTTACTATAAAAAGTAAATTTACTATTTATATAGTAAGTTACGAATTTTTAGGAGTTTTAGTTTTCGTTTGCTTTTAATTTCTCTTCTATTGCTTAGTATCCCTATTTAAAGGGTTGTGAACTCGTTTATTTTAATTAATCGATCATTTTCAAATTTTAAAAATTTATTTCTATTTTGCTTGCTTTCTTTCTCTTGGATTCAAGAAGTCTCTGTGAGGAGTCTAGAGAAGTTCCGTGGATTCGGAACAGTTATTCCCTTGAGGAAGACGGTGCTCGACCTTACGTCCTTCCCTACGTCAGTTTCGTATCAAAACGAGGACTCCCCTCTGGCCGATAGCAAACAACGAAGGTATAGACCAAAATCTTGTAGATGGTGATCCAAGGATTCATTATCTTTTGGAAAGAATGAAAACTTCCCACCGGGAAAGTTAATTGACCATGCAAGGGCTGCAGGTAACGCTCAACCTATTGCGGATGGGCTAATTCTGCTCCAATCCCTAGGTGATGCTCAACCACCCATGGTTGCTACATGACACGACCCCGATTTTCGTAGAGCACTACCAGTGGTGAATCGTAGGGTTATACCAAATAATGTAAGTTCTAGCGACAAGGACCTTGATGAAGGCTTTGCCCGACAACCAACCTATGGAGGTGATCGTTTATATTGTGCTAAAAGAGACTATCGAGGTAAGGCCGAACTTCCTAGTTTCAATGGTTTATTATGCATAAAAGATTTTCTCAACCGGCTTGCCAAAGTAGAACGACATTTCAATTATATGGATGTGGCAGAGCATAAAACGGTGAAGTTGGTATCATTCAAATTAAAATCCGGTGCTTTTGCATGGTGGGAGCAATTACAACTGTCACGTATCCGACAGAACAAGGCGCCCATCTCATCATGGTTACGGATGAGACGCCTTCTTCGATCACGGTTCCTCCCTGGTGATTATGAGCAAGTATTGTTCCAACAATATCAAAATTTTCAACTGGGGAGTCGAACAATCATAGATCATACTGAAAAATTCCAACGGTTAGCAACACGGAATGACTTGTCAAAAACTGAATCGCAGGCCACCACATTGATCATGAGGAAGCTGTTACCCGTGTCAAAGAAAGAAATAGAATTACAACGAGACAACATCTTTCGAATGAGGTGCACTGTAAGCCAAAAAGTCTGTAATGTGTTCATCGATGTCAGGAGCAGTGAGAACCTCGTGTCGAAAATAACAGTGGAAAAGCTGCAACTGAAAATAGAAAAGCGTCTGGATCAAGGAGGTTAACAAAACAGAGGTAATCGAAAATGCATTATCTCGTTTTCAATTGGTAAAAATTATAAGGATCAAGTACTTTGTGACGTAGTCGATTTGTAAGTTTGTCGTATGTTACTTGGTCAACCATAACAAAATAATATTGATGCGATTGTTACACATAGAGGTTGGGATAACGTGTTTACATTTACTAAAGAAGGTAGAAAGATTGGTATTCTCCCTATTGGAAGTGAGAACCAACCCAAGACTTCTAAAGTAGAGGGACAATCTCTCACAATTGAACAGGTTTTTGTTAAACAATCTGAGGAAACAAGAGATATATATCCATTAGTTGAAAAGAAAAAATATGTGGAGCTTGTGAATATCCCAAAGGATTTGGAACCAGTATTGTAAAATGGATAATCTCTCACAACTGAACAGGCTTTTGTTAAACAATTTGAGGAAACAAGAGATATATAGTCTTTAGTTGAAAAGAAAAAATATGTGGAGCCAGTGAATATCCCAGAAGATTTGAAACTAATGTTGTAGGAGTTCAAGACAATTGTGCTTGATGAACTTTCTAATAAATTGCCTCTCATACGAAGTATACAAAACCACATTGATCTTGTCACAGGGATAAGTCTTCCTAATTGCCCACATTATCAGAAGGAATGTGAGATCTTGAAGGCAGAAGTTAAGGAACTAATTCTTACTAGACAAGTCAAGGAGAGCATGAGTACATGTATTGTGTCAACTCAAGAGCCTAATGTCATGTACAAGAAAATGGCTAATAAGCATCGGCATCAAAAGTTATCTCAGAATCATGAACCAAGTCCCTTGAGTAACTCGAGGACGAGTTTTTTCCAAGCGGAGGGGTCTGATGTAGAACGTGTCATGGATACATTCCTAGCATGGTTGGACTAAAAGAAGGTGGACTATAAATTGATCGTAACTTTTGATCTGGGTATCGTTACGGTGCACTAGACTGAGTATCATGAACCGAAGCGGCACGAGAACTCGAGGACGAGTTCTTTTGAAGTGGAGGGGACTGATGTAGAGCGGGCCGCTGATACTTTCATGTCTAAGATGGATCAGAGAAGGCCTGATCAGAGGCAGAAGTCGTCAAGACCGTCAGAACCTTAAAACGGGCATATCTCGCAAACCGGAATGAGTTACTCGACTTACCATATATGATTTTGGGGTAGGACGAGCTACTTTAGCCAACCAACCCAACTATGCCGGCTTGCCCACATTGAATTTGCGAGATTCCATCAGATCGGCGGTCAAATTCCATGTTTATTTCCATTTTTATTATAAATAGTAAGTTTTAGTTTGATTATAACTCTTCATCCATTGGGCTTTAGGAGTTGTGTCCAACATGAAAGGTGTTTAGAATAATTAGAAGAATAACATGGTTAATCCACATAGGAAACTTACTATAAAAAGTAAATTTACTATTTATAGTAAGTTAAGAATTTTTAGGAGTTTTGGTTTTAGTTTGCTTCTAATTTCTCTTCTATTGCTTGGTATCCCTATTTAAAGGGTTGTGAACTTGTATATTTCAATTAATCAATCAATTTTGAATTTTATAGAATTTATTTCTATTTTGCTTGCTTTCTTTCTCGTGAATTCAAGAAGTCTCTGTGAGGAGTCTAAAGAAGTTCCGTGGATTCAGAATAGTTATTCCCTTGAGGAAGATGGTGCTCGACCTCACGTCCTTCCCTGCATCAGAATATTGTCCGCTCTTTTCTATCTTATGTTTTTTCTTGCATGTTCACCTCTAAATGAACAAGAGTTGAAGAGCCTTCATAGTGCACTAGCATTGGTACAATCTCCATTTTGTAGACCATGGATAAAATGATTAGGGTTATCAAATCAGAATTGATTCTTTAGAGGAATGGAGAACAAAGAGGTAGGGGCATAAGATTAATGGTCTAATCCTGGGCCAAGCTCATAGTGGTCAAAGCTCTGTGGACCCCACCATGATGTATTTTCTTTTAAAAAAAAAAAAATTTTGTATTTTTTTACGTCCATCCATTTTTTTGGATCATTTTAGGGCATGGCCCCAAAAATGAGGTAGATCCAAAGCTCAAGTGGATCACACCATGAGAAGTAGAAGAGATTGAACACCCAGTTGAAAACTTATTGCACGTGGTCTATGAAAGTTTTCGATCAAGCTGATTTTTGTGTGTTCCCTTCATCCAAGTTTATGTGACTTTATGAACAGGTTAGATGTCAAATAAACATTACGGTGGGCACTATGAAGTTTCAATTGTGGGACTCATCATCGCCACTTGCTATGGTGAGGTCCACGAAGTTTCAGTGGTTGGACTCATCATTGCCACTTTCTATCGTGAGGTCCGCTTGAGCTTTGGACCAGCATTTTTTTGGGTTCATTCTGGAAAATGAGATAGAAAAATAAATGGATGACGTGGATAAAACACATACATCATGGTGAGGCCCACAAAGCTTTGGATCAAGCTGATTTGTGTTTTTTCCATTCATCTGGGTCTGTATGACCTAATCAACAGATTGGATGTCAAATAAACAGTAGTGGGCCTTAGGAGGATTTTAATGGTGGATATTCAATCACCATTGTTTTCCTGTGGTGTGGTCCACCTGAAATTTATATCCCTCTCATTTTTTATTTTATTTATTATTTTTTTTTTTTAAAACATGCCGGAGGCATGCATTAATAGCCATTTGATCATATCTTTTTTTTTTTTTTTTTGGAAATCTCCATTAACTGTAGGGGCTTTACAAATGATGGATCTTCTAAGCAGTGCACAGGGACAAAAGACCGGTACGTTATCATAAAGGCAACACAAAGCATCACGAAATGTAAGAAAAGAGAGCAAAAAGAAAACACAAAAAAAGATTACAACTTCCCACCGGAATTCTATAGTACCTATACCGACCTTGTCTAGGAACAGGAGACCTCGAACTCTAGGAGGGAGGTCCCCAATGCGAGAAAACGCAGCTGACACCTGAGCCCTGCTAGCCTCCCTAGCCATGCCGTCAGCCGGACCATTACTTTCCCTAGGAATTAGCCGGAAGGCGACAGAGGCTACCCGTCCCAGGTTTTTAATCCTAGAAACCCAAGGTTTCCATTTCCAAGGGGTGGCGGAGTTCCCAGTCAGGAGGCCCTCCGCCACCTTGGAATCGGTTTCAACTATAATGCGAGACAAACCTCTTTCCAAGCAGAGAACAAGCCCATCATGTATTGCCCGAAGCTCCGCTCTGTTGTTTGATCCCACCCCATTGGCAGACGAGAATGCAAAGACAAAACTACCATCATCCCTCCTGCAAACGCCACCTCCACCAAACAGACCCAGATTGCCACGCGCCGATCCGTACACATTGAGTTTCACCCATCCCGCAGTGGGCTTTGCCCAGGTAACCAGCTGCCTACTACGAACGTGAGTGGGCTGGGACCGGTTGCCCGCGCCTGCCACGCGGAGCACCTTCAGGCAATCCGCTTGATCCTCCAAAATGCGTATAGCCCACCATTTTATCCTAGCAATGGAAGGAAAAACAAACATAGGGCGATCATCCTCCCTCGCCCCATTCCTTGTACGCCACAGCTCCCAGAGGATGAGGATTGGTATGACTTTCCGGATGGGGGCTGCCACCGAGCCGTGAGCCTCTGCCTGCTTCCATTGCGCCATCCTGTCTTCCACCGAGGGGTGATGAAGGAGGGAGACCCCACATAGCACTGCAAAATGGTGCCAGAGCTGTCTGGCAATCTGCCCAAACAGGAAAAGGTACTGTATGGATTCCAGTTGTGGTCTAGATATGTCCCCATCCAAACAACATGAGCAAATGGACGCTAGCTGGACGCCTTTAGATTGCACCCTGTCATCAACTGGCACCGCCCCCTGCAACACCCTCCAAGCAAACAGGGATATCTTAGGAGGCATTTTGCTATCCCTCTCATTTTTGGATCAGGCCCTAAAATGATCTATAAAAATAGACGAACGGAATGGATGAAACACATACATCATTGTGGGACCCACAAAGCACTGACCACCAGCCACAGGGCTGACGGCAGGGGGAGTAGCAAATCCGTTCTCTACATTGAATGGGCTCAACGAGCACTGTTTTCTAATGACTCGGCTGAATTATAAAATCTCTAATTACTTGGCTGAATTATGAATTATGAAAGGAGTCAGAGAATTTTACAGCTATTTTTTGGAGTATAGGATGTTTCACATTTTTTCTTAAGAAAGGTAGGATTTTTTTTTTTTTTTCTTTGGATAATGTCCTGCAAATAGAAAGTTTTTTTCCTTTAGTTAATTTACTTTATCGTTCGAACGCTAGCAACTCCTAATCAGAATTCCATTCAAATGATCTACTATGAAGTAACATTCAACACCCAAAGTTACATAACAGTTCTAACAACAATCAACATGCAACATGTATCCAAATGTTAAACATGCTTCATTGAATTAGTTTTAGGGTCTACCTCAACTTTCTATAGGCTGTAGCAGAGCACTGGCACGCGTCTTTGACTGTTGATGTGAAAGTTATTGATTAACAATGGTGAAATCCGATGGAGTCAGACGATTTGAATGCGCATGAGAAATGTCACGGATAATTTATATTTTCACCAACGACAACAACGGTGATGGACAGAGACTGCTGGATTAAAAAATAATTTAGAAAAAAAAAAAAAAAAAAGTAATGTCAAGCATGCAAGAAATAAGCCAAATGAAAAAGGACTTGGGCCTAAAACAACTAAATGGAGATGGCTCTTGTATATGAAAGTGAAGATATTTAGAATAATGGATCTCTCGAGGTCCCGGCTTGTGCTTAAAGTTCAGGACTCTATCAATTGAGCTGAGTGGTTTACAACAGCCAGTCTACGGCCCTAGTCCAGTAAGTGCAGTTTTGTAATATATACAATATGTAAAAATTCTCATTTACTCCTTTTGTTACTCTTTTAGCTTACACCCTATTTCTCTTTATTTGTATGCTGTGGTCTCTATCACAGTAAAATTGCTTAATGCAAAGAAAAGGGTGGTTGGCTCTGGTGGGCCCTACCTTGATGTGTTTTTAAAATTCACCCCAACCGACAGATACATCCACAGCTCATGTAAATCCATTATTGGACCTATTCTCTCTAAGAATTTTACTATACGTACGTTATGGGACCATTGAAGCTATGTTTGAAAAGCATATTTATACTTAGATTCACTCCTTAACTGAAAAGATAGTTGACCAAGTGACTTGGTTAAGGGCTTCCATGGTAAAAGTACTTATTTTCAATACTTATCACTAAAATGGGTTATCTTCATGTGAGTGCGGATGGTCTATGTTGTAGGTACAGGGAAATCTTGTGCCGTTGCTTCTCCTTGGTACATGTAATTGCCAGTCACACAAAACACATTGATTTTCTCTCCCAAATAGATTGTGCACCACACAACACAACTTTAAATATGTGGAACTTCTCTATCCCCATCATGATTTATGCATTACCAAAGTGTTCATCAAAATTTCCAAATTATTCTGGAGAATGAGGCCCAAGGTCAATTGGACCACACCACAAGAAAGCAGTGGGGATTGAACAAACTATTGTTAAAACCTTCCTAGGTCTAATCATGAGGTTTATTTTTCATCTAACCTATTTATAAGGTCACATAGACCTGGATGAAAGTGTTAAAAAAAAAAAAAAAAAAAAAAATATCAGCTTAATCAGATCCTTCTATATCCCCAAGAATATTTCAATGTATGTGTCAATTTCTATTATTTTCTATGGTGTGTGCCACCTGATCATTGAATCCACCTTGTTTTTGGGCTCATATCCTTGAATGATCTTAACAAATAGATGATCAGTGTGGATCTAAGAAATATATCTTCGTGGGGCTTATAAAAATTTTACACGCCAATAAATTCTGTTGGTTGCTATTGGTGCAGCACACTAGAGGAGAGAAGAAAACCAAAAGTGCTGACATGCTAAACTTCCATGAGCCACATCATCATATAGTCAGAACCACAACGTCTATACAATTTTCCATATCATTTTAGGGCATGAGACGAAAAAGGAGGAAGATCTAAAGGTCAAGTCTATAACACTGCCGGGAATAGTGGAAATTGGACGATTAAGTGACCTAATCAAACCAGGAGAATTATAATTTAAAGTGTTGTGAGCACTGTGGCATTTCTAATATGTATACATAGATACACATGTACTACAAAAGAAAAAGGATTTTTTACAAATTATTACCTAATTGTTATGAGAAATAATTAGATTGCAGTGTAAAAATGTTTTTATTAAACTACCTCATTGATTACAATTATTTTCACTAAAATACCTTCAGTTAGAGAAATTTTATATTTAAGTGGATTATTTTTTGTAAATGATGAAACTGCCCTTTGAATTCATTTTTACTATACGTGAAGGGGCTCGTGCAAGCAATGCATACTAATTTATTATTATTATAATTATTATATTTTTTAAAGGATAATTTCATTAATGCAAAAGGCTATACAAAGATTTGGGCACCGCTGTTAACAAAAACAAAAGAACAGCTATGCCTATCGTGAGCAGAATGTAGAGGAGGGTTAACCTTCTACTCTATCCAAAAATAGCAGCCCTCTAATGGTGGAGGGGAGCTCAGACTGGGACCGGTAGAAAGAGGGTAATTGTTGTCATTGGCTATGCGGGCTAGGGCGTCAGCCATCGAGTTTGCCTCCCCCAGGAATGGAGGAGAGTTGGATTTCCCAATTTGCCATGAGAGCTTTAATCCTAGCTATTCAGTACTAGATGGACCACGCAGGAGATGCGGAGTTGGAAAGGGTACCGATCATGAATTTGGAGTCACTCTTATTTTCCACACACTGTATGAGGCCTTCCCAGATGGCTCTTATTTCAGCCTAGGTGTTGGACCCAAACCTGTAGCCAGTTGAAAAGGGGAACAACAATTCTCCAGCACAATTTCTGCAGATGCTGCCACCACGAGACAGGCCAGGATTCCCGAGAGATGAACCGTCAATGTTGACTTTAAGTATATACTAAAATTGTCACACACATGAAATTGCACTAAAGGTACCTAATTTTTAGTGCGTGTATTAATTCAGATGGGTAATTTTATAATTTACAAAAAATAACCCACCTAATCTAGCTTGCATTAGATTTCTCTAACCGATGGTGTCAAAGCAAAAATAACCAAATTAAAGAGGTAACTTAATAAAAACCTTCTCCAAATAACTGAATTAATGAGGTAAGTTAATAAAAAAAAAACCTTTTTTAAAAGGTACCAACAGATAATTTCTATAACAATTAGGTAGTAATTCGTTAGAATGCCATTCTTATAATTTAATATGCAAGGGTCCTGAAAATGAAAGCAATATCTATTGAATCAATTGGGTGGCGTACCTCAACTTCAAAACAGCCTGCAATTGTCCGGTGCTTATTGGCTGACTGTTGATGAGCGAAAGTGTCAATAAATATATATAAGGTGAGATCAAACAGTTTGTCTGTCGTGTTATAAAGGAACTGATGAGCAATCCTGTAACACCGATGGACAGATGGATGGACAGAGGAAATAGCGTGCAAAACTGAGGCCCAAAACTCCAACGGTCATTCAAAGCTAACTGTAACCAAACAAGCGCAGATGGCTGTAGGATACGAAAGAAAGAAAGAAAAAAGAAAGTATCATTTGTCAAACAACCACTTCTTTAACATTATTTAAACCAAGAGAGCTCTCCCAATACAACTCCATCAATGTTTTGTTAATTAAAGTAAATGGTCTTAAAATAAGGGGGAGTTATTTGATACTTTGGCAGAGTACTATGCATGATTTGTTCACCAGCAGTCAGATATTGTACATATGACGTGAGTTAATTACTCAGATCAAACCAACTAAATTGTGAAACTTAGTACCATTCGAGCAGATTGGTTGGATCCCTGCCTCTGTTTCCTGGAACACTTATTGGCTGAAATAAGACAATTATATATTTATATTTTTAAGCATTTAATAAATGTCCATTGATCCGATATTCAGCTAAAGAAATAAGCGTAATTATAGGTTCATGATACATCTAAATTGGGACACATAATTTGGACAGTTTAATTTGAATTAGTTATATGCCAAGTAAACAGTTTCATTCACTAAAGGAGAGTGAGATTTTGGAAGGCCAGATTCCCTATTTTATGAATGAATTTTTCTTTTTAACAAAAAAACAAAAAAAAACAAAAAAAAAAAAAACAAAAAAACAAAAAAGAAGAAGTAGAAGAAGAAGAAGAAGATGGTTGGAACGTCTTGCAACATGTTAATAAATTAACAGGCTTTAATATAATCTACAGTTTAATTATGTATTACCTCATGTGTCTCACATGGAGAGATGGCAGATGGTTGGAACCGTTCATCTTCTAGTTGTTATTGTGGATGGGCCACTTGACAATAACGATATTTAAAAGAATCATTCTGACCTTCGATGTATGGAGTTCCATGTAAACGGTTGATAGTTTTCCATCCTATGTTCGCAATTGTAAATGGTCAGGATCATTTAGTAAGTGTGAATCATGCGCTGTACAGATAGCGAACCATTTGATCACCTGGGTACGTGGGACTCATGGTGCAGAACTGCAAATCCTGATGGGTGAGAGAGAGAGAGAGAGAGAGCAATCCAGCGGTGTACACATACGGACGGTGGTAATGATATCGATATCATTGGTTTCTACATTTCGACTACGTGTATAGTTTTTAACATTTCATAAATAAATAAATAAATCCCTTAAAGACCCATGTCATCAACCAAGACTGTTGTACAGGAGGAATCAACCATTGGTTAGAGAGAGAGAGAGAGTATCGAAGACCTCAGGTACCTTCAACTGTATAGATATTCTTACTCAGAACTAAAGGCAGTCCACTCATCAGGTGGGCCACTACATTGGAAACACGTGGACCTGTTAGAAAACTTTGGCCAGGTAACCATACATTTGCTTCGAAAGATCAGTGGACCAAACTCTCTTGGGTGAGGGCATCTACGTACTAGTACATCTCTCTCGAAGCAAAGGAAGGGGACATCTCATCGCAACCGTGAAACTTCATCTCTTATGCGGTTTAAAAAGGAGAGCGCCCCAATGGCCTCATATACAAATTAAGCAGATGCGGGATCTAAGGTGATGTACTCAAGACATCCAACTTATCCATCAGATGCATCACCTCACAGAACCACTAGGCCCCAAAAATCAGCCCAAATGAAATCTCAGGTGGCTTACAGCACAGAGGAGAAGTCAAGAAGGAAATCCCACCGTTGATTTGCATGAGGAGCCCATCATGTTGTGTATATGGAATCTGGGCCGTCCAGACCCTTCATCTGCTCTGGATGAAAAGTCAAGGGAAGAATCAAACAGTTCTGCAACTCATATGGCCCCAGTGAAAATAGAGGGTGGGTGTTCCATACCATCTTGTTGCCTCTTCAGTGGCTCACTATAGTTTTGGATCGAGCTGATTTCCAAATCATTTTCAAACCTGAGAAGATGCATTTGATGGATGGGTTGGATCTGATCCATACACCACGTGGGCCTCACTTCTAGCTTGTTTAGGTACCCCGGGCTCACCTCGTTAAAGAATCCGTAGATTTACTTGTGATTATAATTAAAAGGAGAGGCGTAAGCTCCAGCAGAGGTAACAATATATAGAGAAATGATCACATGTAGTTGACACATCTAAAATTTCACCCATCATGTTGTGCAAAAGGTGGTCCAAATCATGATGATCACAAAAATTGATGATCACAAAAATTGTAGTAGTGGTGCCCGACATGAAAAGGGCTTAGAAAAAGTAGGAGAATAACGTGGTTAGGCCAAATTGGATATTTACTATTTTTGGGTGAAAACCATGAAGTTTAGTAGGAATATATATAGTTTATAATTAGTAAGTTTACTACTTATAATAAGTCACATTTTTATGTTGTTTGAGTTAGAGTTTGAGTCAAAACTCCGTTAGAGATTTGAGGTCATTATTTAAATAATTGAAATTTTATTTTATTTTTTATTATTAATTAATTTATTTTTGAATTTATTAGAATTTATTTTTATTTGATCGTAGGTGGATTTGAGAAAACTCCGTGAGGAGTTATCCATAGATTTGGAGTAGTTATTCCCTAAGGAAGACGGTAATTGACCTCATCACATCCCTCCAATGCATACTCGTTGAATGTTGGTGAAAAGGATAAAAATGTTATTTCTCTAGTGCAATATTTACTTTTTAATGTGGTGCCCACATCGGATAGACACATGAAATTCTTTCATCGGGCAACATCAAGGCTGCAAGCACTCTTTCATTGTGTCACATTAGGCTTCAGAAATCTTCTTGTAGCCCTCAATTGTAGTCAATATATGTCTCATGCCAATCTACTGATCTAGATCATCTAAGTCATTAGAGAACATTATGTATGGATCACAACTCAAAAGCCATTGTGACTGGAAGATCTTATCCAATTAATTGGCTATTATAAAATGATGGATTTAAAATCATACCGTCCACGAGCCAAATTAAACTAATTAAATTTGATGCATAGATGTTCAATGAGTGGGCCACTTTGCCTACTATATATATCCACAATGCAACCTCAAACTGGAATGGCAATATGCATCAGTCATGATCTATCCACAGTGTAAGATAAAACAGGGGATGGTAAAAATAACAATACATATAAATCATGCATGGATGATGGATGAGGCATCACAATCTAAGAGGTGGAGAGGGGAACTGATCACCTTAGCTTCCACACTCTTTACCACCCTTGACGGGGGGTCACTCTTCATTTTTAATTTAATCAAGTTTATTTGCCATTATGTACTTTTTCAAAAGAAAAAAGAAAAAGAAAAGCACCAAAGTACCCTTCCAATTTCTAGTAAAGTTTGGACAATTTTTCATCATGACAATCTGAGTTGCCAAATAATAGGATTTTCTCATAATAAAATTATTTTGTGAAGCATGGGATGTCAGATATTTCGGTTCTTGAGAAAGCTAAGAATTTTCTTTCAAAGAATGTACTACAAAAATTATTAGTTTTGGTTAATTTCTTTCATTGTTACATGCTACCAACCAATCATCAGGATTTTCAACAGAGTGAACTACTATTTATTTATTTTCCAACCGAATGAACTACTATGAAGCAACATTCAGTACCAAAAGTTACATAATAGCATAAGAACAATTAACCTGTAATATAATGAAACATTAGTCAAGTGATACCCACATGTTGAACATGCTCCATTACATTAAGGTCAAGAGTCTACCTCAACTTCCTGTAGCAGTGCACTGGCACGTGGGTAAGTCTTCGATTGTTGATGTGGAAACCATTGATTAGAAATGGTGAAATCTGATGGAGTCACTAATATTGCATGCTCAAAAGAAATGTCACAGAAATGTCACGGATGACTAGTTTCTTGTCATCAACAAAAAAGGCAATAGATTAGAGACATTGTGTAAAAGAAAAAAAATTTTAGAAAGAAGAAGGAACTTCTAATAGGCAATGAATAAATTAAGAACTTGAAAAATGACCTTGAGTAAAAAATAACTAAATGTTGATGGCTGTCATACATAAGAGTGAAGATATTAAGAGTAATGGATCCTATCACCGTCATTGTGTTCTTTATTTATTTACACAAGTTGTCTTAAAATAATTGATTAGTTTATTTATTTACAATGTTTCATATTAAACACTTACTCACAACTAGTACTATTCCTTCTAAACTTTAATAAATAAATAAATTTTCAAGAGACTAGTAAACCGGATCTGACATGGATTGTCTGTTTGTTCCGTGACGCCCTTTGCCGGTTTTGATGCAAAATTCACATAAATCTAATCAATAGCTTGAAAAAAAAAAAAAAAAAAAAAAGCAGGCAAAATGAAGCACAGAAGAAAATATGGTAGGTCATTTTCTTGAAACATCATCTGATCATTGCAATATTAACATGGACTGAACATCACCATTCAGTAGGCCCCAACTTGATGTTTATGATTACATAGGTACTCTTTGGTTAGTATTAACTATCTGATTTGTGGCTTTTAAAAACAAGTATTTATAGCAAAATGTCCATGATTAAAATAGTTAGATCATATGATTAAAGTCATTTTTTTTATATCGATGTACTTCCATTTTTGGTTTCACACGGACTGGGTATTACCCCCGCTAGGACCTAGCTCGAAACAGACGGTCCTGTCTTATGGGACTCACCATGATATAAGCATTTTATCCAAGCCATTAATTTATTTTGAAATATCATTTTAGTGCATGACCCCAAAAAGGAGGCAGATTGAAGGCTCAAGTGAGCCACACTACAGGAAGCAGTGATGATAATGACCCCACCAATGAAACTTTCCGATGGCCAACTGTGATGTTTATTTTCCATCCAATCTGTTCATAAGGTCACATAGACCTGGATGAAGGGTAAAAATAAATATCACCTTATTCCAAAACTTCTATGGCCCCAAGAGGTTTTTAGCAGTAGGCATTCAATCTCCTTCCTGTGGTGTGGCCCTCTTGAGCATTCGATCTGCCTCATTTTTGGGCACATCACCTTAAATGATTTGTAAAAAATGGATGGGCGGTATGGATAAAATACATACATCACGGTGGGCCCCGCAGAGCCACTGACAGATCCGTCCATCTCTAGCAGTCCAGTGGTTTGGAGTGAATGGACAGTCACATCTTGCGCATCATATGAAAGCTTTGGGACGGTTGCTAACTTCCACAGGGAAGTAGGGATATTAGCATAACCCATATCAGTCATCTCATATTTGAACATTTAAAGGGTCAGGATCAGCTCATCAACATGATTTTTTGCATCTTTGCCTACCCCATCATCCTGGTGGGTCCCATATAATGAATTGATTGGATGACATGTACACACTAAGTTGGCTCCACATATAAATTTAGAGGTTTTAATTGTGGCTGTCCGGTCGCGAGAATTCCATGAAGCCTATTTAAGTTCCGTAGATCAGCCTAATTTTGGGCTTCACGCCAAACATGGAGGGCAAACGATCGGTGGAATAGATATCATGCATCCGGGCCGTTAAGAATCAAGATGTTCTGCAACTCAGATGGCCCCCAGTGAAAATCAAGGGTGAGCATCCGTGTAACCTTATTCCCTGTTTGGTAGCCCCATCAGAGTTTTGAATGGAGCCGATTTTCAGATTTTAGGTTAACCTAAGTGGATGTATCCGATGGAGAGGTTGGATGTGATACATAGACCACATTGGCCCCACTTCAGCCTGATACCCCGGTATGTGCCAATGGAGCACACTATGATTTAGTACATTTACCGGTGATTATGCTTAGCAACTATGCTTGATTGGAGGTTATATTTGAATCATTGACATGGAAATATATATATATATATATATATATATATATATATATATATATATATATATATATATATATATATATATATCTTGGTGATGCAGGGAAGGACTTGATGAAGTCGATCAATATCTGCCTCATGAATAACTACTCCGAATCCATGGAGTTATCTGGATTCCTCACCAGATAAAATAGAAATAATTTTTAATAAATTTGAAAATAAATTGTCCTAAATAATGAGTTCAAACCTAGTACAGAGTTTTAGATTCAAATTATCTTTAAAAACGTAGCTTACTATAAACAGTAAATTTATAGTAAGCCGTTATTTTTACAAGACTTCATGGTTTTCGGCAAAAAATAGTTAGTGTTGAATTTGTCCTAATCATGTGATTCTCCTAATTTTTCTAAGCTTTTTTTCATGTTGGGCACTGATACTCGAAGGTTCAAAAGTTATGATAAAATGAAAACCAATTTATAGTAAAAATAAAAATAAAATGAACTTTTGACAATCAATCTGATGGAATCTTGCAAATCGACAACCCAATTGGCTAAAGTAGCTTCTCTTACCCAAAATAATACATGATATGTCGGAAAACTCCTTCCAATTTGCAAGATAGACTGTTTTAAGGTTACAGGTCTGATCATCTCCGCCTCCGATCAGGCTGTCTTTTGTCCATCTTTACCATGAAAGTATCCGACCCAATCTACATCAATTAGGCTCTCTTTCTGGATGACCTCAGTTGACAGATGATCCCAGCCATCATTTCTCTTGTTGAGTCAAATATTCATTTTTGACCCTTTATTTGAAAAGCACATATTTATAAAGATGGAATCATCTCTTCTCAGTGGTTTACATCGATGGGCCAACCATTAACATGGCCATTTAGACAGACTGAGTGGATCGACCTCTACCAAATAGACTTATCTCCAGTGACCAAACGTAGCAAAGGCAAAACCTCAAATCTTAAAAACAATTAAGGAAAAGAAAGAAAAATCCACACGTTAGAAACTAAATAAGCCAAACCTGAGGTTGAAGAAGGTGCAACAAGCAAAGACGCAAGCAAGAGATGGTGGGTATGGTCAAACAAGATGCCGATTCATGACATGCAGTGGGTTCGAGTATGAGTGTTGGAAAAAGCAAAAATGCCTTGGAATCTCTTCATCGAATAAAGTATGCCGGCCACATAGATATTCCTTCGCCGAGGCCTGTGTAGTACCTATAGGGATGTTTGTGACAAATCCACTCTGTCCATCTGTTTTTGAAGACTTCAACATGTCAGGATTCTAAAAATCAGTTACATACAAAACTCATGTGGACCATACCACTCAAAACAGTAAGGTTGAACACCCGTGGGTGACAGAAATTTCTTATCAGGATGATAGTAATAACCCTATCAACGGTTTGGATGGTATATAAATATCATGTTTAGCTTGAGGAAGGTTTCAACGGTACACATTTTCATTACCACTGTTTATTTAGCGTGGCCTACATGTATTTTGGATGTGCATCGCTTTTAAAATCCTGTATTATTGGTATTACTATAATCTCGCAAAACAGACGAATGAAGCGTATTTGCCAAATACACATGAAATTATATATAGCGCACACAACTCGGGCACATGTATGTCTTTGTGCCAATCACCCGGTCTTGAAAAAGTAATGCAACACTCTCTTCTCAATCCTATTCTGTAGGGTCCAGCTATAAGCAAGCGTGGAAAAGTAAGGCAACGTCAATTCAATTCCTGTCCTTACGATCTAGCTAGCAAAGCATCCACCTTTTGAAGGACGGAGTTTCTGTCAAGGCATCAACATTTTGAAAAACGCAGTTTCCTGTGAAAGCCTTTGGCACTATGAAAGTGTATGAGATTCTAGTTAGGGCTATCATAATATATGTGACAAATCTACTCTATTAATCCTTTTTAAAAATACTGTTTTAGGACATGCGATGAGAACTTAGGTGGATCAAAAACTCAAGTGAATCATACTAGTAGAGGAAATTTTGGAGAAAGAGTTTCCTATCATTAAAAAATTTTTAAGCTCCGCCATTGATGTTTATATGTTATCCAAACTTTTATAAAGTCATTTACTGAGATGAAGTGAAATCACGAAAAACCTAGCTTGATATGGAGCTTTTGCATAGTGCCACATCAAGGCTTCATGAATCTTATGATAGCTCCCAATTCCTGGCAATCCACATCCTACGCCAATCTACTAATCTAGATTGTCCAAGTCATTAGTGGACATCATGTATTGATCACGTTTGACCGTGATGAAAGTTTTTATCCATCCAATCAACTATTAGAAATTGGTGAATTAAAAATTATACAGTTGGCTATCAAATTAGACTAATTGAATTCAATGCTTAAATGTTCAATTGATAAGAAACTTCCCACCTGCTATATCCACAATGCAGTACAAAACTAGATCGGGTGGGGATGGCCATACATATCAGTCATGCTCTATATATCCACAATGTAGCATAAACCAGGGATGACATGGATGGCAATGCATATAAGTCATGCATGCATGGTGGATGAGGCACCACAACTTAAGAAGTGGAGGGAAACGATCACCCTAGTTTCCACCCACTTCACCATCCTTGACATTAGGCTGCCTTTCATTTTTTTTATATTGGTAACATGTGTTTGCCTCCACCATTTTCTTTCTTTTTGGAAAGTATGTTTTTTTTCCAAAAGATGAAAGAAAAAGAAAAGTGTGTTTGGCCCACCACTTTCTTTCTTTTTGAAAAATATATATAAGAAAAAAGAAAAGCAGCCATGATAATGGGGCCCATCACATTATTGATTTGGATCACCAAGTAACAGGATCCTCTCACAATAATTGATCCATGACAGCTGGAAAGCTGGAGACAGACGGTCCATTTGATGGATCCTCTTGTTAAATCCATTTTATTATCACCGTCCATTATTGAAGGCCACCCTCCATGAGGATATCTTTATCCGGTAGAGTATTTTCGGACATGGACATAATTGCACAGATAGATGATATGGATTCACTTTCAGACTTCCATGCATGTGTAGGAAAATCAAAATAAAAAGAGAAAATGACCACTGTAGACAAAACCTTTTACCCAGCGGTTTCTATCAAAGAATACAAACTTTAGTTACCAATCTAGACTATCACGTGCGGACAGCGATGTTGACGACGAAACTACCCTCCTTTCACGGAAACGGATTGGGTACACCCCCTGCCACCAGCCAATGGCGGATGGTCGGTGGTCTGTGGGCCCCACCATGATGTATGCTATTCATCCATGCCGTCCATATATTTTTCCATATCATTTTATGGTATACGACCAAAAATGAGGTATATGCAAATCTCAATTGTACCACATTATAGGAAACAGTGTTGAATGAGCGTCGACCATTAAAAACTTTTTGGGGGCCCACTGTGATGTTCGTGAGAAATCCTCCCCGTCTAAGTTCATTCATAGGTCACAAAGACCTGGATGAAGAAGAAAAACAAATTTCATAATGATCCAAAACTTCTATAACCCCTAAAAAGGGTTTCAATGGTAGACGTTCAATTCCCCATTGCCTTTTACAATGTGGTCTACTTGATAGTTAGATCTATCTTATTTTTAGTCTCAAGCCCGAATATGAGCTCGCCAAATAGATGGACGGTTTGGATATAACACATACCTCATAATAGGACCCACAAAAAGCAAGTGGGATTACAACAAAAAAAAAAAAAAAAAAAAAAAGCGTCGATATATCGACAACATGGTCGATATATCGAAAATGGTCCAGAACTGTCCAGTGAGTTTTCCGCAAAAATCTTACAATTTTCGATATATCAACTGTCTGTCGATATAACGAAAAAGGTGTTTTACCTTTAGCTACGGATTATAACCGTAGCCATAACTGTAGCCTGTGCCAGTTTATGGAATTTTTTATTATTTATTATTTATTTTTATTTTTTTTATTTTTTACATGGAGAAATTTATTCTACCTAAAATTTTCTTTAATACATATTTATATAAATAGGTATATATAAACATATAAAATCTTTTTTCCTCTTTTTTTTTTTCATTTATTTCTTTAATCATTTAACAAGAATATCTTCTAAACTAAAATTAGTTACTTGACGTACCACATATGATTTTGGGGTAAGAGAAGCTACTTTAGCCAACCAACCTAGTTATTTTCCAAGATTCCATCAGGTCGATGGTTGAAAATACATTTCATTCACTTTCATTTGTCAATTTCGCTATTTCGCGGTCAAACTAGAAATTGAGCGAGGACAAATATGAAATTGAGTAGGCAAATTGAAAATTGAGTGAGGCAAGGTAGGAATTGAGCGAGGGAACCTAGAAATTGAGAGAGGCAAGGTAGGAGTTCAGCGAGGGAATCTAGAAATTGAGCGAGGTAAGCAAGAAATTGAGCGAGGCAACGTAGAAAATGAGCGAGGGAACCTACGATTTGAGCTAGGCAACCTAGAAATTGAGAGAGGGAAGCTAGAAATTGAGAGAGGGAAGCTAGAAATTGAGCGAGGGAAGCTAGAAATTGAGGCAACGTAGGAATTGAGCGAGGGAAGCTAGAAATTGAGCGAGGCAACGAAGGAATTGAGCGAGGGAAGCTAAAAATTGAGCGAGGGAAGCTAGAAATTGAGCGAGGCAACGTAGGAATTGAGCGAGGGAAGCTACAAATTGAGCGAGGCAACGTAGGAATTGAGCGAGGCAACGTAGAAAATGAGCGAGGGAAGCTAGAAATTGAGCGAGGCAACGTAGGAATTGAGCGAGGGAAGCCGAAATTGAGCGAGGAAGCTAAAATTGAGCGAGGCAACGTAAGAATCGAGCGAGGAAGCTAGAAATTGAGCGAGGCAACGTAGAAATTGAGCTGCGGGAAGCTAGAAAAGAAGCGGGAAGCTAGAAAATTGGCGGGCAACGTAGAATTGAGCGAGGGAAGCCAGAAATTGAGCGAGGCAACGTAGGAATTGAGCGAGGAAGCCAGAAATGAGCGAGGAAGCTGAAAATTGAGCGAGGCAACGTAGAATTGAGCGAGGAAGCTAGAAATCGAAGCGAGGAACGAAACGAGAATCGAGCGAAGCCAGAAACAGAGCGGGAAGCCAGTAGAATTGAGCGAGGGCAATAGAATTGAGCGAGGCAACGTAGGAATTGAAGCGGCAACGGTAGAAATTGAGCGAGGAGTGAAATTGAAATGAGAATTGAGCGTAGAATTGCTGGAATTGAAGGCAACGAGAAATTGAGTTTGCGAGAAGCCAGAAATTGAGCGAGCGCAACGCAGGTAGAGTTGAGGAAGAAATGGTGAGCGAGGAAAAACTGAGCGAGGAAACGAAATGAGCGCGAAGCTAATTGAATTGAGGCAACGTAGGAATTGAGCGAGGAAGCTAGAATTGCGAGGAAGCTACAAATCGAAATGAGGCAACGTAGGAATTGAGCGAGGAAGCTAGAAATTGAGCAAGGCAACTTAGGAATTGAGCGAGGGAAGTAAGAAATTGAGCGAGGGAAGCTAGAAATTGAGTGAGGGAAGCTAGAAATTGAGCGAGGGAACCTATGTTGCCTCGCTCAATTTCTAGCTTCCCTCGCTCAATTTCTACGTTGCCTCGCTCAATTTCTAGCTTCCCTCGCTCAATTCCTACGTTGCCTCGCTCAATTTCTAGCTTCCTCGCTCAATTCTACGTTACTTCACTCAAATTCTGGCTTCTCTCGCTTCAATTTCTACAGCTTTTCCTCGCTCAATTCTACGTTGTCTCGCTCACTTTCTGCTTCCTCGCTCAATTCCTACGTTGCCTCGCCAATTTCTAGCTTCCTCGTCAATTTCTAGCTTCCTCGCTCAATTTTACGTTGTTGCGCTCGCATTTCTAGCTTCCTCGCTCAATTTTACGTTGCCCTCCGCTCAATTTCTAGCTTCCTCGCTCAATTTCTAGCTTCCTTCAATTCAGACGCTGCCTCGCTCAATTTCTAGCTTTCCTCGCTCATTTTCTACGCGTTGCCTCGCTTCAACTTTTCTTCCTCGCTCAATTCCTACGTTGCCTCGCTCAATTTCTAGCTTCCCTCGCTCAATTCCTACGTTGCCTCGCTCAATTTCTAGCTTCCCTCGCTCATTTTCTACGTTGCCTCGCTCAATTCCTACGTTGCCTCTCTCAATTTGTAGCTTCCCTCGCTCAATTCCTACGTTGCCTCGCTCAATTTCTAGCTTCCCTCGCTCAATTCCTACGTTGCCTCGCTCAATTTCTAGCTTCCCTCGCTCAATTTTTAGCTTCCCTCGCTCAATTCCTACGTTGCCTCGCTCAATTTCTAGCTTCCCTCGCTCAATTCCTACGTTGCCTCAATTTCTAGCTTCCCTCGCTCAATTTTTAGCTTCTCTCGCTCAATTCCTACGTTGCCTCGCTTAATTTCTAGCTTCCCTTGCTCAATTTCTAGCTTCCCTCTCTCAATTTCTAGGTTGCCTAGCTCAAATCGTAGGTTCCCTCGCTCATTTTCTACGTTGCCTCGCTCAATTTCTTGCTTACCTCGCTCAATTTCTAGATTCCCTCGCTGAACTCCTACCTTGCCTCTCTCAATTTCTAGGTTCCCTCGCTCAATTCCTACCTTGCCTCACTCAATTTTCAATTTGCCTACTCAATTTCATATTTGTCCCGCTCAATTTCTAGTTTGACCGCGAAGTAACTGAAATTGACAGCGAAGTGAATGAAATGTATTTTCAACCATCGACCTGATGGAATCTTGGAAAATAACTAGGTTGGTTGGCTAAAGTAGCTTCTCTTACCCCAAAATCATATGTGGTACGTCAAGTAACTAATTTTAGTTTAGAAGATATTCTTATTAAATGATTAAAGAAATAAATGAAAAAAAAAAAGAGGAAAAAAGATTTTATATGCTTATATATACCTATTTATATAAATATGTATTAAAGAAAATTTTAGGTAGAATAAATTTCTCCATTTAAAAAATAAAAAAAATAAAAATAAATAATAAAAAATAAAAAATTCCATAGACTGGCACAGTTACTGATTATGGCTACTGATTATAATCAGAAGCTAAAGGTAAAACACCTTTTTCAAGATATCGACAGACGATCGATATATCGAAAATTGTAAGATTTTTGAGGAAAACTCACTGGACAGCTTCTAGACCATTTTTGATATATCGACTGGTTTGTCGATATATCGACAGCTTTTTTTTTTTTTTTTTGTTGTAATCCCACCGCTTTTTGTGGGTCCTATTATGAGGTATGTGTTATATCCAAACCGTCCATCTATTTGGCGAGCTCATATTCAGGCTTGAGACTAAAAATAAGATAGATCTAACTATCAAGTAGACCACACTGTAAAAGGCAATGGGGAATTGAACGTCTCACCATTGAAACCCTTTAGGGGTTATAGAAGTTTTGGATCATTATGAAATTTGTTTTTCTTCTTCATCCAGGTCTTTGTGACCTATGAATGAACTTAGACGGGGAGGATTTCTCACGAACATCACAGTGGGCCCCCAAAAAGTTTTTAATGGTCGACGCTCATTCAACATCAAGCTTCTGTAATGTGGTACACTTGAGATTTGCATATACCTCATTTTTGGTCGTATACCATAAAAAGATATGGAAAAATATATGGACGGCATGGATGAATAGCATACATCATGGTGGGGCCCACAGACCACCGACCATCCGCCATTGGCTGGTGGCAGGGGGAGTACCCAATCCGTTTCCGTGAAAGGAGGGGTAGTTTCGTCCTCAACGTCGCTGTCCGCACGTGATAGTCTAGATTGGTAACTAAAGTTTGTATTCTTTGATAGAAACCGCTGGGTAAAAGGTTTGGTCTACAGTGGTCATTTTCTCAAATAAAAATATTACTGTGACAGCAAAAACAACACTAGGACCGAGTCGAACCGCATCCATATACGATGATACAATGATGCAGATTGTGTCCTACACCTAGCTGTACCATACTCCGTCTTGCATGAGCTCTGCGGGGCCACCGTAATATCTGTGGTTTATCCATGCTGTCCATCTATTTTTTTTAGGTCATCTTAAGGCATGAGCCTAGAAAGTTGGCACATCCAAGGCTCAAGTGGACCACATCACAGGAAGTACTAGTGAAATTAACACAGTTGAAACTTTCCTAGGGCCCACCGTGATGTTTATTTGACACGTTAGCCGTATGCGTTGGGATGGATGTGAACATTTGTCTATAGTCAAACGGTAGATGAAACGTAGGGCCTGGATTTTAACATCCGTACAATAGCACTTTCTAAGAGATTATCATGTGGTTGAAAGCACGTTGCATGTGACTGTGCGTTCCACCTGTGTGGGGCCCATCCGTGGCGTGCAACATCATGCTTATTCTACATTTCTGATCCAAAATTCAGTGGGGCACACCCAGGGAGCAATGTACAGTCATGCAATAAACCTATCTCTATTCATGCGGTGTAGCTCATCACAGTTTTTGAATGGCCTACGTTTGTGTCTCCCTTCATCCTTGTTGTTCTCACAAGATGCATGGTTTGGATGGTATATACAAAACATGGATGACACCTCATTCCATATCAGAAATTTTCTATGGTAGGCCTCACCCTCCTTTGGCGTGGCCCAAATAAGTTATGGATTAGACTGAAATTTGAAACTTGGGCCTAAAATGGAGGGATGCACCAGATGCATGGTACGGATTCCAAATACACATCATGGTGGGACCCTCACAGCTCGAATGCATGTGAACAAAACCATAATAAGAACACTACGATCCTTGGCCTAGGAACACATCTACTGTCCTTAGGCTGAGGACACTTAAAAGTGGGACCGTTGTCGGGTCCTGACTCTTACCCGGGTGGTAGACTCCTTTGAGTTTCAACACCGGGTCAAGGGTTCGAGTACCCATGGTGGTGAAATCCCACGGCGTGGCGTGAGTGTGTGGGGTGTGTGTGCGTGTGTAAAAAAAAAAAAAAGTGGGACCGTTGTCCGTTGATTGATGGACTCACTCATGAATGAACCGTACCTCACCATGGCACCTAGATGAAGAACAACCGGAATTAACAGGTTCGAAAAGGAGGATGCATTGTTTAATCATAGCGAAAAGATGGCTATTGCTTTTGGGATATGAGATTAGGGGCCAATCTGCCTATTCATGTACTTAAGAATCTGCGAGTGTGCAGAGATTGCCACTCTTGCGATCAAGTTAATTATGCAGATTTGGAATAGAGAGATTGTAGTAAGAGACCGGAGTCGCTTCCACCGTTTTAGAGATGGGGCGTTGTTTAATGCAAGGACATTTGGTGAAATCTAGCTGAAATGATTCTTAAGATTGCAATAGCTTACAATTTTTAACTCATAGTGGAACATTCACTGTGGTAGAACGTTATTCATCTCTAGTATATATAATGCGAGCAAAAGCAAAAAAAAAAAAAAAAAGTTCCAACCCATGGCTCAGACTAGACAAAGTGTGTTTCAACATTGAGGTCATGGGTTCGAGCCCACATTGCCTTTCAAAAAAAAAAAAATTGACTTAAGGTGACAATGTCAAATATGCCGTTGTATCTCATGTCACTATTCCCATGCCCAGCTTCACTGTTTAACAGTTGGGTGTGAGTTTCTATGGGGGGGGGGAAGGAGCAGATAAAGGGGCTGAGATCAATGAATTTAGCTTTTTTAATAAATGGTTGTGGATGTTCGATTAGGAAGAAAATGGCCTGTGGAAAGAGGTGGTTGCTGCAACTATAGAGCCAACAAGGGTGTACGGTACGCAAATGGAGTAAACCTTTTACGGAGCTTCGTCATTTTGAAGGTGAAAATGAGGGTTGTATCAGGTTTAAGGATGTAAGAGGATTCTCATTGGGGGTTGGCTGTATTCACTTCGGGAGGATGCTTGGTGTGGTGATATCTTGTAGCATGAATTTTTTCTAGTTTGTCTAGATTAGCTCTTGAGCTAGGAATCCTTGTCTCTTGAGGCATCATGGTCCCTTTCCTGTTGTAGGAATCTTTTGGAGGAGATGATTGTTAAAAAATTAGTGGTTTTTAACAAATAATAAAAACAAAATTCGAATTTTCAAAATTTCGGAATTTTCCCGCCAAAACGTATTTTGAATTTTTTGAATTAAAAAGTGCGGTGTGTGTGCTTTGTCCCACATCGGAAATGTAAAAGAAACTTTTGTGGTTTATATGAGATGTTGTGAAAGGTATTCTTACTTGGAGCTTTTTGGAGGAGATAAAACTTAGGTTGCATGTTCCAGTGCGAAGCACTGGAACACACGCACGCGCGCGCTCGGGCTCGGGCACGGGCGTGGGCGAGGGCGTGGGCAGTGAGGCAGTGTGGCTGTAGTGGCGCACTTTGCACTTCGCACGTCCGCATCGTGTCGCAGAGGGGTCGCTCCTTCGCGACCTTACGCGAACCGGTGCGATTGCGGTGCGATGGGTCTGGTCAGAGCCTTAGGGCAGTGTGGATCTGAAATGAGCCTGGGTTTTTATAGGTGACTGAGAACGGTCGGATCTTGAATCCGAAACGTCCAGCCGTTTCTACAAACGGCTCTCTGCCTTGAAAGCCAAACGGTCCAAAAACAGACGGGCCAGGATGATCTAACGGTCAGATCTTCTGATCTAATGACCAGAAACGTATGGAATTAATGGACAACGGCCAGAAACGTTTTTCAAACGTTCTGGACCATTGATATCACACAGCAACGGGTCTAAAACCTGAGGCCTATATAAACTGGACCATTCCAGTCCGATTTCATCATCTCAAAAATACAATCTCTCCCATCAGATCAAATACAGTCCATAGCTCCTAAAAGAACACTGTGATCATCTCGACCGTCTAAATCTGTCAGAAGAAATCTATTGCGTTAAATTGTTCTATAGTGGACCTATCGTGATTGCTGCACGCTAGATCCAGATAAGGCTTGTCTTATCCTGGAAGCAATTCGTCTGTAACCCATCAGCAGTGATAAGGGGACGAATCACGCTTTAAGGACAGCGTATTTTATACGTGATTCAGCCTAGTGAAATTGCTATTTTTCAATTATTTCTTTTCTGATTTTCAGTGTATTCAACCAAATTTTCTAACATTCTTAAAGCGTGATTCGTTGGACACCGAAAGTGTTGCATCAGTCAAACTGATGAACCAGGATCTGATCCGATTGGACCGATTCGATGGTTCAAATTTCACTAGATGGCAGGACAAACTGAAATTCCTGGCCGACCGCTCAAGATCTTCTACATCCTGGACCCGACTCTCCACCTGCCTCAAGCAAAGGAAACAGACACTCCGAACAAGTGGTCTGCTAGGATCAAACGCCAGGAAGATGAATCATTGGCGTGTCGTGGCCACATCCTTAATGCTCTCTACGATCGATTGTACGATTTGTACACGGGGACCACATCGCCGAAAAGAAATATGGAGCGCCTTTGGAATACAAATACAAGGTGAAGAGGAAGGTACACGAAGTTTCTAATTGCCGGTATTTTGACTTCACGATGGTAGACAATCTACATTTGCCTTAAATTCAAGAATTACGACTTATTGTAAATAAAATAAAAGCTATAAAAATCGATCTTCTGAATCCTTTCAAGTCGGAGCTATAATCGCAAAATTACCTCCGAAATGGAAAGACTACGAGAAAGAAATTACTTGCATAAATCAGAAGAGTTCACCCTAGAACAAATCCGAAGCATCTTCGTATAAGAAGAATCTCAGAAGACAAAAAGGATGACGCTAATGGTGCATCCTCATCCAAGGTTAACGCATGAGAAACGACCATTTCAAAATAATTCCTATGAGAAAGCGGATTCCCTTAAACCTAACAAAGATCAAGGGAAATTCAAGAAAACCCAAAAGAAGAAAAACGGCAAACCTAAGGGAGCTTGCTATGTCTCATGAGAAGACCGCATTTCGCTTGAGTCTGTAGGAGACCGAAAAAGCCTAAGAAAGAGGCTAATGCGATGAGACGATGAAATCGTAGCAATGGTCACAAGAAGTGAACCTAGTTCAAGAGAAAATTCTGGTTGGTGGTATGATACAAAGTGCCACAGTCCCATGTATGTAACGATCGATCTTCTTTTAAAACCTATGAAGACGAGACCAATGGTCAAGAGGTTCAAATGGGAAATGAAGGACGATCGAAAGTTGCGGGCAAAGGAACCGTGGAATTAATCTTTACCTCTGGAAAAAGGTAATTCGACCAACGTCGCATGTCCCAGGACATAAGGAGGAATCTTGTCTCAGGGGATCTCTTAAGCAAACCTGGGATCAGGGTTGTGTTTGAATCAGGCAAGTTGATCTTGTCCAAGAATGGGAACTTTGTGGGTAAGGGATATGCTTGTAATGGGATGATCAAATTATCTTTGAATGAAAAGAAATCTTCTGCTTACGTGGTTGAGATCAGAATGTAACGCTATGGCATGGTAGACTAGCCCATATTGGCTACTGTACCTTAAAACTCATGCCTAAGAACGGCTTAATATCATATAACGATAGTGACAAAGATAAATGTGAAGTATGCATAAGGTCTAAAATAATCAAGAAACCATTCCCTAGCATTGAGAGATCGTCTCAAATTTTAGACCTAGTGCATACTGACATATGTGAACTAAATGGCGTTCTTACGTGGGAGGTAAAGTACTTTATAACGTTTATAGATGATTGTTCAAGATATGTGTATGTATATCTGTTAAAATCGAAAGATGAAGCATTTAATGCATTCAAGATCTATAAATCAAGTAGAAAATCAATTAGATAAAAATGTTAAAATCCTTGAAGTGATCGAGGTGGAGAATATTTCTCTAATGAATTTTCTAACTATTGTGAAGAACACGGCATAATTCATCGGTTGCACCCCTTATACACCACAACAAAATGGTGTAGCGGAAAGAAAAAATAGGACCTTAGTAGAAATGGTCAACTCAATGCTTGTCTGAAAACGCTTACCATTAAACCTATAGGGAGAAGCAATCAAGTTAGCCGCGTGTCATGTTTTAAACAATTCCATCTAAGAAAACCAAGACCTCTCCATATGAAATATGGAAAGGAAGAAAACCAAACATAGGGTATCTTAGAGTGTGGGGGTGTCTTGCATACCTGCGAGAACTCCGAACCCAAAAGAACTAAGTTAGGACCAAGAGCTATCAAATGCGTCCTTGTAGGATATGCACAACATAGTAAGGCCTATAGACTTCTAGACTTAGACACCAATGTAATTATAGAGTATAGAGATGTAGAGTTCTTTGAGAATTACGTATTCATAGAGGAAAAGAATGCTTTGAGATTGATCTCCTAATAGAATAATAAAAGAAACACTAATAGAAGAAAACTCTAGTGAACCTCGTAGAGTCAAAGATGAGAGTAGAAAAAGTCTTGATCCCGATCAAATAGACTCTCAACGACTCTCCTTTCATCTAGTAGAGGGTGATAAAGAGAAGGTGATTAGGAAAATACCTATAGTTTTAACTATAGAAGATGAACCTAAAACCTTTAGTGAAGCTATGTCTTCAAGAGACTCCGCTTTTTGGAAAGAAGCTATTAATGATGAAATGGATTCCATAATATCTAACCAAACATAGGAATTAGTAAATCTACCCCCAGGTTCCAAACCACATAGGTTGTAAGTGGGTATTTAAGAAGAAATATCACACTTGATGGTACAATTCAAACCTTTAAGGCAAGATTAGTTCTTAAGGGTTTCCGACGTAAAGAAGAAGAATCGATTATTTTGACACTTACTCTCCGAGTGCTTTCGAATAACATCGATTAGGATCTTATTCAGCTCTAGCATCCATACATCATCTTCATATCCATCAAATGGACGTGAAGACAGCATTCCTGAATGGTGATCTCGATGAGGAGATTTACATGGAACAACCAGAAGGGTTTGTTCTACCAGAAATGAAAGAAAAGTATGTAGACTAGTTAAGTCTTTGTATGGGTTAAAGCAAGCACCAAAGCAGTGGCATGATAAATTTGATTCTAAAGTTACATGTTTATGGTTTTGAACATAATATTGCGATAAATGCATATATTCAAAAGTATGTAATGATTATATAGTAATCATATGCTTGTATGTAGATGATATGTTAATAATCGGTAATAAAATGAAAAGTGTAATGAAACCAAAAAGTTTCTTTCTTCGAGTTTTCAAAATGAAGGATCTTGGACAAGTGGATACCATATTAGGTATCAAAGTTAAAAAACATAGTGGGGTTTCGCATTATGCCGGTCTCATTATATTGAGAAAATAATAAACAAGTTTAATCACTTGAATATTAAAGAGAAGCAAAGACCCCATTTGATCCAAGTATTAAGTTAAAAACAGTGGAAGAAGCGGTTGCACAACTAGAGTATGCTAGTGCTATAGGCGATCTTTTGTATGCAATGCAATGCACAAGACCAGATATAGCATACTGTTGTGAGTAAACTAAAGCGGGTTTACAAGTAATCCTAGTGTTGAACAATTGGAAAGCAATAAGTAGAGTTCTAGGTTATCTTAAAGAAACCAAAGAACTAGGATTATTTTACTCGGAATTTCAGTGATATTGGAAGGATATACCGATGCAAGTTGGATATCGAGTGCGGGGACAACAAGTCCACTACGGGTGGATATTCACCCTAGGAGGTGCAGTTGTATCTTGGGGATCCAAGAAACAAACATGCATAACGCACTCAACTATGGAATCTGAGTTCATAGCTTTAGCTGCTACAGGAAAAGAGGCTGAGTGGTTAAGGGATCTTCTTTTAGAAATCCCTTTCATGCGAAGCCTATCTGCATTGTTCACTTCATTGTGATAGTGAAGCCACTCTAGCGAGAGCCTATAAGCGGTATCTATAATGGAAAGTCCAGACACATAAGTTTGAGACATGACTATGTAAAGCAATTGATTCAAGATGGAATCATTGCGATCTCATATGTAAAGTCAAGTAATAACTTGGTGATCCTTTTACTAAACCTCTAACGAGAGGGTAGTAAGGACAACATCTAGAGGATGGGGTTGAAACTCTTTACTCAAAGTTTCACCAATAGTGAAAGAAACCCAACCCTAATTTAGAAAATCTCTAAATATTGGGTTTAATGGGTAACAACAATTTCTTGATTAGTGAAAAGTTTCAAAGACTAAATAAGATAATAACCTCATCCAGAATGATAGTCTTTGGCCCGTTCTGAGAGAGGGATGAGTATTAAACTCTTAATGAAGTCCAGTCAAACGGGACAAGTGTTTTAACGGCTCTTGGAAGGATTTCACCTATGTGAACGTAGAAGTGGTGCCGCTTCTCATGAGACTTAGAGTTATCTCGGGATCGTTCATGAAACGGGATAAGCACATGGCCATTAAAAGTGCTAAGCAAGATTATAAAGGAACACTTAACGCAGGAGTTATTATGTGTGTGGCATTTTCGGTTATATCATATAGGAATAAGCTGGTTCAATCTTTGCAGCAACCAGAATTTCGAAATAACTTTAAGATGCTTACACTAAGGAAAGATTCAAATGAAGATATCTTTCTTTATGCATAATAACTCAATATTATTCGACATGAGTTTTCATTATTTTAAAAACCGGTGGGGATTGTTGAAAAATTAGTGATTTTTAACAAATAATAAAAACAAAATTCGAATTTTCAAAATTTCGGGATTTTCCTTAAAACGTATTTTGAATTTTTTGAATTAAAAGTGCGGTGTGTGTGCTTTGTCCCACATCGGAAATGTAAAAGAAACTTTTGTGGTTTATATGAGATGTTGTGAAAGGTATTCTTACTTGGAGCTTTTTGGAGGAGATAAAACTTAGGTTGCATGTTCCGGTCGAAGCAACTGAACACACTGCACGCCGCTGTAGCCCTTCGGGCTCGGGCACGGGCGTGGGCGTGGGTGAGGGCGTGGGCAGTGAGGCAGTGTGGCAGTGTGGCTGTAGTGGCGCTAGATGGCGCACTTCGCACGTCCGCATCGTGTCGCAGAGGGGTCGCTCCTTCGCGACCTTACGCGAACCGGCGCGAGACGGTGCGATCGCGGTGCGATGGGTCCAGTGCGATGGGTCTGGTCAGAGCCTTAGGGCAGTGCGGATCTGAAATGAGCCTGGGTTTTATAGGTGACTGAGAACGGTCGGATCTTGAATCCGAAACGTCCAAAATGCCGTTTCTACAAACGGCTCTCGCCTGAAAGCCAAACGGTCCGAAAACGGACGGCGGGGATGATCTAACGGTCAGATCTTCTGATCTAATGACCAGAAACGTCTGGAATTAACGGACAACGGCCAGAAACGTTTTTCAAACGTTCTGGACCATTGATATCACACAGCAATGGGTCTAAAACCTGAGGCCTATATAAACTGGACCATTCCAGTCCGATTTCATCATCTCAAAAATACAATCTGTCCCATCAGATCAAATACAGTCCATAGCTCCTAAAAGAACACTGTGATCATCTCGACCGTCTAAATCTGTCAGAAGAAATCTATTGCGTTAAATTGTTCTATAGTGGACCTATCGTGATTCTTTTACGCCCGGATCCGAGATAAGGCTTGTCTTATCCTGGAAGCAATTCGTCTGTAACCCATCAGCAGTGATAAGGGGACGAATCACGCTTTAAGGACAGCGTATTTTATACGTGATTCAGCCTAGTGAAATTGCTATTTTTCAATTATTTCTTTTCTGATTTTCAGTGTATTCAACCAAATTTTCTAACAATGGAAGATATGATCCGCTTGCTTCACCCACTTTCTATCCACGGCCACGAGCAATTATTGGGTGAGGAAGTGGGATAGGTCTACAAGGTCTTTTGTCGAGTCCTTCTACAAAGCTATCCACAGTTCTGGGGCGAGAACATCGATGGTTCCAATCAAGTTAATTTATTTTTGTCTTATTGGGGTCGCCTAACATCATAGCCTTCGCTTGGATTGCAAGTAGGAACATGATCCATGTGGTAGACAACTTACAGAAAAGGGACATGATCATCCACATCAGTCACCTATTTACGCATCACACATTTGCCTAGGAAGTCTTGGATCACTTCAAATTATTCCAATATCATTGTGTGGGGCAGAATCAATTGGGAACTTGTTTCTTACATAGCACAAGGGTGGCAACATGGTTCTGAATATCAGTACCAGGGGCATATTGGCTTAGCTAAAAAAGGATACCAATATGCCCAGCTAAAAAAGGATACCATATGAGGTCACGTATTGATATCAGCCCGTTCCAATATAATTTTATGGCTTGATTCCAAAAATGAAGTATATACAATGTTCAAATGGACCACACCACATGAAACAGTTGAATTAAACTTCTAAACTTGAAAATTTATTGGGGAGCACATAAGTTTTGGATCAAGCTTATATTTTTGTTTACCATTCATCCATGTATGTATGATCTTATGAACAGATTGGATAACAAATAAACATCACTATGGGGCCTAACAAGGTTTCAACGATGGAAACCATTATCCCCACTTTTTCCCCTAGCATGATCCTCTTGATCTTTGGATATGCTTCAATTTTAGGCTCAACCCCTTAAATTAGATGGAAAAACAGATGGATGGTACAGATGAAACACATACATCATGGTAGGGGGCGCATAGCACCAACCACTCGCCATCGGCCGGTGGGGGAGTAGCCAATCTGTTTCAGATCGAGCTTTAGTGATATATCTTCCAACTGGATGAAGATGAGACTCGAAGTCCAGTTGAGTTCATGAATCAAGTGTAGATCTCTCTGATCTCTACGAGTGGATCCTCTGAATCTCTAGTTCCCTTTCCCTGAATTCTTTAAGTTTTAGATAATTATTTCATCATTATTTCTCAAATTCTTTCAATTTAGATTTCATCTTTTAGTCTAGTTTTAGTTCTACTTAGTTTCAAATTACTTACAGGTTTCAGTCCCCATGGATTCGACCTCGGTCTTACCGAGTTTATTTCTACATCACAACCCCTATACTTGAGGTGTGAACAAGTTTTTGGCGGCCAATTTCTTGCTAAAGCCTTTCCCGTGAAGATCAGTGGAAGGATTTTGTGTGGGGCACTGTGATCTTTGTGTGAAATCCAAGCCGTCCATTCGTTTTTATATATCATTTTAGTACATTATATCAAAAATGAGGAGGATCCACTCTGATCTTTATGTGAAATCCCCACTGTTTATAAGGTCATTTTCACCTTCATAGTGGCCCCACACGGAATCCTTGCACAGGATGATAAACAGCCTGCAATGTCCTCCTCATTCTTTGGCTATCGCCCTTCGTCCCCGAAATAAGATAAGCCAGTCGAGGTGGGTCTTCCAGTTGGGAAATCCCGGGCGGGTTGAGAGGCATCTTGAGATCCGATTCAACAAAGTACCCGCTAGAGTCTTCCCTTCGAGAAAAGGAGATAAAATCAAAGGACAATGAATCTCCGCCATAAGGAGAAGAAAAAATCCAGAGAGTGGTTGCCAAAAACAGAGGAACAGATACGAGCAAACTTGCTAAAAAGGGAAGAAGCCACCCTCTGTCACTAAATGAGGCCCGCCCCGAGTGAGAATTCCCATTTTTCCTCATACTCACAGCTCTGAATCTCTAAATGGGCTGTCACAGTCTTCCGAAGAAACAAAAGTAATCCAGAGAGAGGCCGATGGCAGAATGAAAAGAAGCAAGGAGCTTCGGTAACAATACCAAAACTGCAGTCTCTTCCGAATGACGAATAATAGCATTTAACCCACCCAAAGACTGCGTCTTTCAGATAATCATCGATCTTCTGATAAAAATCAACAGATTTGAAGTAAATGCAAACTTCACATCACATTACAAGCTGTTTCCATCGAAATTCAATAACAATAGCAGTAAAATTCAGCAAGATAATCAAAATGATAAAAATCATTCACTTCAGTTCGATCACTAGATTTCGAGTTCGAATCCAAAGCTTACAATGAGAAAGGAAAATAGAAAATAAAAAACCCGCCAATCTATACACATAAAGTGTTTAAATCTTTCTCACGATTGTGAATTCTCCTTCTTCCATGAAAAAGAAAGAAATGAAGAAATTCGGGGTTTCTTTTTTCTTATTTTTTGCGGAAAAAACATCGGCGAAAAGCAGTGAAAGGGGGAAATTTCACAGGAATGCACAAAGATTGGATCCTGCTTTCGTTTCAAGCTGCCGATCTACCGATTAGGTCGATTACTTCCAATGAAAATATTCAGATCTTTCGGATTCAAAGCGGAATGACGAAATCTTATTATGAAATTCTTCAAAATAGGCGAAAATAAAGACGATCGAAATGGGAGAGAAATTCAAATAAAACGAGCTCCAGATCTTGTTTAAAAGAAAACCAAAAAAAAGAAAAGAGAAGGAAAAAAGCCGAAGAAGAAGTGATTACCGGAGAAATATCGAATCCCACAGAAATTGCTTGCAATGGAATAATAATCCTTCAATATTTCGAGCTCTGAAGACTGAAATCGTCGGTTTCCTTCTTCTTCTTCTCAGAGATTTCGATTCCTCTGGATAGAATTTAGGGCAATAAACCGATGGTTGAAGCGGAAGAAAATGGAAGAAGTGAGGAACAGTCCATCAGTACAGATGGTTGCAAGTACATTCGCGAGCGTGTGATACACGTGCAGATGTGTCAAAGAACACGTACATCAACTGTACAGCTGAATGTACATAAATAAAACTGTGGGCATGATCCCAAAAACGAAGCTGGCTCAAATTTTAAGCTGGCTCAAATTTTAGGTGGACCACACCACACGGAACAGTCCTGATTGAATCCACACCATTAAAAACTTCATGGTTCCACCTCGAATGTTTATTTGCCATCCAACCGGTTGATAAGGTCACAAACACCTAGAAGAAAAGACAACACAAGTATCATCTTGATCCAAATCTCTTACAGTTCATAAGAAGTTTTTGGTGGTCAATCACTGCTGTTTCTGTACTGTGGAATGAAATTGCTTCATTTCTTGAGTCATATTCTAAAATAAGCTTTCAGTATGGATGAACAGTGTGGATATTGTCACATGCATTAGTAGGCCCCACAGACTGGGTTCTACCCACCTCGGTTCGTGTTGGTTCTCACGCTCGCTTGTATGTTTTTGCACTCGTATAGCCCATTTGAACTACTTGTTCGACGCGTGCAAACCATCCGTCGGCGCGAAAATATCACCAACACGAGCAGCTCGAGAGCGCATTAGAGGGCCGGGCGCGGATTAGATACTGACCATCCAAATCGCTGTTGAAGTGACGTCACCAAGCATGTATGATGCATGTGCTGTATCCATACATCCATTTGGAGAGATAGTTTCATGGTATGAGCAAAATAATGAGATAGATCTAAAGTTCAAGTGGACCCCACCATAGAAAACAGTGGGGACAGTGACATCCACCATTTAAAACTCTTTAGGTACCATAAAAGTTTCCAATTAAGCTTATATTTTTGTTTTCACTTAATCTATCTTTATGTTAACTTATGAATAGGTTGGATCTAAAAAATACATCATGGTAAGCCTTATAAATGTTTCAACGGTGGGTGTGATTGATCCCACAGTTTTCTTTTCTGTGGTTGGTCCACTTGAACTTTAGATCTATATCATTCTTTTTCTCATGCCATAAAACCATCTCTACAAATTGTTTGACGGTATGGATACCACACACACATCATGATAGGGTCCATGGAGCTTGGTGACGCCAGTTGGGTTATCAGTATTTAATCTGCGTCGTAGAGGGCCGGCCTCAACCGGACGCAGATCGGCTACTGACAGGTCGAGCAGCGAGAATGCCACTGAAGTGATGTGACCAAGTTCAATGGGTCTACTTTTGTATCCACGCTGTCCATCCATCCCGAGAGAGCATTTTAGGGCCTGTTTACCTGCTATGTTATCGGTTGGATTTCTAAGATGATTTGACCGCCACCTCTCATTTATAGTATTTTTCACGTCATCCGATGGGAAAAACGTTAAACCGTGGGGCTTACTTTGATGTTTGGATATTATCCACACCGTCCATTCCTTTTAGCCCACTCATTTTAGGGCATGGGCTAAAAAAATAGGCAGATCCAAAGATCAAGTGGACCACACAGCTGTAAACAATGGAAATCAAACTCCTACCATTGAAAGCATCTTGAAGGCCCCAAAAGTTTTGGATCAAATAGATATTTTTGCTTCCACTTTATGGATGACTGTGTGACCTTATTAACGGACAAATAAAAATCACTATAGCCCTAGGGAGAAAACAACTTTCAACCATTGACATTTTAATGATCATTGTTTCTTAAGGTGTGGTCCACTTGAGCTTTTGATTTTCCTCATTTTTGGGCTCATACCTTAAAATGTATTTTTTAAAAGGATAGATCGTGATATGGATAACTCATATATATCATGGTGAGGCCCACATATTTAAATCAGCTCAAACAACATTTGTATGGCCCGATTTTCGAAATGTAATTCCTGGCGACTTTCAAACAAGTGTAGTAAGTAATGATAAGGTAATTCCATGTATTTACCAGTGTAATTCAAAAATCAAACAGGCCCTTAAGGTAAGATCCAAAGAATGAGTCACATCCAAAGCTCCAGTGGACCCGCCACATAAAACAGTGGGATGTTGAAGCCACTGTTAAAATTTTCTAAAGACCAAAAGAGTTTTTGATCGAGCTGATATTTGTGTTTTACTTTCTTTAATGTCTTTGTTAACTTTTGAATAAGTTGGAATTCGGAAAATCATCATAAAGGGCTTTAGGAAGATTTCAACAGTGGGCATCAATCTTCTAATTGTTTTCTACGATGGGGTCAACTAAAGCTTTGGATCTACCTCATTCTCTAGCTCATGGCTTAAAATAATATCTCCAAATGGATGGACGTTGTTAATACAACACATCATAGTGGGGTCCATAGAACTTGGTGAGTTATCGTAGGCTTCACCATGATTTATGTATTATGTGTTCATGCGGTCCATCCACTTTTCTATATCATTTTAAGACATCATACTAAAAATTAAATACATCCAATTATCAAGAAGACCACACCATCAAAACTTTTAATGGCGTACCTTTGTGTTTCTATAGTGTTTATTTATCTTTCAATCTGTTAATAAGGTTATATAAGTTTGGACGAAGGAATAAATAAATAAATATCAAATTAATTCAAAACTTTTGTAGCCCATTAATGGTCAATCATCACTGTTAATTTCTTATGTTTCTTATGGCATGTGTCCACCTGATGATTGAATCTGCTTCATTTTTGGAATAATGCCCTAAAATAATACGAAAAATTGTATAAACAGCATGGATACATACGACATACATTAATGTGGGCCCCATGGTGAGGGCCACACCATCTTAGGTAAGGCTGTGGTTTCACTCAATCCGCTCTCGATCAAGTTATGAGTGGTGTTGGGTCCTCACCCAACCATCTTGGGATCGGTAGTGACCACTCCTATTATGAGCAAAGTACTTAGTAAGAAAAGAACTTTGGGCCCCACCATAATGTATGTACTTTATCCATGCTGGTCATTCATGTTGCAAGTTCATTCTAAAGTACAAGGTAAAAAATGAGGCAACCAACACTCAAGAAGCAGGGGATAGTGACACCCACCATCGAAGCCTTCAAAGGGACCACACCACGAATAGAGGATGCTTATTTGCCATTCAACCTGTTCCTAAATTCACATAAAATTGGATGAAGGGAAAACATAAAATCAAGTTGATCTAAAACTTCTGTGGTTCACAAAAAGTTTTCAATGGTAGGCATTCATCCTCATTGTTTCCTGTGGTGTGGTTCACTTGAGTCCATGTCTTAAAGTCAGCTGTCAAAATGAATATACATTATGGTGGGGCCTTGCAGAGCTTCAACCAATACAGACCAATACCCAGCTTGCTAGCGGAGGTGTAAATAAACAATCAGTACGTGTCCTCACCCATCCGCTAACACCAAATACACAATCCATGTCCTCACCCACCCACTGACACCAAATGAGCACTCGATTCCTGGTTTCAATGTTGAAACAAAGTCCGTCTACCATTGAGCCATGCAGCCACTTAAATGGGGGCGTGAACTAAAATTCAAATTGATTAGGCCATTGAGCCTTCTACTAATGAATTTGATGAGCCAAATCTGTGTCTTCTCCTGACACCCTTGCTACTAATGTTATCATTCTCTGTGACAAAAGGTGAATAATTTTCTGTCCAAGAAATTTATATTGCATTTGTTTGCACTATTTATTTGAATGGCAGTAATGAGTTTGATAGGGGAAATGACAAAACTATTTTACATTCTGAATGAGATGATCCTCAAAATTGAATTCATTTTTGGTCTACTTGAAGGTAAAAATATTATGTTTTGAAGTATGGTTTTTAGACTCGGTGACTCATTGCGGTTCATTTGGGTTTGAGTTAAGTCACAAGTCATTCGCTGAGTTGGGAGTGAATTGGCCTGAATCGTCCAATTAGTCTGGAGTGAACGTGAGAGCTACAAATGGTGTCCGACTAGATTGGTTTAGACCGAATTTTAGTTAACATAGGCAAGTCGTATTTGACTCATCTGATTCCTCAATCAATGTTTTGGACCTACTCCCTTGCCATGGATCGAAGGAACACCAAAGCAATGTTGCATCTGAACCCTTCTGTTGTTGGAGATTAACTGCCAATGTTCAGGTTGATTCCTTGACTCAGCCTGACCCAACTGCACATCAAGTTGAGTAATTCAGAGTTTTTGAACGGAACACAGTTCAAGGCATGCAATGTGGTTTTGGAGTGCGCCACTCGCCCGGGACCAAAATTGGTAGGATTAATCTTTGCATCTGTCTTTTTATTTCTGATTTGTTATGGTAATTTGTAATGGAAGATTAGGATGGTTAGGATGGTATTGAGTCATATCGGACGAGAATAAACCCATGCTTCAAGGTCGGGTATTCTTTGCCACCACATAGCAGACTACAACACCCATTCTCCAAATGCACATAATGAAGAGAGCAGTGGCTCATGAAAAATGTGCTTCATTCACAAACCAATCAGACCCATCACTCTTCAAGGACAAGCCATGGCTTCCATTGACATGGTCGACCTGAACATGCTTGGGTCCATTTGTCGTTAAGTCATGCTAACTACGAGAGACTATATTGTAGAAACCGTAATACATGTTTATTCCATTAACAATGGCGAGAATATATAGAGAGATGCTAGGTTCTGGCAGACATTTGTAGAAATCTTAAGAGATACACGTCTTAATAAAATAAAAAAGGAAATGCCTTAATCTAGAAGGTTACCCCAAACAACTCTATCAAATAAAAACCATTACTTTATGTCCACAACATAGATAATTAACTTTAAATGGTACTACTTGAAGATCCATCTGTGTACCTGCCACGAAGTAAAAGAAAAGAATAATTAAATTGTAGAATGTAACAAAAAGCTGTCCTAAAACTCTACCAAATGGAAGTTCCCAGCCGTCGAATGTGTTCCTTTTTATGGCACTTGCTGAATTATCTTGTAACCATTTATTTCTATGATACTAATCAGAGGGTTAGGATCTTCCATCTTGAGATATTAGTGTTGGAATCTCCATCCACAATTTGTCCATTCGTTCATCTAGTTAGGACACCGTTCATCAGAGCCCTGGATAAAAGACTATGACTCACATAGGTTTGTTTGGCCCTGATTGACCTGAATGAGAGGTGACTTGGTGGGGTGATTCACATTCATTGGGAGTTACCAAGTCTGAGTTGTGAGTCTAAAAACTATGATCCAAGCCAGTAACCTCACATCCTCTTACATTTCCTTTTGTTGAATACACCCTTTTCCTACATTTGGCGCATTGGAATGAGTGGTGACTTGGTGGGTGATTCACATTTATTGGGAGTTACCAAGTATGAGTTGTGAGTCTTAAAACTATGATCAAGGCCAGTAACCTCACATCCTCTTACATTTTCTTTTGTTGAATGCACCCTTTCCTACATATGGCGCATTGGAATGGTATAGCTTTAGTACCAATCTAGATGCAACAATAGGAGTGCTGGTCTATAAATGATTTTTATTTTTATTTATTTATTTTTTTTTATGTAAATATCATTTCTCAATAACAACAACAACAATGATGATAAAAAATAGTACTAACTTTAAGCAGTTAATATTAATACTCTAAATCTATATTATAATGCTAAGTAGTGGGGAACATTTTTGCCCCTACAATTAGTTTCCAACCGTGAATAACTTTGTGTGTTCAAGGGATATGAAGAGAAATTTTATAAAGTCGTGAGCATCTTAGAAACTCGAAAATCTGTATTGTGCAATATGCAGTTAATATTTAACCTGCAAATGCCACTGAGTGTTTGTATTTTCTGAAAAAAGCTAAAAACCTTAATGAGCCTCAACTTCTCCCTAACCAAAGCTGACTTTCCCCAATAATGGTTGGTAACTTGTAGCTAAGTGCCACATGGGGGAACTTTCATGAGATCCATGTTGTCCATCATGTTGCGCATTCTAACCATTAAACCCAAAAATCATGATAATCCAAAACCCAGGTGGTCCACACCAATCTAATATACAGTTGGTGGCTTGCTCCACCTTTTGTTAAATTTTTTTATTTTTTTTTCTTAAAGGTGGTTCACACCATAGGAAACATTTAAGAAGGAACTCCCACCAGTACTTTTGCGCCTACCCTAGTGTTTATGTGTCATCCAATTCATTCATTTGGTGTTCCTTGTCATGATAAAAGAATTATGCAAAAGTCACACTATTTAAAGATTTGGGTTATACCACGTAAATTTACAGGTTTTAGGTGTGAGTTTACAAAGTGTCCCACTCGAAATTTGAATCAGCCTGATTTTTCAAATCATGACAACCAAGGTATGTTTACCTAAGTATAGATTTTATGCACATTAGGTCGTTTACTCCCATATAAGTGAAAAATGTCCCTAGTAGGTACTTTTAAGTACCCAAGTGTATGTATGTGGGTGCAAGGATAGATCAATTGAAACTGTTTAATTAAATATATCTAAAAATGTATATATATGTATGCATATGTACATGTACATATGTATATATGTATCTATACACACATGTGCATAATAAAAAGAGGTTGAGTTTCCTTGTTGTGACTAACACAAACTAAGTGCACATCAGGAAAATTCATGGTTCATCACAAACAGCAGATTTGGCCTCCTTATTTTGGCATCTGTTCGTTTGTCAGCCATGAAAGAGCAGAATAAGCAGGACTGTCCAAACCATTAATTTTTATTTTATTTTTATTTTAAGTAAGCAAGGCCCATGCAACTCACAGGGCAAAACGTGTGGAGATCGAGACTGTCGATCCTGAGGGCTAATGCCTCAATCAAAATAGGCAGTGATTAGAGAACTTTGAGCATCAAGTCCTTGCGGCATTTTCTGATTGAATGTGCCCCATTTCTCTGTCTTGATCTAAACCACTCTTTTCCAGGCCTTACTCGATAGAGCCTATCAAAGTGGTGTTCCACCCATCGACAGTCCTGATCAGCATGCACGTTTGTCATGTTTACTACGTGGTACGCTAGCCATAGGAACTTATATTCTCTTGGAAATATAAATGAGAAACGATCCAACTTTAAAAAGTACTGTTAAGTTATTGTGTTAGCTCCTTGTTGCATTGGGACGACACTTGAATGGTCTATTTAATTGGTTCAACACACATTTTGTTTGTTCCAATGCAAAAATAATACCGATAGAGTGATCTGCATGGATGGGATGTCTAGGATTGCATGGGAAACGTGACTTTTTTAGAACCATACGTGATGCCTGATGGCCCTGCAAATAGATTATTCAAATAACTCTTTTGTAAATGAGTCATTTATAGGATGGTTAGGATCACTTCATCACTATGGTGTTTGCATGGCAGCCCATGAAATGTGTACTGGGCCTAATGACCAGTTGAGATTGATAATTGGATTATTAAAAATCATCTACGTGCAGGTAATATAAATAGTTTATAAATTTTGTGTGCTGTGTGTTGGGTCTTTTTCAAAAAAAAAAAATGAAAGAAATGGCAGCAGCCATATGAGAGTGTAATAGAGTCAGAGACTAACGGGAAATATGTTATGTTCTTCTTTTGATGTTGAAATAGTTGTTTCTTCTTTTTCAGATGCTTCCATTTCGCTATGATCACCATCATCGTCGTCATCGTCATCGTTGTCATCGCTATCATTAACATCATCAACATCATCCTCATCAGCAACATCTTCTTCTTCTTCTTCTTCTTCTTCTTCGAAAAGGGGGAGGAGGAGAGGTTTAGTGGCAGGATCGTCCCATTGCAATTTATCCCACCACTTTCCTGTTCCCCTAATCTCTCCTTTAAAAGCCACAGATGAAGTGCCGACGGAGAAAGGGATCTTCTGCAGCTTAGGACAACCTTTTATTGTAATGGAGACCATAGAAGTGCACACAATTACCTTGCTGCAAATCTTCTTCAATTTATTTACATATGAAATATAGAGATTCTTTAACATAGGCAATGTGATGGGAATATCATTATTGCTGCCGTATGCCGCTGCAGTTATCCCTTCTTCTTTCTCCTCGGCTACCAACTCTTCCATCGCATTGCAGTTTTCGATGTAAATTTTTTCAAGGTTCCGAAGGTTCTTCAACCACCCAGCCGAAAAGAGACTCTTCAGCCTGTGGCAATCAATGATGATTATGGTCTTCAAGCTTTGAAAGGTGCCAGGTGTCGCAATTCCCTGACAAACAGTTCGCAGATTTGGTAGTACTCCAAGGAATAAGTGCTCTACGGTGGCGAGGAAAGAGACATTATCTTTGACTGACAAAACGGACTTCACACAGCTGCACTCAACAATAACGCATAATTTCAATCCCCTTACACTCGGTAAAGAGAGAAGCGAGAGTCGGGAGAAATTTGTGCATTTGACAATGGCCAACTCAACTGTGTTGGCAGGCAGAAAGAGAGGACTTCTTTTAGCGCCAATTGGTAACTTTCTAAGCACTACCACACGCTCCAACTCATAAAAAATGTCGATTTCATCTACTTTAAGGTAAGGAGACTGCCTAGCATTATTACTAATCGACTGGGACACAACTCCTACCATCAAATAGAATTTCTTCAACTTTCGCCACTGCCCAGATTGAAGATAGTGTGAGAAGGTGACCCGGTTAGGAAAGGAGAGTCTAAGATGAACCAACCGAGTTAGACTTGCCATCTCATCTAATACGTTTCTTTCTTGGGGCTTTAATGCCTGAATAAATTTGTTGCGCAATGCCATAAACTGTTCAAGATGAATAAGCTTAGATATTACTCCTGCCTCAATCCTTTCCAAATTGTACATTCCTGATAAGTCAAGGAATCTTAGGTTTTCTAATCCTTCCATTCCGTGCGGAAGTACCTTGATGTATGTGTAAGTGAGGTCCAACAGCCTTAGCTCTTTCAGTTTTGCTAGTGAAGGAATTGCCGATAGATTGCCGCAGCCACTTCGTACCAGCGAACGAAGGTTCACCAAATCAGAAAGTGAGTCGGGCAGGCACTCGATGCCAGAATAGGAGAGATCAAGGACTCTGAGGCCACACATATGCTGAAACAAAGATGGAGAGATATCACCTTGAAGAGGATTACCTTGCAAAAACAAGGTAGTGAGTTTACGGCAGTTCGGGGTTGCTAAGAGGCTGTGGATTCCGTTCCTCATCAATGAAACCCTCTCAACATCTCCTAACCATTCCTCATCTTTCAGAGGCTCTTCCATTCCATTCCCAGCCTTGACTATGAAGCAAGGTTTATGCTTGGTTATACCGATTGCCATATCCCTAAGTAAGTCGTGCATCTTGATACACTTAACCAAATCATCACTGAAGAAAGTTTCTAGCATGCAAGCACGTACGAGTCTGTTCACTATGGAATGCCCGTTGTCAAATTCAACTTCAATATTTCTTTCTTCATCTATTAATCCCTCACAAATCCAATATTTAATCACCTCTTCTACAGGGATCTTATAATCTTCTGGATACAATGAGCAGTACAAGAAACAAGCACGACTCTTGTCATTGCTCAAGCGGTCATAACTGAACTTTAGACGCCTAAAGACATCATCCTCCATACCTTCAATTTCAATCACTGACCCTTTCAATTGCTTCAATGCATTCCTCCATTCATGAATATCATCAACATCTCTAAGAGCCCCACCAACTGTGATGAGCGCCAGTGGTAAACCTCCGCATTCTTTAGCCACAAGCTTCGCGAGAGATTGTGCTTCTGATGCCAGCACCACGTTGTTACCAATATGTTCTTTGAATAAAACCCATGCTTGTTCTTCAGAAAGTACTTCTACTTTAATGTTTTTATCCGTCTTCATTTGACGACAAACATCCAATGACCGACTTGTCAATACTATCTTGCAACCATTTTCTTTACCGGGTTTAGGAATTCCAACTTTTTCTAGTGAAAAATCATTCCACATATCATCTAGGATGAGCAAAAACTTCTGCCTCTTCATTAACGCTTCATGTAATGCTGTTGCTCTGCTCACTTCATCATCACCGTCTTGCAAGTCCAATTCAACTTTCTTGCCAATATCTGCTTGTAGCCTATTCAAATTAAGATCTTGGGACACAGTCACCCAGATAATACTATGAAAAAGTTTGGCATCCTTGAGACGATTGTTAATGTTCATCATAATGGTCGTCTTCCCGACCCCTCCCATTCCATATACGCCAATCATTCCTATTTTTGCATCCATTATACAATCCAAAATCTGCTCTAAAGTTTTTCCTGCTGATGTTTTACCTTCTAGAGATGTTGTGGGTAAGGTATGTACCGTTGCCGGTAGCTGATCAACTGCTACTCCACCCTCAAATAAACTTTTTTGCTTGAGCTCGTCCACTTCAGAAGATTTTTCCAAAACTCTTTTGCTTAGTTTTCGACCTGCATAACAATTGGGCACACATCCTTTGCAGCATTTCTCACGTTCAACAAATTCTTTCTCAATGACCGTCACTTCGTTTTTAATATTTTCAACATCTTTCAACCAATTGTTCACTTCTTCTCGGGGAACCCTCCGTTGCAGCTTAGCTCTCACAATTTCATTACTCACATCATTTTCTTTACTAGTTAGTTCATCCATCTTCCTTCTCAAATCCTCCACGTTTTTATTCAGATTCTTCACATAACTTATCTGTCGAGCAAGAGGACCCCACAGTAACTTCATGACTTCAAGAACAGGCATAAAAAAATCCATAGTCACTGTAACAGACAATGAAAGTGGACATATCATACCTTGAATGTTGGAACAGCTAAGAATAAATTCCAAACAAAAAAAAAAGCACAACAATTCAAATTAGAAAGAAAGAAAAGCATAAAAGAAATGAGTTTGACTATAAGTTATTTGTAGCAATTGACATAATAAGTGATAAAAAAGAGTAATTTTCATTTCCTATAGACATAAATTTATCATAATGTGTATATATATATATATATATATATATATATATATATATATATATATATATATACACACACACACACACACTTTCAGGCCGTGTTTGGAGTCCAACTAAAATTCAGTTCATCTCATTTTATTTGACATCAATTTCATATTAATTAGAGATTATAATTTATATAATTGTTGGCTATATTTTTAATCCCAAATGATCTTTAATACATAACTAGCACTAAATAAAATCAGCTTAACTCATTTTTAAGTGGCATCCAAACAGGCCCATAGGCCCTTAATTCTTAATTTTTAAAATAATAATCTTATAAATTAAATTTTCATTTTATTTTTATGAAATAACCAAAGCGAACAACATGTTTAGAATATTGTCCGCTCTTTTCTTTTCTATCTTAGGTTTTTGCTTGCGTGTTCACCTCTAAATGAACAAGAGTTGAAGAGCCTTCATAGTGCACTAGCATGGGTACAATCTCCATTTTGTAGACCATGGATAGAATGATTAGGGCTATCAAATCAGAATGATTCTTTAGAGGAATGGAGGACAAAGAGGTGGGGGCACAAGATTAATGGTCTAATTGTGGGCCAAGCTCATACTGGTCAAAGCTCTGTGGACCACACCATGATGCATTTTTTTTTTTTAATTTATTGTATATATATATATATATATATATATATATATATATATATATATATATATGGGAAAAGGTACTATGCGCTCGAGCGTAAAGCGGTCCTCCGTGAGGTCAAGCTGTGTGGGCCCCACCGTGATGCCATTCGAAGATCCACACCGTCCACCAGATGCGGGAGCCTAGGGTGGGCCCACACGGCCCAAAATCAGCCGTCCATGTAACTCAGGTGGGCCATACCATCGGCAAACATAAGTATACATGTAAAAACATGTAAATGTACTTGGTAGGCCCCACCTGAGTTGTGGATACCACCTGAAACTTGGTCTAAAATTATATTCAAGTGAGACACACATGATGGACGATGTTGATCATCAAAAAACGTCTCGAAAGGTCCCCAAAAATGGTTTTGAATGTTTCAATGGTGCACGGCCCCTCTCAACTTTTGTACGTGGTGTGGCCGACAAAAGTCACGGATTGACTTGATTTTTAGCCGTGTGGGCCCCCTCTGGAATGGTGCATCTAGTGGACGGTGTGGATTTTCGAAGGGCATCACGGTAGGGCCCACACCAGCTCGACCTCACGTTCGACTGCTTTACGCTCGAGCGCATAGTACCTTTTCCCTATATATATATATATATATATATATATATATATATATATATATATATATATATATATATATATATATATATATATATATATATATATGCCCATCCATTTTTCTGGATCATTATAGGGCATGGCCCCAAAAATGAGGTAGATCCAAACTCAAGTGGATCACACCACCGGAAGTAGTAGAGATTGAACACCCAGTTGAAAACTTATTGCATGTGGGCTATAAAAGTTTTCGATCAAGCTGATTTTTGTATTTTCGATCAAGCTGATTTTTGTATGTTCCCTTCATCCAAGTTTATGTGACTTTATGATCAGTGGTGGGACTCATCATCGCCACTTGCTATGGTGAGTTCCACGAAGTTTCGGTGGTTGGACTCATCATTGCCCCTTTCTATGGTGAGGTCCACTTGAGCTTTGGATCTGCGTTTTTTTGGGTTGATTCTGGAAAATGAGATGGAAAAATAAACGGATGACGTGAATAAAACACATACATCATGGTGAGGCCCACAAAGCTTTGGATGAAGCTGATTTTTGTTTTTTCCATTCATCTGGGTCTGTATGACCTAATCAACAGATTGGATGTCAAATAAACAGTAGTGGGCCTTAGGAGGATTTTAATGGTGGATATCCAATTAATCACTATTGTTTTCCTGTGGTGTGGTCCACCTGAGATTTATATCCGTCTCATTTTTGGGATCAAACCCTAAAATGATCTGTAAAAATAGATGATGGGAATGGATGAAACACATACATCATTGTGGAGCCCACAGAGCACTGAATATCAGCCACGGGGCTGGCAGGGGGGAGTAGCAAATCCGCTCTCTACATTGAATGGGCTCGACGAGCGCCATTTTCTAATGACTCGGCCGAATTAGAAAATCTCTAATTACTTGGCTGAATTATGAATTATGAAAGGAGTCGGAGAATTTTACAGCTATTTTGTGGAGTATTAGATGTTTCACATTTTTTCTTAAGAAAGGTAGGATTTTTTTTTTCTTTGGATAATGTCCGACAAATATAAAGTTTTTTTCTTTTAGTTAATTTACTTTATCGTTGGAAACGCTAGCAACTCCTAATCAGAATTCCTATTCAAATGATCTACCATAAAGTAACATTCAACACCAAAAGTTACATAATTTTAACAACAATCAACATGCAACATGCTTGAAACATTATTCAATATGTAGTGATATCCAAATGTTAAACATGCTTCATTGAATTAATTTTAGGGTCTACCTCAACTTCCTATAGGCTGTAGCAGAGCACTGGCAGGTACGTATCGCTGACTGTTGATGTGAAAGTTACTGATTAACTATGGTGAAATCCGATGGAGTTAGACGATTTGAATGCACATGAGAAATGTCACGGATAATTTATATTTTCACCAACGACAACAGTGATGGACAGAGACTGCTGGATTAAAAAAAAAAAAAATTTAGAAAATAATAATAATAATAATAATGTCAAGCATGCAAGAAATAAGCCAAGAACTTGAAAAAGGACTTGGGTCTAAAACAACTAAATGGAGATGGCTCTTGTATATGAAAGTGAAGATATTTAGAATAATGGATCTCTCAAGGGCCCGGCTTGTGCTTAAAGTTCAGGACCGTTTCAATTGAGCTGGGTGGTTTAGACCGTATACAACAGCCAGTCTGCGGCCCTAGTCCAGCGAGTGCAGTTTTGTAATATATATAATACGTAAAAATTCTCATTTACTCCTCTGGTTACTCTTTTAACTTACACCCTATTTCTCTCTATGTGCCCTACCTTGATGTGTTTTTAAAATTCACCCCAACAGACAGATGCATCCACAGCTCATATAGATCCATTATTGGACCTATTCTCGTCTAATAATTTTACTATATGTACGTTATGGGACCATTGAACTTATGTTTGAAAAGCATATTTATACTTAGATTCACTCCTTAACTGAAAAGATAGTTGACCAAGTGACTTGGTTAAGGGCTTGCCTGGTAAAACTTATTTTCAATACTTATCACTAAAATGGGTTATCTTCATGTGAGTGCGGATGGTCTATGTTGTAGGTACAGGGAAATCTTGTGCTGTAGCTTCTCCTTGGTACATGTAACTGCCGATCACACAAAACACATTGATTTTCTCTCCCAAATAGATTGTGCACCACACAACACAACTTTTAATATGTGGAACTTCTCTGGCCCCACCATGATTTATGCATTATCAAAGTGTTCATCAAAATTTCCAGATTATTCTGGAGAATAAGGCCAAAAATGAGGCACATCCAAGGTCAATTGGACCACACCACAAGAAAGCAGTGAGGATTAAACAAACTACTATTAAAACCTTCCCAGGTCTAATCATGAGGTTTATTTTTCATCTAACCTATTTATAAGGTCACATAGACCTGGATGAAAGTGAAAAAAAAAAAAAAAAAAAACACAAATTTATATCAGCTTAATCAGATCCTTCTATATCCCCAAGAATATTTCAATGTATGTGTCAATTTCTATTATTTTTTATGGTGTGTGCCACCTGAGCATTGAATCCACCTTATTTTTGGGCTCATTTCCTTGAATGATCTTTAAAAATAGATGATCAGTGTGGATCTAAGAAATATATCTTCGTGGGGCTTATAAAAATTTTACACGCCAATAAATTCTGTTGGTTGCTATTGGTGCAGCACAGCACACTAGAGGAGAGAAGAAAACCAAAAGTGCTGACATGCTGAACTTCCATGAGCCACATCATCATATAGTCAGATCTGTTGGACGTGGGAGCACTGTTCTTCTGCTTTGTAAGAGTTCCAAATTTCGTGTAGACCGTCAGATCTTGAGGGCTCACCTTCCGCAATAACCAACAAGATCCACGTCTATACAATTTTCCATATCATTTTAGGGCATGAGACGAAAAAGGAGGAAGATCTAAAGCTCAAGTCTATAACACTGCCGGGAATAGTGGGAATTGGACTGTGAAGTGACCTAATCAAACCAGGAGAATTATAATTTAAAGTGTTGTGAGCACTGGGGCATTTCTAACATGTATACATAGATACACATGTACTACAAAAGATAAAGAATTTTTTACAAATTATTACCTAATTGTTATGAGAAATAATTAGATTGCTATGTAAAAATGTTTTTATTAAACTACCTCATTGATTACAATTATTTTCACTAAAATACCTTCAGTTAGAGAAATTTTATATTTAAGTGGGTTATTTTTTGTAAATGATGAAACTGCCCTTTTAATTCATTTTTACTATGTGAAGGGGCTCCTGCAAGCAATACATACTAATTTATTATTATTATAATTATTATATTTTTTAAAGGATAATTTCATTAATGCAAAAGGCTATACAAAGATTCGGGCACCGCTATCAACAAAAACAAAAGAACAGCGATGCCTATCATGAGCAGAATATAGAAGAGGGTTAACCTTCTCTTAAATTGCTTAAGCCTACTCTAACCAAAAATAGCAGCCCTCTAATGGTGGAGGGGAGCTCAGACAGGGACCGGTAGAAAGAGGGTAATTGACTGTCATTGGCTTTGCGGGCTAGGGCGTCAGCCATCGAGTTTGCCTCCCCTAGGAATGGAGGAGAGTTGGATTTCCCAATTGGCCATGAGAGCTTTAATCCTAGCTATTCAGTACTAGATGGACCACTCGGGAGATGCAGAGTTGGAAAGGGTATCGATCATGGATTTGGAGTCACTCTTAATTTTCAATTTGTTAAGACCTAGATCCACACACCGTTTGAGGCCTTCCCAGATGGCTCTTATTTCAGCCTACGTGTTGGACCCAAACCCGTAGCCAGTTGAGAAGGTGAACAACAATTCTCCAGCGCAATTTCTGCAAACGCCATCACCACCAGACGGGCCTGGATTCCCGAGAGATGAACCATCGATGTTGATTTTAAGTACATACTAAAATTGTCACACACATGAAAATGCACTAAAGGTACCTAATTTTTAGTGCATGTGTATTAATTCAGATGGGCAATTTTATCATTTACAAAAAATAACCCACCTAATATAGCTTGCAATAGATTTCTCTGACCGATGGTGTCAAAGCAAAAATAACCAAATTAAAGAGGTAACTTAATAAAAACCTTCTCCAAATAACTGAATTAATGAGGTAAGTTAATAAAAAAAAACCTTTTTTGAAAGGTACCAACAGATAATTTCTATAACAATTAGGTAGTAATTCGATTCGTTAGAATGCCATTCTTATAATTTAATATGCAAGGGTACTGAAAAGTCCCATTTTTATATATGAATTTTTCTTTCTAACAAAAAGAAGATGAAGAAGGAGTTTGCAGTTTGTAAGTACATGCAGATCATCCATTACACTTTGTCAGAATATCAAAGTTCTTATTTAAAATAAGGTATTTAGGTAATCTATTTAATGGCTGCAATTTCAATGTCTTGCAACATGTTAATAAATTAACAGGCTTTAATATATTCTACAGTTTAATTATGTATTACCCCATGTGCCTCACATGGGGAGAGATGGCAGATGGTTGGAACCGTTCATCTTCTAGTTGTTATTGTGGATGGGCCACTTGACAATAACGATATGTAAAAGAATCATTCTGACCTTCGATGCATGGAGTTCCATGTGAACGGTTGATAGTTTTCCATCCTATGTTCGCAAAATTGTAAACGGTCAGAATTATTTAGTAAGTGTGAATCATGCGCTGTACAGATAGCGAACCATTTGATCATCTGGGTATGTGGGACTCGTGGTGCAAAACTGCAGATCATGATGGGTGAGCGTGAGAGAGAGAGACCAATCCTGCGGTGTACACAAGCGTACGGTGGTAATGATATCATTGGTACACATGGGCATCTATTTCACGCATTAAAGAGAGCCACTTTGAGGTTCTCCTTCACGCCGAGAGAGGCCAATGGCGTGGCCGACGTTCTGGCCAAGATTGGAAGTGAGAGCCAAGGTAGGACGGTTTACCATTCACTGGCGGACCTCCCCCCTCTCCTTCGTGGTTCCTTTTTCCTCGATTGGGTGGGGTTAGGTGCAGTCAGAATGGACGCGTAATAGTGTTTATCCGTGGATTCTTAGGAGTGTTACAGGATAGGTGATTTGTATGAGGAGCCCATCATAGAAGTCAAGAAGGAAATCCCACCGTTGATTTGTATGAGGAGCCCATCATGTTGTGTATATGGAATCTGGGCCGTCCAGACCCTTCATCTGCTCTGGATGAAAAGCCAAGGGAAGAATCAAGCTGTTCCGCAACTCATATGGCCCCAGTGAAAATAGAGGGTAGGTGTTCCATCCCATCTTGTTGCCTCTTCAGTGGCTCACTACAGTTTTGGATCGAGCTGATTTCCATACCATTTTCAAACCTAAGAAGATGCATTTGATGGATGGGTTGGATCTGATCCATACACCACGTGGGCCTCACTGCTAGCTCGTTTAGGTACCCTGGGCTCACCTCGTTAAAGAATCCGTAGATTTACTTGTGATTATGCTTAAAAGGAGAGGCGTAAGCCCCATAAGAAGTAACAATACATAGAGAAATGATCACTTGTAGTTGACACATCCAAATTTTCTCCCATTGTGTGATGTATGTTGAATATCCTATCTGTGCAATAGGTGGTCCAAATCATGATGATCATATGAGTTGTAGTAGTGGTGCCGACATGAAAAGGGCTTAGAAAAAGTAGGAGAATAACTTGGTTAGGCCAAATTGGATATTTACTATTTTTGGATGAAAACCATGAAGTCTAGTAGGAATGTACATAGTTTATAATTAGTAAGTTTACTATTTATAATAAGTCACATTTTTACTGTGTTTGAGTTGGAGTTTGAGTTAAAACTTCGTTAGAGATTTGAGGTCATTATTTAAAGGATTGAAATTTTATTTTATTTTTTATTAACAATCAATTTATTTTTAAATTTATTAGAAATTATTTTTATTTTATCACTAGTGGATTCGAGAAAACTATGTGAAGAGTTCAAAGAGATCCATAGATTTGGAGTAGTTATTCCCTGAGGAAGACGGTGATTTACCTCATCACATCCCTCCAATACATACTTGTTGAACGTAGGTTCCACAGTGAAAAGGATAAAAATGTTATTTCTCTAGTGCAATATTTACTTTTTAATGCGGGGCCCACATCGGATAGACACACATGAAATTCTTTCATCGGGCAACATCAAGGCTGCAAGCACTCTTTCATTGCATCACATTAGGCTTCAGAAATCTTCTTGTAGCCCTCAATTGTAGTCCGTATATGTCTCATGCCAATCTACTGATCTAGATCATCTCACCCATTAGAGAACATTATGTATGGATCACAACTCGAAAGCCATAGTGACTACTATATATATCCACAATGCAACCTCAAACTGGAATGGCAATGTGTACCAGTCATGATCTATCCAGAATGTAAGATAAAACAGGGGATGGTATAAATAACAATACATATAAATCATGCATGGATGATGGATGGGGCATCACAATCTAAGAGGTGGAGGGGAACTGATCACCTTAGTTTCCACTCTTTACCACCCTTGACTGTGGGTCACTCTTCATTTTTAATTTTATTTTGTTTGTTTGCCAGTATATACTTTTTCAAAAGAAAAAAGAAAAAGAAAAGCACCGAAGTACCCTTCCAATTTCTACTAAAGTTTGGAGAATTTCTCATCATGACCATCTAAATTACCAAGTCTGAGTGAAAGATACCTCATTTCAACCCTGAGGGGGGGGGGGGGCTAACAAAAAAAATAAAATAAGAAAATCTAAGTTACCAAGTAATAGGATCTTCTAGTAATAAAATTAGTTTGGAAGGATGGGATGCCAGATATTTTGTTTCTTGAGAAAGCTAGGAATTTTCTTTCAAAAAATGCACTACAAAAATTATTAGTTTTGGTTAATTCGTTTCATTGTTTGCATGCTACTAACCCATCATCAGGATTTTCAACCAAATGAACTACTATTTTTTTGTTTTTCTCCAACTGAATAGGCTACTATGAAGCAACGTTAAGTACCAAAAGTTACATGATAGCATAAGAACAATCAACGTCAAGTGATACCCACGTGTTTTTGATCAAGCTGATTTTTGTGTTTCCCTTCATTCAAGTTTATGTGACTTTATGAATAGGTTTGATGTCAAATAAACATTGCGGTGGACCCTAGGAAGTTTTAGTGGTGGGACTCATCATGGCACACTTTCTACGGTGTGGTCCACTTAAGCTCTGGATCGGCCTCTATTTTGGGTTCATGCTCTAAAATGAGATAAGAAATAAATAAATGGCATGGGTAAAACACATACGTCATGGTGAGCCCCACAATGCGTTTTTAGTACTGACCAATGTTGAGCTCGGTACTGGATGTCACTACCAATGAGTCCCTAATCAAGGATCAAACGACTTTTTCTTGTAAATGATTGGGAATTGAAAAAGAATAAGAAAAAAACTACCTACTTAATATAGAAATTACATTCTGGTACCCTTCCGGGAAAGGTTTTCTAGAAGATATCCCATCAATTAAAGTAATTAACATTGGTTTAGTTTTCAGCTGATTTTGTTCATGGAAGTTGGCAAGGGGTCAGCAGCTCAGGTTGTCCCAACCGTGGTGTTTATGTAAAATCTAGTTGGACCACCAAGTGTGTCACCCCATGTCTTCTGTAAGTTTCAAAAATCAGCCCCAACCATGATTCAAGTGGATGACATGATTGGAAAAAAGTGTACAGGGCAACGCTTACCCTCCAAATTATTTTCTTCCATGTGGCCCACATAAACAATGGATGAGTATGATTTTTAGGTTTTATATGCCTAAGTTTTCGTGTGGCATCTAATGGTTGAAATGGATTTTATATAATCATCACAGTGAGCCCTTTAAAAATCAATGGTGGAAGCCTCTCTTGATTGTTTCCATTGGTGCGGGGTACCTAATCACTGGTCAGCCTGATATTTTGGCCCTAGGTCTAACGTAGGATTATAGGTAGAGTGCAGTTTCCTTACTGCACCTTGGGCCCAAAAAATAAAAATAAAAATCAAGTCTGGGCTTCCCCTACCCAACTTTTAAGAGATCTCCACTAATATGGTAAAAACATTATAGGATATGCACCTATGATTTTTGAGGAGGCCCGTCACTATGCATGTGAGATTCATCCTAACTAATAGATGTGTCTAATCATACATTAGGCCCAGGGCCAAAAGATCAGGCTGACTTGTGATTAGGTAGGCCACATCAACGAAAACAGTTGGGAGAGAGACATACACACTTGATTTTTATCGGGCCCACCATAATGACTATATAAAATCCACTCCAATCATTATATGCCCCCACCAAATTTTAGGCATGAGGTCCAAAAAATCAGGCCCATCCATAATTCAAGGTATACATTGTTTCCAAATGTGTGGTCTAATTGAATCACAAATGGGGTTGCTATTTGGGGCCTTAGCCTAACATAGGGTGACACACTTGATGGTCGAGGTGGATTTCACATAAACATCATGATGGGTATCATTCAAGCTGCCCAAGCTGCAGACCCTTTGATAGAAGGTACACTAGTGACAATTACATAGAATTAATGGGGTAACTCATTTGAAAACCTTTTTGAAAAATATATGGGAATGTAAATTATATATTAAATAGGTAGTTAATTTTTCTTTTTGTAAATTCCATGAACATCAAATCAATGTGATCATTGACAGTAACAGAGATAATAGAGATTGGGTCTACAAGATGAACAGACCAAATCCAGGTTTAAATATTTTCTTATAAATGATATGGACCATTCATTTTGATGGCCATTGATTGTATGACTAGGATAAGAAGGTTAAAGTGATTCTTGGGAGGAATGGAAAGTAGAGGTGGGGCCCATAGGATTAATAGTCGGATCCATGATCAGACACTATTTATCGTGATTGATCTGGACCATCCACTTTGTTAGCAACTGATCAGATGTTTAGGATCATCAGATTGACGTTATACTTGAGAGGAAAGGGAACTATAGATTAGCCCACAAGAAGGATCCTTCAAATCCAAAAACAGAGCTGTTCTGTCATAAATGCTTTGGACCGTCCATTTTGTTGGAGATTCACCATGGCTTGCATTGTCATATCAAAGTGATTCTTTAGAGCTGCATAGTGGATGGTCCACATCCATGTTCGGACCATTTTAGCCAAAAGTGATCTGAGACATCATTTCATTGGGTATGGATTAGATAAATAGGATCAACAAAACATAGCAATTATTGGGAGGTAGGAGGAAGCAGAGGTGGGACCCACATGATTGACTACCTAGATCCATAGTTCTCATAGGTAGGAAGACTTCTACTTTCCAAGCAAACGTGATGAGTTTAAAACTCTGTCCCCTTTTTTAACTTATATTTATAAAGAAGTTCAACATGCAAGTGATTGGGTTCATGTAACCAAGAGTTACATTGAATGGACTCAGCAAAATCTTCTGCTGAATTACGAATCCTCCGATCACTTGACTGAATTATGAATTATGAAAATAGTCAGAATTTTATAGCTATTTTGTGTAGTATGGGATGTTTCACATTTTATTTTATTTTCATGAGAAAGGTAGGATTAAAATTTTTTTCTTTGGATAATGTCTTACAAATAGGGTGTTTTTTTTTTTTTTTTTTTTAAAGTTAATTTACTTTATTGTTCGAATGCTAGCGACTACTAATCAGAATTCTTATTCAAATGTTATACAACGACGACATAACATTCAACAGCAAAAGTTACATAACAGTTTTAACAACAATCAACATGCAACATGCTCTAAACATTATTCAATATGTAGTGATATCCAAACGTTGAACATGCTTCATTGAATTAATTTTAGGGTCTACCTCAACTCCCTGTACGCTGTAGCAGAGCACTGGCACGTGCGTCGTTGACTGTTGATGTGAAAATTATTGATTAACAGCGGTGAAATCCTACGGAGTCAGATGATTTGTATGCGCGTGAGAAATGTCACGGATAATTTGTCTTATCACCAACGACAATGGCGATGAACAGAGGCTGCTGGATTAAATAAATAATTTAGAAAAAAAAACAAAAAGTAAAGTCAAGCATGCTAGAAATAAGTCAAGAACTTGAAGGACTTGGAGTGTAAAACAACTAAATGGAGATAGCTCTGAAGATATTTAGAATAATGGATCTCTCCTAACACCGTTACCTATTATGTAATTTATTTATGATATTCTCAAATTATAGATCGGTTAAAAAATCTGATATTCTCAAATTATAGATTTGTAATTTCTATTAAAATAAAAAGAAAAAAGAAAAAAAGAACCATAAGTGTTAAGGACAGGCTGAAGCACGTATGATTATATGCTGTCCCTAAAAGCGTTATTCGCGCCTTCTCAAAATAATTGAGACTGCAGGCAGGTTGCGGATAAATAGCTTCTAGGATACGATGAGCATATGTTTAATTCTATGTTCAGCAAGCACAAAGAAACCGCTAATAAAACTATGTCTACTGAGTTTGTTAGCAGATTAAAAAAACATAAAGAAAAAAATCTCAAATAAAAAAGAATTTAAAAAAAATAAAAAAGATGTTGGCTTAGACCACTTCATTGGTGGCTAAGGTTCATATTCAACCTTGCAGGCTTGATCAGAGAACTCTCGAGGTTTACTAGTTCATATGAGAGAGTGATTCATGATGGTTTGTGATGGTGAAATGAACCATCCAAGCTCTGTTTATATAGGCTAGGATAGCTACGCGTTTTGGTACATGGTCATAACTCCAAATGACCATTTTTTTTTTTTAATATATATACTATTGGTGAGAAATTAGCTATTGTTTGGTAGTTTCTAACCATTTTGCATGTCAAAAAACCAAGTGCATGCTAGCCATTTGAACTTAATGGCTAGTCGTTTATGACTGTTGGGCTACTCATATGCAACCGTTTCTGCATAGTCTGGTTTATTACCATGTAACAGTTACACTAGGCCTCTTAAACGGCTAGTTTTAACCTCTATATAAGACAAACAAGTCTCTCTCAAACCTCTTACCTATAACACTCCAATTACCTGACCCATATCTCTTAGCCATTGTCGCGCCCATTTCATGCGAGTTTGCATAAGGTTGTGAGGGTAGTGACTCATCTGCGACACGATGCGCACGTGCCAAGTGCGTCATTAGCGCCTCTACAACCACACTGTATTACATAGTCATGCCCTCACATTGAGCCTGAGACCCTGACTGTGCCCGCGCATTCTAGTGCTTCACAGTGGAATACGAAGTCTCAGTACTCTACGGATTCACGAAGCAAATAGTAAGGTACTCAACACCCTACTTATTAAGACAAAATGTTCTTCTCTTCTTTCTGATATGGGCTATTCCCAAAATAAAAAAATTAAGTTTTTTACAAACCTCTTTTATATATATTTATACACAATAAATTTTTTATTGAAAATATTTTTTTAATCAAAACATTTTCCATAATAATCCCACACTTATTTTTTTAAAAAGAAAAACATCTACTATTCTAGACACAACTTATATGCAGCCAGCCTCAGCTCAGCAAGGAGTGCCTCATATTTTGCTTCATTATTCGAAGCTGGGAACCCAAACCTTAAGGCGTACTCCACATTGGTTTGGTCAGGCACGATGAGGATCAATCCTGCCCCACTTCCCCTCGAGTTTGATAGCCTGTCTACGTAGAGGGTCCATTCTTGTAAGCCGATTTCTTGTTCATTTTCTATTTCTCATGAGGGAACGGGGTAAGTGTACTCATTGATGAAGTCGGCAATAGCTTGGCCTTTAATCGCGGATCTGGGTCGGTATATGACATAATAAATCGGGAGATGTTTGTTCCCAACTTCGCATATTAAGGCCAAGCTGACCGCTGTAGTCGAGACTGCCAGGTACAACAATAGTGATTCTCTTAGTTCAGGGTTAAAGAGCAACGAGGGAGATCCCAGATACTCGTCGTTGGAATGCTTGTTTGCAGTCACTTGTTCAGGTCAGTTTCATGTTCTATAACACCCCGTACTTTTTACTACTCGAGTATTACCGTGTAACCTAATTTGGTATAAATACAAACCTAGGTTAAGTAAATGTTCACGTTCGTTTTAGTCTAAATCCAACCAGTAGGAGGATCTTTATTCATAGATCGAGCCATCTGGCCCTCTAAGCATAGGACTAGAGGATAGATCTCTACTTATAGGGTCTTCAAGGCATGTAAAACTAGTGAGGAGAGTGTCTAAAACACTCGTGTTTTTGGATCTTAAAATCTAACCATTGGAATTATAGATCAATTACGGGATTCGAGGTAGATCATTCGATTTAGGCCTCACATTATGCAATGATGGAACTGATTGTCAAAACTAGTCATTAAATCCATCCAAGTTACTCTTAGACCGTCGACAAACCGTTCTAAGATAGTCCATCCGTTTAAGCCCATAATCGTTCATTCAAATGAAAAGTATGGACCATTAATGGTAGAAATAACTGTCGGATTTGCCCTAAATCAGGTTATAAACTAGTAGGCATGTTGATGATCAGATCTGGAATAATCTGACCATCAGGTGAAAAGGAATCACAATCTGAACCCAAGAATAAATGTTGCATGGCCCATTTGTACAAGAAGACATCAATTTAAAATAGAGAGAGTGGCCTTGGGTGGCCCACAAGTTAGATGAGTGGCGCGGATTTCATGATTGGGCCACATAACATCTTCAGGTTGACAAAGAAGCCCGAGATTTTAAAACTATGGCCCAATTAAACCTTGGATTAGTCTGATCACTGGGTCGACGTCTCAAATGAGACCCTAAAGAGAATGGATGGTGTGGATTTCATCAAAATGTCCTATGGAGTCCACCTGACACTGCGTGTGTACCACAACGGGCATACACCTGCAGCGCACCAGACTAGGGACGCTGGTCAAAGCAGGCTGACCAGCAACTTCTTAAAAAGGAGAGAATCTCTCTCTTAGGTTTTCTCCAGCAAACGGACGGGCGTCCGTTTCCTTAGTTAGTGGCCCACCTATACTGGCCATCTGGGAGATCCAAACCGTTCATCTGGTGCAGACGAGGGTCCCGAGTAAAACCCACCTAACTCTGTACCTTGTAACGCATGTGCATGCACACGATCCTCGGTGCAAGCCGACCCTACAAACACAATCTTTCTAAAAATGGAAAGCTTCCGTTTCTCCTTGCCACGAGGGCAATCCGCGTGAAACTTCTCCCTTATCATCTCAGCACTCCATTCCCTGCAATCCTAGCCCTTCGATTTAGGGCTTTCCCAGCAAACAAAATAGAAAATATTCTCTTTAGGCTGAAGATATTTTCGGCCTCCGAAAATATCATAGCCATTCACGGCTTCTCAATGAATCCAGACCATCCAAAATCCCTACCCTAGCTCGCATGGAGACAGAAAATCGAGCAACAACTCTCTCTGTCCATCTCTTACGGCCGCTCGAGAGAAAGCCCATCTTCAAGTTCCTCCTCGAACCCACTAAAGAATCTGTGGCCAAGCTTCGAAAGCTTGGTTCGACAAGCTCCCATATTCCCCTCCACATTAACCAACAATGTCGAAATGAAGCACTACCCATGGCTTTGCAATCCGCCATTATCAGCGATCTTCTTCTCTGCCGCTGCTAGCATGATTTAGTGCGACCGGTCGAGTTGTCTAGGTCCAGAGATGGCTGGACTCTACGACAGAGAAATACAGGAAGAGGATGAAGAAGCAAAAGCAGATAGAAGGAGAAGAAAGAAGAGTTCGAGAAAGAAGAGGAGCAGGCAGCCGCTGCTCATGGTGGGTACCACTGCCACACCCTCGACTGAGTTACAGATCGAGTCGGACAGGTCTGGTCAAGACCAGACATTGTCTAGTTGTAAGAAAGTGAAAGGAAGGAAAAGCAAGAAGAGAGATGGAGAGAAACTGTGTTGTTGCACCAACTCGAACCGAGCTAAATCCGCACCAAGTCGAGTTTGGTTGCCTTGACTCAGTTTGAGTCACGGTTCAGATTTGGACTGGGTCCAGATCTTTCTGGTCAAGTTGGAAAGAAAGAAAAAGAAAAGAAAGGGGGGAAGGGAGAAGAACATAAAGAGAGAAGGGAGAATGAAAAAGAAAAGAAGGAAAAGAAGGACGAAGGGAGTCAAGATGAGTTGACTCAGTGAGTCGACCCACTATGTCAAGAATGAGCTGGGTCAGGCGTGGGCTGAGTCTCACAACTAGGTGAGTCAAGTCTTATATTCCTCCTATTATTCATGTTAGTATTATGTTACCAATAATTATTATTATATTATTATTACTAAAGTATTAGTATAATAATATTTTAAAAATAATAGTATTATCATTATTATTTTCATTATGGTAGTGTTAATATGATTATTAGCATTAGTTCTTATTAGACTGTTGTTGGTACTTATTTTATTATTATTGTTAATTTATTACTTGCATCATTTATTAAACTGTTAGTTATGCTATAATAATATATGGTATTGTTGGTATATTAATATCGACTTGTGAATTATCATTACTAATATTATCAATTAAAGCTTTAATAAGAATATTATTTTAGTCATTGCACAAAAATTAGGATTCAAGTTCTAAAACCTAAGCTTAAAATAAATTCACATGATTTAAACCCTAAGCCTTAATCCCAATCGTGCAAGTTTAATAACATTGAAATCTAACCCCTCAAAATATTTTAATTTTGTTAGATCTTAATCCTAGGGCTTGTATAATTAACTCTAGCATCATCTGGAGACCAACCAACTCTTGAAAGGTGAGGATTACCCTTCATGCTTTTCTACATCTTAATAGTTAGCGTAGCTTGCTTATTTCATCTCTTGCATAAAATAATACTTAGTGAAATTGTTGATAAATACTAGTTTCTAATTGAGTAATTCTTGATAATGACTAACGGTTAGATTTATATTCAAATACAAACATGCGATAGATCTCAAATATTCTTCTTTACTTGTGTAATTACTTTTGACAATGTGCTTGGCTTGTTTTACCAATTGCAGTTATTTTATGGTGTTTGTGGAAGTCCTTGAATTAGTGGCCTTTCTGTCAAATAGATTAAATGGAATTTTTTTATCGTGGACTTACCACCTTGTGTATCATTTGTGCCTACATGGCTTTTGGAGAATAATCCTTTTTATCACACCATTAGGTGAAACATTTGGCCCTTGCGACTTTTATGGAATAACTGCTCCATGTGGCTTTAATAGAATATTTTATACAACCTGGTGATGGTGAGTTTCACTTATTGGACTACGATTGGCCACTAGTTGTGTAGGTTACCTTTAAACATCCTATTTGTTAGTCTCATGAGCCAAGGATGGTGGAATGAGACACTATGCCTGAGCTGTTGGCCTATACTAGGTGACAAACCACCCATAGTGACTTTTAAGCTTTCCTAAATGGATTGTTTGAAATTGAAATAATAATGGTTGGACTAATCATGTATTTTCATGGCATGTGGTCTTTTTCGAGTGATTAGTTCTCTTTGGGCGTACATTGAGTACTTTTTTAGGTGACTAGATCTCCTTGGGCGATCTATATATTATTATAGTATTTTTCGGGTGGTTAGTTCTCCTTGGGCGTACATTTGTGTACTTTTTCGGGTGACTAGTCCTCCTTGGGTAACTTATATATTATTATAGTTTTTTTCAGGTGGTTAGTTGTCCCTTTGTATACTTTTTCGAGTGACTAGTTCTCCTTGAGCGATCTATATATTATTATGGTCTTTTCTCGGTGGTTAGTTCTTCTTGAGCGTACCTTTGTATACTTTTTCAGGTGACTAGTCCTCCTTGGGCGATCTGTATATCATAGTCTTTTCTAGGTGACTGGTTCTCCTTGCTCTGCTCAGCTTCCCTCGCTGTAAGTACTTCTGTAGTTCGGAGAGTCTTCTTAATGATCTTTTTGCCAAATGTCTCATACATCAGGACAACTCAATTTTTACCTATAACAATTGATGGCCTAGACCCATAGTTGTAATAGGTAGGAAACCTCAATCCCCTTTTAACTTCTATTTAGAAAAATAGTTTGACCAAGCAAGTGATTCAGCTCGTGTAACCACGAGTCACGTAGAGTGTACCCAACAAGTCTTCCTAGAGAGTAAGTTTTCTAATGATTCAGCTGAATTATGAGTTGAGTTGTAGAATTTTAGTACCATGTTTTGAAGCATGGAATGTTAGACATTTCATTTCTTAAGAAATGTAGGATTATTGTTATTATTATTATTATTTGAGAATGTCCTACAAATGGCAAGGTTGGATTAATTTCCTTCATTGCTTACATGCTAGCAACTACTAACTAAAATTTTCAACCAAATGAACTACCACGAAGTAGCATTCAACACCAAACCTATATAATATGATAGTAACAATCAACATGTAATATATTTAAAACTTTATTCAATATGATGTTATGCTCGAATGTTGAACATTGTAACATCTCAGAAAATTCTATACAAAGACCCGAGTACCACCTCAGGCAGAAATCACTTAGGATTAAATCCTTTAGAAATTACATAAAGTTAACTAAGTGTTAAACTAGATTAGCTACGAAATTCGCTTGATCCACTTTAAATCCGATCTGCAAGACCCAAAACTTGTAGAATCAGTGACGCTAAGTTACCCTAAAATCAAGGATCAATCTCATTACCCAGTTGCTCTCGGGAGCACATTGAAACTTCGTATCGGATCTGGACCGCACGTCGAAAGTCCGATGACTATGAAATTATATAACTAAGACCGCTTTGCTGGGCTTGATGACCATCTCGGAAATTAAATCCAGATTGTGTTCCGGGGCTATTTGCTTGAGCCCGGAGTGAAGAGTGTGAGAAAACGTAGATTTCTTTAGAAATTAAACCTAATTTAAGTAATCTGAGGCCTGTCGCTTGCGGGCCTGATATAAGCATTCAGACCGTCAGAAACTGACCCAAATACACCCTCGGATCAGGAAAAATTTCATACACAGGTCAGTGTACTTGTAACCCTGATCGAGTTTCGGTGACCGTTGAACTGAAATTGGTCTGTCACGTGTGATCTAGAAACCCAACTAGAATGAAAACTTAACTCGACCTAGATTCATAGTCTGTGAGCTTAAGTCCAACCTTTGGCTTAAGGGGGGGCTCCGGAAATGCTCCGTTGAGCTGAAATAGATGCCCTTTAGACATAACCTAAGTATACCTTGGCCCTGGGGCCATTTCCATCAGTTTTAGGCCTATATAAGGACCTTAAACCCTCTCTCATTCTCACCATACGAATTTGAGAAAACCCTAGGAGAGAGAAGAGAGTAAAGTGAGAGAAAGTGAGAGAGAAGTTAGAGTTATTCTGGGGAATCAATCCCAGCCGTTCTCCATGTCAATCCATCACAACTGTATCACTTTTCCGGTGATTTTGATTCCATTTTCGGGTAAGAAATTCTAACCCTAATCAGTTATAGAGATCTGATGAGTGTAAGTGATGAAGTAGCTAACCTATTTCGTGTCATAAGTTGTCGTTCTGCCAGTGATAAAGACTTGGTGATTAAACTGAGTCCGTTACTCGCTTCTACAGCATAACGTACGGACTTTAGACGCTTAGTTTATAGTTTTCAAAGCTTTCAATGTCAGATAATAATAGATTCATGATCTAGGTGTTATTGTACATGCAAAACGCGATGTTCGTTTTGTGATTCAATTACGTATGCAAATTATGGCGTATAGTGTATTCTGTATATTTGTAGAAAATACCGTATACGTACAAATTATGAAGGTGTGTTTGCCATGATAAATTACTGTATGTATATGTTATATATGTGTATAATACTTACTCTGTGAAAGGATTCGCCCAACTACATGTTTTGGCTAATATACATTATGTATGTTAATAAGTGTATTCTAAGTGTATATGAAAATGCTTGTAAGAGTAAGTACTTAGATGATTGTACTTTAGGTAGGTGTTGAGATAGGATTCTCAACTACCTTAGAGATGTATATGATTTTCTCCATGTTGGTTGTTTAATTTAATCTCTTGCTTATGAAATGTATGTGTTTGTATTTCCTGTTTATATTGTGTTTTATAACATGCTTATTCACATGTTCGAATTACTTTGTTAATTCTGCTTAGACTACTATACATGCTTTCTGGATAGGACTTGAGTGTGATTGGGGCTATGTGATAGTCCAGGCAATCGGTAACAGGCTTGAAGTCGTGGTTGAGATTCATTCGTCATGTAGGACGTGTTTGACAAACCCGTGTCATACGTTGGTCGTCGGCAGTGGTTAGACCACACGAAGTGCTTATGCACTTCATGTCGATCGATGCAATGTACGCTCGTGCTAGTTGAGCCCGTCAAGTAACCCGATGTGTTATTGTATCTTCACCACGTATAGACACTACTGCTTGAACCTAAGGTACCAAACTCACCAGTGGAATCTCGTTTAACCTTGGTACCTCGATCCACTAAGACTCATGAGCCGGATATGGTGGTATGGGACACCGTGGTCGAGCTGTCGGCCTACGCTGGGGCGACGAGCCTCCCCGTAGAGACCAGTGAGCAACCCAGACTCGTGAACCAAATACGGTGGTATGGGATACTGTATTCGAGCGGTCGGCCTACTCTGATTGGTGATGAGCCCTTTGTAGTGACCTTGAGCATACTTTGAGTCTACGTAGAGGCAACGAGCCTTTCTGTAGCATGTAGAGTATAAACTAGGCCTGCACTGATTTGGTGATGAGCCCTTTGCAGTGACCTAGAACTGCAACATCGTATGAGATTTACTAGGACTGACGACCCTAGAATGGATCATTGTTTAAGAAATGAATTGAGGGAGGTACCTTAGTTTTCCAATCCTGCTGTATGAAAATGACTAATAAGAACTTGGTAACCATATGTATACACCGCATTACGCGTGCAATCAGGCGTTGCAGGTCAAGCACTAAGGCAGAGTTGTCATTGCAAACGTAAGATGAAGTCGCTGAGGGAGCGTAGGCGAGGGCATGCATCATACATCCATGTATTCTTGTATTAACAACAGTACTAGGAATGTGTGATTTACTGCTTTATCATTACTGCTTGACTGAATTGATAACATCTTAACCTATGCTCTATTGTTCCACTGAGTTGAAAACTCACTCCCACGTTACGGGACGTTGTTTTGAACAGCAAACCAGACTCTGTCTTGATTGCAGATGATGGTGTGACTCCCAAGGTGAAGCCTGATCATTATGACGATCAGGATGAGTACTCTTACATGCAGTTCTCTGATGGATTCGCTTAGGCTCTCCTGTTCGACGGGGCTACATGGTTTATTTACAGTTGAACCATTTTGATATTTTAACTTTGGTAATATTATATGTAATATTTCAAGAACACAGTGACTCAGTATTATATTCATACTCTGGAGACCGACTGTGATCTTTTGATTTGTATACGTTTATTTATATTACTTAGTCTTCCGCTTGCATTTTACAATTGATCTGGAGTATGAATTACTGTTTTGGTAAAATCTCACTCATGATTAATGCACTAACACAGACAACATTAAATCATAAGCATATATGTTGTATAAGTGATGTTTTGGAACTCGGGAGTTGAGTTGCTACTCGACCCCCGATTTTCAGGGCGTTACAAACATGTTCCATTGAATTAGTTTTTGGAGTCTAACTTAACTTTTTGTTGTTGTAGAACATTGGCACGTGTGGATCGTCGATAGTTGATGTGAAAACTGTTGACTAGAAATGGTGAAATTTGACGAATCACACAATTTGTATGCACACAAGAAGTGTCATAGATGACTTGTGTTGTATAATTAATGAAAACGGTGATGAGCAGACACTGTTGAATTTAAAAAAATAATAATAAATTACCTTTTATAATGCAAGAAATAAGCCAAGAACTTGAAAAAAGACTTAAAATATAAAAAAAAAGAACTAAATGGAGATGGCTCTCATACATGAAAGTGAAGATATTTATATGGATATCTTCTAACACCATTGTTATTGCAAATTACAGATTTATAAATTTCTGTAAAATTATAAAGAAACTAAAAAGTTAAGGACAGGTGGAAACGCCATCCATAAAGCATTATTTGCCCCTTCTCAGTGTAATTGAGAATGCTGATAGCTTGCAAACAAATCGCTTCTAGGATATGACAAGCCTATATGTGATTCTGTAATAAGCAAACACGAAGAACCACGAATCGAAGTCTGTATACACAATTTTTGTCTGGCAGATAAACAAAAGAATACTCCTAGATTCAGAAAGAAAACTGTAGTTGATTTAGGCCACTGCTTCAATCTGTTTCTTGAAGTCTTCTAGCTAAGGTTCATATGAACCTTGCTGACTGATCAGAGTACACTATTGTTCTTCTTGTTGGGGTAGTAAGTGAGAATGGTTCAAGTGTTGGTGATGGTACAATGAACCACCCAGGCATTATTTATATAGGTTAGGGTTGCTGACCGTTTTAGTCCAAGGTCATAACTCGATATGACCGTTTTATGACTGTTGGTGAGAAACGAGCCGTTATTGACATTTTCTAACCATTATACATGTGAGACAACCAACTACTACATGCTAGTCGTTCTATGACTTTTGGGGTAGCCATATGCAGAAGTTTCTGGATGGTATGATTTAATGTTGCTTATGTAGTTAAACCTCTCTTCAATGGCTAGTTTCCAGCCTATATAAAAGTCACATTGGACTCATTCGGACCACTAGCTCACTCTAGCCACCTGACCCATATTCCATGCTGCACCACGACTCGCACTCGTCTTGCACCAGTTCACGTAGGTTCGTGAAGGAATGATCTATTTGTGACACGATGCGCACGTGCAAATTGCAAAGTGCGCCACTAGCGCATATCCAACCACACTGCCTCATATGCCCACGCCCTCACACCGATCCCAAGACTATGCCCGTGCCCGAGTGCGTGCACGTGTTCCAGTTCGCACTAGAACAAGCAAGTCCCGATACTCCATGGATCAACTAATCAAATAATAAGGTACTCCACACCTCATATATAAACACAGTTTTTTTTTCTTTTCTCCTTTCCAATATGGGACTATTCCCAAAATGCCAAAACAACAAAGTTTTTCAAATAAAATCTTATATATATATATAATTAATATTTTTCACAACAATCCTCCACTTGATTGAAAATATTTTTGAAAAAAAAAATATCCGACAAAATATAAAAAGTTAATATGCATAAAGAAAGATATTTTTCGATTTGAATATTTACTTAATGTTAGTATATCAAAGCTTTATCGAAATTCCTAGTAGCTGCAACTTTGAACCAGTTATTTCTAGATAACAGAACTGGATAAACCACACACATATTCACTTTTTTGTTATTAGAATTCCTACATTATGCACTACTAGCGCTTCCACAGCCATATTGCCTCACATGCCCTTGCCCTCGCACCAAGCCCGTGTGCTCGCGCATGGGTGTACACAAGTCCCGGTACTCCACAAATCAACTAAGCAAATAATAAAGTACTCTATATCCCATATAGAAATATAGTTTTTTCTTCTCTCCTTTTCGTTGCGGGACTATTCCCAAAACGCTAAAACCGCAAGTCTTTTTATCTCTCTCTCTCTCTCTCTCTCTCTCTCTCTCTCTCTCTCACACACACACACACACACATATAATTTTAAAATATTTTTAATCAATATATTTCACAACAACTATAACCTTTTTACATAATTTATTTACACAAGTGGATCTTATTTATAAATAGTAAGTTTACTATTTATAATAAGTCACATTTTTAGGGAGTTTGAGTCTAGAACTTCGTCCTCGGTTTGAGATCATTATTTAAAGGATTGTAAATTCATTATTATTTTTTATCATCAATCAATTTAATTCAATTTATTAAAAATTATTTTTATTTTTATCCCTCGTGGATTTGGGAAAACTCTGTGAGAAGTCTAGAGGGATCTGTAGATTTGGATTAATTATTTCATGAGGAAGACAGTGATTAACCTCATCACGTCCATCCCTGCGTCATTTGGGGACATTAGCATTCCTCGTATTTGATCAGTTGAAGTGTTGGGATCATCTAATCCACATGATTTTTGCATCGTGGCCTGTCTCTCATGGTTTCAGGCGAACAGCGAACGAATAGTCAAAATCAAAGATTGATCCTTTCATGTATCATTTGAAGGCTTTGATGGGTTTTTTGACCCGTCATCGACCGGTCATGAGCCCTGCTCGACCAGTCAAAGGCTGGTGGTCGACCAGTCATGGAGTCGAGTCGTGGCACGGCTCAAAGTCCAGCGACTGTGGACTATTTTTCTCTGGGGTGCTCGACCAGTCGAAGGAGGTACTCGACCGGTCGTAGGTGGCTCTCGACCGGCCTGGACTCGGTCGACCAGTCGAGGTTACGTAGATTCGTTCCGCGATTTTACACGAATTTCATGTCGCAAGTCCTTTCGCAACTGGGATGAGGAAAGGAGTTTCCTAAAACTTTAAATAGGAGTTCCTAGGGCTTTTTAGGTACAACAAGAGGGTTTCCTAAAGTTATACAAGGGATTTGCTAAAGGGTTTTGTGCAAGGCTCCCAACAAAGTGGTACCAGAGCTAAGTTCATTGAACGGGTAGGATCGGTTTTGAATTATGGAAGGTGGCTCAGCAAGGATGATCAGCCTCAATGGTTCTAACTGGACCATATGGAAGGCTAAGATGGAGGACTTGCTCTATTGCAAGGACCTTTATTCTCCAATTTTAGGCATATCAGCAAAATCCAAGGATATGACTGATGATGATTGGAAGAAGATGGACTGAAATGCGGTGCAATTTATTAGACAATAGTTGGATGATTTTGTGTTCCACTATGTGTCTACGGAAACCTCAGCCGCTAGCCTATGACTGAAATTACAAGGGCTGTATGAGACGAAGACAGCCGGTAATAAAATTTTTCTGATAAGGCGACTTGTGAATCTCAAGTTCAATGATGGTGGTTCTGTAGCCAAGCACATGAATAAGGTCAGCAATATAGTGAACCAACTCTCCTCTATGAAGATGGTCCTGAATGATGAATTGCAGGCTTTACTATTGCTTAGTTCATTGCCTGATAGTTGGAAGACATTAGTGGTGTCTCTAAGTAACTCCGCGCCAGATGGAAAGATATCCATGGAATAGGTAACTAGCTGTCTCTTCAATGAAGAGACAAGGAGGAAGCCTCAGGGGTTTACTGAGCAAGAGGCCCTTGTAACACAAGAACGGTGGAGAAGAAAAAACAAGAAGGGCGGGAAGGCCCGAGATAAATCAAGAGGTAAGTCGAGTAATAGAAAAGATGTTGATTGCTGGAATTGTGGCAAGAAGGGCCACTACAAGTATGAATGTCGTGGTAAGAAGAACGACAAGAAAGGAAAAAGGAAGGAAGATGAATCAGATTCCACTGCGGTCGCTTCAGATAGCGACGTTATAGTTATTCTTTCTACAGATCACGATGTATGTCTCACGGCTACGAGTCAGGACACCGACTGGGTGATAGACTCAGGAGCTTCTTTTCATGCGACTCCACGTAGGGACTTCTTCACAAGCTACAAGTCAAGTGACTATGGACAGTGAAGATGGAAAGTTCTGGCGTATCGAAGATCATGGGAGTCGGTGATATTTGTGTGAAGACTGATGTGGGATGCACATTGGATCTCAGAGATGCGAGGCATATCTCAGACCTTCGCCTCAACTTGATGTCGACGGGAAGGTTGGATGATGATGGCTATGAAAGTCGGTTTACTGGTGGGCGATGGAAGTTCATTAAGGGTTCATTGATCGAGGCCAGAGGAAAGAAGTGTTGCACCCTTTACTAGGTAAGTGTCAGTATGTGCAAGGGTGGGTTCAATGCAGCGGAAGATTCAGCTATTGACATGTGGCACAGGCGTCTAAGCTACGTGAGTGAAAAAGGGCTTCAAGTACTAGCAAAGAAGTGGTTCCTTTCAGACGTGACAGGTACACCTCTCAAAACCTATCTTGATTGTTTATCAGGGAAACATCATAGAGTTTCATTCGTTAAAACTACTTCTCATGTTAATAAAGTGCATGCATTAGATTTGGTTTATTATGATGTTCGTGGTCCTATGAGGACAAAAACCTTGGGTGGGGCATTGTATTTTGTTACTTTTATAGATGATGCATCTTGGAGGGTTTGGGTTTATGCTTTGAAATCCAAGGACGAGGTTTTTGGTGTGTTTAAATTGTTTCATGCTATGGTCGAGAGAGAGAGACAGGTAGACCATTGAAGTGCATCCGCACTGACAATGGTGGTGAATACATTGGCGACTTTCATGAGTACTGCAAGTCCCTGGGTATACGGCATGAACAAACGGTTCCCAAGACCCCCCAGCATAATGGTGTAGCTGAGCGAATGAATCGCACCATTGTTGAGAGAATTAGATGTATGTTATCCCATGCGAAATTGCCTAAGGCGTTCTCGGGAGAAGCAATGCACACGACAGTGTATTTGATAAACAGGTCTCCATCAGCCCCATTGAATGGAGAAGTACCTAAGAAGGTGTGGACTGGACAGGATCCATTGTATAGTCGTCTCAGGGTGTTTGGATGTAGGGCATCCGTTCATGTACCAAAGGACGAGAGGTACAAGCTCGATATGAAGATCAGGCAGTGTGTGTTCTTGGGGTATGATGATGAAAAATTCGGTTACAACTTATGGGATCCGACTGAGAGAAAGCTCGTCAGGAGTAGGGATGTGGTTTTCTTTGAAGATCAGTGTATAAAAGACATTGGTAAGCCAGAGAATAACCAGCCTAGTTCAGGTGAGCTAGAGGACATGGATCCGGTTACTCCTCCCGTGGTGTCTGATGACGGGGGAGTACAACAAGGTACAGAGGACGAGGGAGTTCCTTCAAAAGATGGACCAGTGGAGCAGCCCCCACTTGATCCACCCGTTGAGCCACAGGTGAGGATGTCATCTAGGGACAGACAGCCGTCCAAGAGGTATTCACCACATGAGTACATTATGCTGACTAATAGGGGAGAGCCAGAAGACTATTATGAGGCTCTAGCCGACGAGCATAAGGGAGGTGGTTGAAAGTTATGCAAGAGGAGATGGAATCCTTGCTTAAAAACTACACCTATGATATGGTGAAACTGCCTAAGGGCAAGAAAGCTCTGAGCAACAAGTGGGTGTTCAGAAAGAAGATTGAGCAGAAGAATTCACAGACGAGGTTCAAGGCCAGACTTGTAGTGAAAGGGTTTGGTCAGAGGAAAGGCATAAACTTCAAGGAGATATTCTCACCAGTGGTGAAGATGACATCCATACAGATGTTGCTTAGGTTGGCGACTAGCATGGATCTGGAGATAGAGCAGTTAGATGTCAAAACTGCCTTTCTCCATGGTGACCTAGAAGAAGAGATCTACATGCACCAACCAGAGAGGTTCGAATTCAAGGGCAAAGAGCATATGGTGTGTAGGCTGAGGAAGAGCTTGTATGGGCTGAAACAAGCTCCACAGTAACGGTACAAGAAGTTCGACTCGTTTATGTTGAAACATAGGTATGACAAAACGGAGTCGGACCACTGTGTGTTCACACGCAAGTTCTCAGATGGTGATTTCTTAGTTCTACTCTTACGTTGATGACATGCTCATCATGAAAAAAGACATCAAGAAGATCGATAGGCTGAAATAGGAGTTGGGCAAGTCTTTTGCAATGAAAGACTTAGGCCCAACTAAATAGATCATAGGAATGGAGATAACCAGTGACAGAAGCAGCAAGAAGCTCTAGCTGTCACTAGAGCGGTATATTGAGAAAGTCCTAGAGCGGTTCAATATGAATGCAGCAAAGCCGGTCAGTACTCCACTGGATGGTCACTTCAAATTAAGCGACAACGGTGTCCCAAGACGAAGGTAGAGGTGGAAGAGATGCAGAAGATACCTTACGCTTCAGCTGTAGGAAGTTTGATATATGCTATGGTGTGTACAAGCCCAGACATAGCATATGTGGTTGGTATTGTCAGCCGGTATCTTGTCAATCCTGGCAAAGAGCATTGGGCAGTGGTGAAATGGATATTGCGGTATCTAAGAGGCTCATCTAGGTTGAGCCTATGCTATGGTGACCGTAAACCTGTGTTAGAGGGCTACACAGATACAGATATGGCAGGTGACATAGACTCCAGGAAGTCTAAATAGGAGTTCATGTTCACGTTTGCAGGGGGAACGGTTTCCTGGCAGAGCAAGCTACAGAAGGTCATAGCGTTGTCGACGACAGAGGCCGAGTACTTTGCAGTCAAGGATGCATGTAAAGAGATGCTTTGGATGAAGAGGTTCCTACAGGAACTTAGCCTAAAGTAGGAGGAGCATGTGGTCTATTGCGATAGTCAAAGTGCTACACACTTGAACAAGAATCCAAGTCAGCATTCCAAGTCGAAGCACATAGAGATTCGGTATCACTGGATTAGGGATACTTTGAAACAGAAGATGTTACTACTTGAGAAGGTCCACACAGACAATAATTGGCAGACATGATGACCAAGGCTTTGCTCAAGGACAAGTTCGAGGTTTGTAAAGACCTAGCTGGCTTGAAGAAGTTGGATCCCTCCTGGGTCAAAAAGGGAGAGATTTGATGGATTTTTTGACCCGTCGTCGACCGATCATGAGCCCTGCTTGACCGGTCAAAGGCTGGTGGTCGACCCGTCGTGGAGTCGAGTCATGGCACGACTTAAAGTCCAGCTACTGTGGACTATTTTTCTCCGGGGTGCTCGACCAGTCGAAGGAGGTGCTTGACCGATCGTAGGTGGCTCTCGACCGATCGTGGACTCAGTTCGACCAGTCGAGGTTATGCAGATTCGTTCCGCGATTTTGCGTGGATTTCGTGTCGCAAGTCCTTTCACAACTGGGATGCGGAAAGGAGTTTCCTACAACTTTCAATAGGAGTTCCTAGGGCTTTCTAAGTACAACAAGAGGGTTTCCTAAAGCTTTACAAGGAATTTGCTAAAGGGTTTAGGGCTATCAAAGGTGAGAGAGAGAGGAAAAGAGAGAGAGGAAGCTTATAGAAGGGAGGTTCTGATCATGGAGGTTATCTATTGTGCAATCTATATCTCAGCGCTTCTATGTCCTTGTAATCGGTTAGATCTCTCTGTTTTCTTTGTTTCTCTTATTGTTTATCCACTCATGCGTGAGTGAAGAAAGTTGTAACGTTCTACTTCATAGTGGATTGTTGATCTGGACGAGATCCCGTGGTTTTTACTTATTTGAGGGTTTTCCACGTAAAATTTACTTGCGTGGTGTGTGATTGGTGCATTTATTGTTTTCATTGCTTTATTATTCATAATTCTGGTTTGTTCTGAAAGGCTAGATCCTAAGGTTTTGTGCAAGGCCCCCAACAGGCTTGGGTAATTAGTTCCTGACATCCACGTGGTGGGGACATTACCATTTCACATACAGGACATCCCAGGTTCAACTCAGTGCTATCATTTGATATATTGAAACTAAAGATCTTTTTGAAGAGGTTCAGGAGCAAGAAAAGGCTACCCTGATAAAGGATATATCGAAACAATGCGATGCCAGAAGCATCGGAGTTTTTCTTCCAAAGAATAAACTTTATAAGAATTGATTATAAAAGTCATTTTGTTTCTAAAAACATGTCACATGTGTATAATATGGAAACCATACAAAATGTGGACCAAGCCATAACGATCACCTCATATGAAAATCAGGCCAATCTACTCATTGAGCGAGAAATCATAATTGGAAGCTATGGACAACCAATGGTATGACTCAAGTGTACTGCTGTGGCCTGATTTTCTTAGTGTCCCTTCAACTTGGTGGATCGTATTTAATAAATTGATTTGATAGTACATATACGCTAAGTTGGGCTCCACAAATAACCTAAATGGTTTTAATTGTGGCCTTCCTATCTTGAATGTCCCTTGTGCTGTGGCCCACCAAAGTTCCAGGTAAGCATGATTTTTGGGCAAACATGGAGGCACATTTGATCACCGTACAATTGTGATGTAGAACATGGCACACATACATTCCTAGCATGGTTGGACTAAAAGAAGGTGAATCATAAATTGGCCATAACTTATTGATCCGGGTATCATTAAGGGGCACAACACCCATTAATCCTTACCGAAATGGGCCATCCAAGGTAACCACGACATGAGTTGCATCTGTCCATTCCGACAGAAAATGCATACTTTCAGATGAAAAATGTTTTTTTTTTTTTTTATATATAAAAAAAATTAGTATTTTAAAAATTCTGATTTTTTAAATTTCTTTTTATTTTTAGAGTTTTAAAATTTCTTCTTTTTTTAGAAATAATTGGTAATCATACTAGGGCTTTCTAGTAAAAGTTTATTTGAACTTTTTATTTTTAGAAATTAGGCTTTAAAAGAGTTTTACTAGAATTATGATTTTTATTAGAGTTAAAATTTTAATATTTTTAGTAATTACAAATTTTAGGGAGTTTGAGTTGGAGTTTGATTTTGAAACTTCTTCCTAGGTATCATTATTTAAAGGATTGCAAATTCTATCATGCATCAATTAATTTTCAATTTTTTAAGAATTTGTTTATGTTTTCTTATTTTCCCTCGTGGATTCGAGAAATCTTTGTGAGGAATCCGATAAGCTCCGTGGATTCGGAGTAGTTATCCCCTTAGGAAGACGGTGATCCACCTCATCAAGTTCATCCCTGCGTCAAATGGGCTTGGGCTGGGCCGTGTCAGGTTTCAGACCTGCCCCGCCACATGTTGTGCATAGGCTGGAGTATCAGGTCTGAGGTCTGGTCACGGGCCTATTTCAATCAGGACGGTTTTGGACTGCGTACAACAGTCCGTCAGCTCAGCCCAAGCTTGGACCGACCCGAATCATTAGGGTCTGCAATGAATAAAAATCCTGTGGGCTAGACAATTTTGGCTTGTCACAGGCTCGGGCCAGGATTGGGTCTATGCTGAGCAAAGTGGGCCTGGCTTGGATAGAGCTTGGCCCTACCCTAACCCAGCCCGTTGAAAACCCTATGCATAGATGAGAAATCCTATGTTATGAACGGACAATGGTAGTTAAATCAACAATTTCTGAATTTCACGACATGATTAGATTTCAATGTTTCATAAATAAACCGAAAGTCCCTTGAGGCCCATGTGATCAACCGGTGGATCGGAGGAATCAACCATGATTTCCATATGAACAGAAAATGTCTATGATAGGATAATCACATCCATATAAATAGAAAATGGATTGGTAGAAATCAAAATCCAATGGGACTATAATCTGGATGGTGTGAATGCATTTGTGGGGCCAGGTGAAAGGTGAACCCCTCGTTAGATCAAGAGGTACATCAGGTGGCTCCAATTATCTAAATGTAGAAAGGTTTGGTCAATCATATCTAACTATATATTTGTTTTGTAAACTGAGCCCCACCGGACTAGTGGAGCAGACCTCTCTTGAGCCAGGGTATCTAAATAATGGAATTTCTCTGGTGGATTGATTGGATCTCATACCTATCGTGCCATGCTGGAACAACTGTAGTGTGTACGTGCACCACCTTAAACACACGTGTGCTTAGGAGAGCTCATACTTTTAACCATCCATGTGATAGGTTGTGGAAACAAAGGAGTGGGACATCTCATCGCAACCGTGAAAATCACTCTTATTTCATTTTAAAATGGGACACGGTCCAATGGTACCGTACCAAGCAGATGAGAGACCCACGTGATGTACTCACAACATCCAATCCGGCCACCAGATTCATCGTCTCACAGCACCACTAGGTCCTAAAAATCCGCCCAAACGAACACTCAGGTTAGCTACAACACAGAAGACACGTAGAAAGGGGAAGCCCATTGTTGATTTACATGTGGGCCATCACCAGCCGTCCAGACCCTTCATCTACCCTGGATGGAGAGTTGGGAAAAGAATCAAGCTGTTATGCAACTCATATGGACCCAAGTGAAAAGCAAGGATGGGCGTCCCATCTTGCCTTGTTGCCTGTTTGGTAGCCCACCAGAGTTTTGGATCGAGCTTTTTTTTAGACTGGTAGTTAATTACTGAGGGGATGCATATGATGGAGGGGTCGGATCCAATACATAGACCACGTGGGCCCCACTTCTACCCAACTTATAGGTACCACTTGGGTTCACTTTAAAGATTTCGTAGATTTTCATGTGATCATGACAGAGAAAATATGTTTAGACAAGGAACTCATGCTCGGAGGAAGCACAAGAGTAAAATAAATAAATTACAAAATAAATAAATAACGATAGAAGAGGCATCAATGTTCAGAAATGAACACACGCAGCAGATGTATCATTAACAAGAATAACAATGACAATGTCAAAACCTCAAAAGTTGAAAACATATAATTATTAGCAAGAATAATTTAAACTCGAATACATTAGAAACCAGAGAAGCCAAACCTGAGGTTGAAGGGGTTGCAACTAGAGAAGGCACAATCAAAAGAAGGTTGGGTATATGAAGGGGTTATGTTCAAACCAAACGCCAATTCCTCATATATATGCAATGGGTTGGAGTGTGAGTGTGGGGAAGTATAGATGCATTTGGATCTTTTTGGCGAAACAATGAACAAAAATACTACTGTGATAGTTCACCACTATTGTTAACTTGTGATGTTGTATCTATATTATATACAATGCGACCAAAATTCTCATGGGCCTAAGTGATTTACAATCAAATCCATGCTTGCCTTGTACATTAGAGATGATTGTTAATAAGTGTGTAAATTTCTAGAATAGGAAAGAAGAGTGTAAGAGAGTTGTAGAGAATTCTCTAATAATGTAACCTAATTGAATTTGATGCTTAGATGTTCAATCAGTGGGAAACTTCATGCAAGCTATATCCACAATGCAGCCTAAAACTGGAATGGTCTGGATCGCAATACGTATCGGCCAGGCTCTATCCAAAATGCAGCATATGGCAATACATAGAGGCCAATATCCATGTATGGTGGATGAGTCACCACAACTTAAAAAGAGGTGGAGGTAAATCACCATAGTTTCCACGCTCTTTACCACCTTGCTTACTCCACCTTTTTCTTGCTTTTTGAAAAGCATATACTTCTTTCAAAGAAGAAAGATAAAGAAAAGCATCCAATTATCCTTTCCAACAAGGTGTTCAGTAACCGTAGAGGTCGCTGTGGGGCCACCATGAAAGCCACAATGGCCATTGATTCGAAGTAAAAAAAAAAAAAGAAAAAATTTGTATTGTTGCGTGACTGACTGTTACAAGGAAATAATGACACGTATGGAACATTTTGTTGGGGGCCTTGCACAAAACCTTAGGATCTAGCCCTCCAGAACAAACTAGAATAATTATGGATAATAAAGCAATGAAAACAATCAATGCATCAATCACACACCACATAAGAGATTTTTACGTGGAAAACCCTCAAAGAGGTAAAAACCACGGGACCTCGTCCAGATCAACAATCCACTAAAAAGTAGAACGTTACAAACTTCTTCACTCACACAGGAGTGGATAAACAATGAGAGAAACAAAGAAAACGGAGAGATCTCACCGATTATGAGGACATAGAAGCGCTGAGATATAAATTGCACAGTAGATAACCTTCATGAGCAGAACCTCCCTTATATAAGCTTCCTCTCTCTCTTTTCCTCTCTCTCTCTCACCTTTGATAGCCCTAAACCCTTTAGCAAATCCCTTGTAAAGCTTTAGGAAACCCTCTTGTCATACTTAGAAAGCCTTAGGAACTCCTATTTATAATTTTAGGAAACTCCCTTCCGCATCCCAGTTGCAAAAGGACTTGCGACACGAAATCCGCGCAAAATCGCAGAACGAATCTGCATAGCCTCGATTGGTCGAACGGAACCTTCGACCGGTCGAGTACCACCTTCGACCGGTCGAACACCTCCTTCGACTGGTCGAACACCCCGGATAAAAATAGTCCATAGTCACTGAACTTTGAGTCATGTCACGACTTGACTCCCACGACTAGTCGAGACCAGCCTTCGACTAGTCGAGCAGGGATCACGACCGGTCAACAACGGGTTAAAAAACCCATCAAATCTCCCTTTTTAACCCAGGAGGGATCCACCTTCTTCAAGCCAGCCAGGTTTCTACAAACCTCAAACTTGCCCTTGAGCAAAACCTTGGTCATCATGTCTGACCCATTATCGTCCATGTTGACCTTCTCAAGCTGTAACACCTTCTGTTCCAAAGTATCCCTGATCCAGTGATACCGAATCTCTATGTGCTTTGACTTGAAATGCTGACTTGGATTCTTGCTCAAGTGTATAGCACTTTCACTATCGCAATAGACCACGTGCTCCTCCTGCTTTAGGCTAAGTTCCTGTAAGAACCTCTTCATCCAAAGCATCTCTTTACATGCCTCTGTGACTGCAATGTACTCGGCCTCTATCGTCGACAACGTTATGACCTTCTGTAGCTTGCTCTGCTAAGAAACTGCTCCTCCTGCAAACATGAACATGAACCCCGATGTAGACTTCTTTGAGTCTATGTCACCTGCCATATCTACATCTGTGTAGCCCTCTAACACAGGTTTACCGTCACCATAGCATAGGCTCAACTCGGATGAGCCTCTTAGATACCGCAGTATTCACTTCACCGCTACCCAATGCTCTTTGCTAGGATTGGCAAGATACCGACTGACAACACCAACCGCATATGCTATGTCTGGGCGTGTACACACCAACGTATACATCAAACTTTCTACCGCTGATGCGTAGGGTATCTTCTGCATCTCTTCCATCTCTGCCTTTGTCTTAGGACACTGTTTGTCGCTCAATCTGAAGTGACCATCTAGTGGATCAGTACTGATCGGCTTCGCTACATTCATATTGAATCGCTCTAGGACTTTCTCAATATACCGCTCTTGTGACAGCCAGAGCTTCCTGGTACTTCTGTCACGGGTTATCTCCATTCCTAGGATCTATCTATCTGGGCCCAAGTCTTTTATGGTAAAAGATTTTCCCAACTCCTGTTTCAGCCTGTCAATCTTCTTGGTGTCTTTTCCCATGATGAGCATGCTATTAACGTATAAGAGCAGAACTAAGAAATCACCATCTGAGAACTTGCGCGTGAACACACAGTGGTCCGATTCTGTTCTGTCATACCCATGTTTCAACATAAACGAGTCAAACTTCTTGTACCATTGCCGTGGAGCTTGTTTCAGCTCATACAAGCTTTTCCTCAACCTACACACCATATGCTCCTTGCCCTTGACTTCGAACCCTTCTGGTTGGTGCATGTAGATCTCTTCTTCTAGGTCACCATGGAGAAAGGCAGTTTTGACATCTAACGGCTCTATCTCCAGATCCATGCTAGCCGCCAACCCAAGCAACATCCGTATGGATGTCATCTTCACCACTGGTGAAAATATCTTGTCGAAGTTTATGCATTTCCTCTGACCAAACCCTTTCACCACAAGTCTGACCTTGAACCTCGTTTATGAATTCTTCTACTCAATCTTCTTTCTGAACACCCACTCGTTGCTCAAAGCTTTCTTGTCCTTAGGAAATTTCACCATATCATAGGTGTGGTTCTTATGCAAGGATTCCATCTCCTCTAGCATAGCTTTCAACCACTCCCCCTTATGCTCGTCGGCTAGGGCCTCAGAATAATCTTCTGGCTCTCCCCCATCAGTCAACATAATGTACACATGCGGCGAGTACCTCTTGGACGGCTGTTTGTCCCTAGATGACCTCCTCACCTATGGCTCAACAGGCGGATCAAGTGGGGGCTGCTCCCCTGGTCCATCTTCTGAAGGAACTCCCTCTTCCTTTGTACCTTGTTGTACTCCCCCGTCATCAGGCACCATGGGAGAAGTAACTGGATCCATGTCCTCTAGCTCACCTGAACTAGGCTGGTTCTTCTCTGGCTTAGCAATGTCTTCTATACACTAATCTTCAAAAAAAACCACACTCTGCTCCTGACGAGCTTCCTCCCGGTCAGATTCCACAACCTGTAACCGAACTTTTCATCACAATACTCTAAGAACACACACTGCCTGATCTTCATATCGAGCTTGGACCTCTCGTCCTTTGGTACGTGAACGGATGTCCTGCATCCAAACACCCTGAGATGACTGTACGATGGATCCTGTCCAGTCCACACCTTCTCAGGTACTTCTCCATTCAACGGGGCTGATGGAGACCTGTTTATCAAATACACCGCCGTATGCATTGCTTCTCCCCAGAACGTCTTGGACAATTTCGCATGGGATAACATGCATCTGATTCTCTCAACAATGGTGCGATTCATTCGCTCAGCTACACCATTATGCTGGGGGGTCTTGGGAACCGTTTATTCATGCCGTATACCCAGGGACTTGCAGTACTCATGAAAGTCGCCAATGTAATCACCACCATTGTCAGTGCGGATGCACTTCAATGATTTACTTGTCTCTCTCGACCATAGCATGAAACAATTTAAACACACCAAAGACCTCATCCTTGGATTTCAAAGCATAAACCCAAACCCTCCTAGATGCATCATCTATAAAAGTAGCAAAATATAATGCCCCACCCAAGGTTTTTGTCCTCATAGGACCACAAACATCAGAATAAACTAAATCTAATACATGCACTTTATTAACATGAGAAGCAGTTTTAACAAATGAAACTCTATACTGTTTTCCTGATAAACAATCAAGACAGATTTTGAGAGGTGTACCTGTCACGTCTGGAAGGAGCCGCTTCTTTACTAGTACCTGAAGCCCTTTTTCACTCATGTGGCCTAGACGCCTGTGCCACATGTCAATAACTAAATCTTCCGTTGCGTTCAACCCACCCTTACACATACTGATACTTGCCTTATAAAGGGTGCAACACTTCTTTTCTCTAGCCATGATCAACGAACCCTTAATGAGCTTCCATCGCCCACCAGCAAACTGGCTTTCATAGCCATCATCATCCAACCTTCTCGTCGACATCAAGTTAAGGCGAAGGTCTGGGATATGCCTCACATCCCTGAGAAACATTGTGCTTTTCGCACAAATATCACCGACTCCCACGATTTTTGATACACTAAAATTTCTCATCTTCACAGTCCCATAGTCACTTGACTTGTAGCTTGTGAAGGAGTCCCTGTGTGGAGTCGCATGAAAAGAAGCTCCGGAGTCTATCACCTAGTCGGTGCCCTGACTCGTAGCCGTGAGACATACGTCATGATCTGCGGAAAGAATAACTACCATGTCGCCATCTGAAGCTACTGCAGTGGAATCTGATTCATCTTCCTTCATTTTTCCTTTCTTGTCGTTTTTCTTACCAAGACATTCATGCTTGTAGTGGCCATTCTTGCCACAATTCTAGAAATTAACATCTTTCCTGTTACTCAACTTGCCTCTTGATTTATCTCGGGCCTTCCCGCCCTTCCTGTTCTTTCCTCTCCCCCGTTCCTGTGTCACAAGAGCCTCTTGCTGAGTAGACCCCTAAGACTTCCTCCTTGTCTCCTCATTGAAGAGACAACTGGTCACTTGTTCCATGGATATCTTTCCGTCTAGCGCGGAGTTACTTAGAGACACCACCAATGTCTCTCAACTATCAGGCAATGAATTAAGTAATAGTAAAGCCTGCAATTCATCATCCAGGACCATTTTCATAGAGGTGAGTTGGTTCACTATATTACTGACCTCATTCATGTGCTCGGCCACAGAACCACCATCCTTGAATTCGAGATTCACAAGTCGCCTTATAAGAAAAATCTTATTACCGGTTGTCTTCCTCTCATACAGCCCTTGTAATTTCAGCCATAGGCTAGCGGCTGAGGTTTTCGTGGACACATGGTGGAACACATAATCATCCAACCATTGTCTAATAAACTCCACCGCCTTTCAGTATATCTTCTTCCAATCATCATCAGTCATATCCTTGGATTTTGCTGATATGCTTAAAATTGGAGAATATAGGTCCTTGCAATAAAGCAAGTCTTCCATATTAGCCTTTCATATGGTCCAGTTAAAACCATTAAGACTGATCATCTTTGATGAGCCACCTTCTATAATTCAAAACCGATCCTACCCGTTCAATGAACTTAGCTTTGATACCACTTTGTTGGGGGCCTTGCACAAAACCTTAGGATCTAGCCCTCCAGAACAAACCAGAATTATGGATAATAAAGCAATCAAAACAATTAATGCATCAATCACACACCACACAAGAGATTTTTACGTGAAAACCCTCAAAGAGGTAAAAACCACGGGACCTCATCCAGATCAATAATCCCCTATGAAGTAGAACGTTACAACCTTCTTCACTCACGCAGGAGTGGATAAACAATAGGAGAAATAGAGAAAACGGAGAGATCTAACCGATTACGAAGACATAGAAGCGCTGAGATATAGATTGCACACTAGATAACCTCCACGAGCAGAACCTCCCTTCTATAAGCTTCCTCTCTCTCTTCCTCCATCTCTCTCACCTTTGATAGCCCTAAACCCTTTAGCAAATCCCTTGTAAAGCTTTAGGAAACCCTCTTGTAATCTCTTGCATTACCTAGAAAACCCTAGGCAACCCCTTTTATAGTTTAGAAAACTTTCCTTTCGAATCCCGGTTGCGAAAGGACTCAAATCCGCAGTTTCACGCAAAATCGCGGAACAAACTGCGTAACCTACGACTAGTCCTGGAAATTCCAGAACTGGTCTTAGCCTCCTACGACTGGTCGTAGACCGCGGAAAAAAAACGTCCAAACTCGCTGGACTTTAAGTCGTGCCAGGGCTCGAACCTACGACCGGTCGAGCGCCTCCCATGACCGGTCGAGCGGGGCTCAGGACTGGTCGAAGACGGGAAAAAACTCCATCAATGGTGGCCCCCAATTAGCATACTAAGACCAAAGGAACGCATTTCACTGTGAAATCCTTTGGCAGAAAGTCACAGCGCCGGATGCTTTGTGGGACACCATGATATTTTGTTAGAAATGTACTCCTTTATCCATTTGGCAATATCATTTTCGGAAATGCAACCAAAAAAAAAAATTTACTAGGGAGATCCAAAATTCAAGCGGACCATGCGAGATGGTAAACTGTAGAAAGAGTTTCTTACTATTGAAAGCCTATCTATAGGTTCATGGTCATCCAAGCACGGATGAGTGGAACAACCTTTGACAAGTGGAACAACCTCGTCCATTCAATCCTTATCTACACGGTGAGCGGGTTAGGTGAGACCCGGACACCGAAAAGGATGTGGCCGTTACCATGGGGGCCACGTTGGTGTATGAATTCTGTATCCACACCGCCATGCATCCACGCCGTCCATCTATTTTTCTATTTCAGGTCATTAGCCAAAACGAAAAAATGCAGCAGATACCTGCGAGGTAAACCATATCATTAAAGGCCACAAAAGTTTTAGATTAAACTGATATTTGGTTTTTTTTTTTTTTTTTATCCTTCTTTCAGGCTTACGTGACCTTTTTTTTTTTTTTTGTTAGCTCGACAGTACACTCACCATAAGTTCACACTTCACCGTTAGCCACCCCCCACTAGGGAATCGATTCCAGGACCTCAGTGTTGAAACATCTTTCACTTAGTCTACCACTTGAACTATGGATCAGGGTGTTGTAGGCTTATGTGACCTTATTATTTGAATGGATGGATAAACGTGACAAATATTACCGTGCACCTGAGAAGTTTTTAATGGCTAGCGTTTGTCACCACTGTTTCCCATTATATGGTCCACCTGGTAATTGTATCATTTTTTGGATAATGCCTTTAGAATGACCTCAAAAACGAATGGACTACATGGATACAAAATACAGATATCAAGGTGGGCCCCACATTAAGGGCCACACCATCTTCTGTGAGTATGTGGTCCTCCCTAATTCGCTCACCTATAGGCTTGAGTTTTTGGCCGCATGCCTAATTTGGTTTGACATCTGATGGTTTAAGTGGATTTCATGGCACTATAAAATTCAACCGTGAACATCTCTTTCATTGTAGGCATGGCCCACCCAAATAACATATTAGCATATTTTTTTCCTAGTATCTATTGTGGGATGAAAATTGTAATGGTTAGATTAGATTTCATGTAAATATCACGGTGGTCCATTAAAAACTAAGTTGCGTGATGGAGCCCACTTGGGTGTGCACCTTCTTGGAGGACTGGGAGGAAGAGGTGTGTTTATCGAGGAATCACGGATTTAAAGAAAATGAGAGATAGGGAGCTGAGTTTCGGTGTGCTAATGAGAGGGCTCCCGTTTGGATTTGCAAATTGGTGGCTTTTTCTTTTATATTTGCAGGCCAGTTTGTTTAGTGTCTGCTATGACTCAGGATCCAGCGTTTATCTCTGCCAAGCTCAACTCGGTTTGACTCGGAAACAGATTGGCTACTCCCCCTGCAACCAGCCATCAGCTGATGGTTGGTGCTCTGTGGGCCCTACCATGATGTATCTGTTTCATCCATTCCGTTCATCCACTTTTACATATCATTTTAGGTTTGATGAAAAAAATGAGAGGGTTATAAATCTCAGGTGGACCACACTGCTGGAAAACAATAGTGATTGGATATCCACCATTAAAATCCTCCTAAGGCCCAATGTACTGTTTATTTGAAATCCAATCTGTAGATTAGGTCATACAGGCCCAGATGAAGGTTAAACAAAAAAAAAGATAAGCTTGATCCAAAACTTTTATAGCCCCCAAAAAGTTTTTAATGGTTGACGCTCATTCAACACTGTTTCCTTTAATGTGATCCACTTGAGATTGAAATATACCTCACTTTTGGTCTCATATAATAGATGGATGACATGGATGAAACACATACATCATGATGAGGCCCACAGAGCACCGACCACCAGCCATTGGCCCAGGGGGAGAAGCCAAACCGTTTCCGTCTGACTCATGTACAGCTCCAAACACAATGCATGTTTGAAAGGTGTTACACCCGGTACGTACTCGGCTACGGGGCTGGCTCGATTAAATCTCAACACGTCAGGGCTTCATGGCCTCAACGTATCCATTCCCCTTGGATCAACAACTTGCCAAAGCTCGCTGTCACTCAGTTGAGTCCACTCAGATTCATCAAGTCCCATTTAGTTTGACATCGTGAGCCTAGGTTGGGCTAGGACGGCCTTGCCCAGTCCCTCCCAAGAGAAAAACGAAATGACCAAGGGTTGAAATTTATATAATTTATGAATATTTTGGTATCTCACCTCATATAGTTGGTTTAGATGATTGAAGCATAAGCATAAATCCAATAGAATTTTAAACAACACAAGCACATTCAAGGAAATCCACTCACAAGAATCCTCGAAGTCTCCATCATTGTAATTTAATAAAATACAAAGCTTTTTTATTTTGGTTTTTATGTTTTAGTAATTGCATTAACTGGTTAAGTACTGAATGAAATTTAATAGTCGGTTGAAGATGGAGGACGTGGATTAGCTGCCGACACGTTGAGCAGAGACTCCTGCTGAAATGACGTCACCTAGTTCTGTGGGCCACCATTATGTTTGTTTTGTATCACGCCGCATCTATTTTGAGAGATCATTTTAGGGCAAGAGCCACCGAATGAGTAAAATTCAAAGCTAAAGTGGACCGCACCACAGAAAACAGTGGGGAAAGTGACGCCCACCGTTAAAAATTTTAAAGGCCACAAAAGTTTTCGATTAAGCTGATATTTGTATTTTCCCTTCTTTCATGTCTGTGTTAACTTGTGAACAGGTTGGATTTCAAATAAACATCATGGCGGGCCTTAGGAAGGTTTCAATGGTGGGCATCATTCTCACCACTGTTTTCTGTGGTGGGGTCCACTAAAGCTTTGGATCTACCTCATTCTTTGGTTCATGCCCTAAAATGTAATCTCCAAATGGATGGATGGTGTTGATATAACACATACATCATGGTGGGTCCCACAGAACTAGGGGACGTCACTTCAGTAGCGAATCGGCGTCCCAAGATGGAGTCCCGGAAGGGTATCTTGGGTCTATTTTTGGACGATCCAAATTCATTAAAATCAGGTTAAAGGTGGGTCCAAAGTTCTTTAGAAGGTTCTACACCTGATCATCATAATCATCATCAAAACCATCATATAAGCCTTTCTACCAACTAATTAGTCTCAGCAGCATGAATCTTGTTCTGCCATTCCACTCTATCGAGGATTATAATCCTCAGTTAAAATATAGCTCATCAGGTCTTTTCTAGTACAAATGGTTCGTTTGACAACTGGGGAGATGCTTTGGACTGAGATGTAACACTTTCAAATTTTGGATCTAACACTGGTTCAAGTTGAAGTCCAGGTTTATAACAAGATCTCACAGATGTACTCCAAATGCGGTTCGATGGACGATGCTTACCATCTGTTTGAGAAAATGCCCAAGCGGAGCTTTACGTCTTGGGACACCATTCTAATGGGGTTTGTGAACAATTTTCTTGGAGAGGAGGCTATTGACATGTTCAACTGGTTCAAGCAAGCAGAGCTTTGGCCTGATACGTGTATGTTTATTGGGGTCTTTACTGCGTGTAGTGTTCTGAATGCAATTGATGAGGGAATTCTACATTTTGAATAGATAAGCAAGGATTATAGTATTATCCCTGCCATGGAGCATTATGTGAGTACTGTGGATATGCTCGGGAAATCAGGGTATCTGGATGAAGCCATGGAGTCCATCGAAATGATGCCTGTTGATCCGTCTGTGTATGTTTGGGAAACATTGATGAACCGTAGCAGGGTCAACCAAAACACGGAACTTGGTGTGATCGCTGTGCTTAGTTTGTAGAAAACTTAAAAGACTCCTCCACGCTAACAGAACAATCAAAGGCAGGTCTTTTGCTCAAGCTACAGATCTAGCAAAGGAGAAAGAGAAGGTGAAATTGTCTGCAAAGAACCATCTAGAGGTCAGAAGTAGAGTGCATGAGTGTAGGGTGGGCATTCCTAACACACACATATAGTCATGCTCCGCACCTACGCACGTGTGCACCTTTGCACACGTATCATGGACGTCTAATCCGAATGGTCCATGTGATGCGGAATACCATGAAACCCCAAGAGACAAATTTTCACCCTGGTTTAAAATTTTGGTGGGCGATAGCAAAGAGAAATGAAAATCAATGGAGGAAACTGTTTTCATTTTTCATGGCACACGAAAGTTTTGTATTAAAGTAAAATTTGGGCCTGGGGTTTCATGAGGTGCTGCTTCACCTGGACCATTCAGATTTTGGAGTAACATCACGTATGAAGAGTTCTCAAAAAAGTAGGCATGAGTTCCATGCGAGCTGGTAGGCAGCTGTTATATATATATATATATAGTAGTGGCCTCTCCTTCGGACCATCCTGCAGGCTACTTGGTGTGGTCTAACTCCCAACACAAAGAGGAAATCGGGTTGCGTTATGAGTAAACTCCGTTGGGCCCGTGTGAATGGATGTGGTCTATTCATGCCGTCCATCCGTTTTTAATGGTTGATACAAAAATTGAATAATTTCCAATGCTCAAGTGGACCATAGAATAGGAAGCATTGGGAATAATAATTTCCACCATTGAAACCTTTTTAGGGTACACACACACACACTTCAACCCATGACCTTAGTGTTGAAACTCTGGTGAGTCTACCACTAGGTCATGAGTAAGGACCATGAGTGCGGATCATCTGCCTCCCGGAGGCAGGAACTCCCTGCCTCCAGCGTTTTCATTGGTCAATCGTCACTGTAAGTGCCACATCATTAATTTTTTAAATATATTAAAAAAGTACATTTAATAACAACTATAACGGAGATGTTAAACGGAAGCTATTTGCCCGCTGAGTACCTCAGTACAGTAAGCTTAATGAGTAAAGTCTGTGGAGCCCACCGTTATTGTCATTGTTGATTGTATCAACTCCATCCATCTCTTTTATCATCTAATTTTAGGGTTTTACAACAAAAATTAATCATATCCAAAGATCAAGTGGACCACACCACCTGAAACAGTGTGAATTGAATTCTACCATTGAAAAGTTTTTGGGGCCCACAGAAGTTTTATATCAAGACGATATTTGTTTTTTCCATTCATTCATGTCTTTGTGATCTTATGAACAGTTTGGATGAAAAATAAAAATCATTGGGGACTTAGAAACACTTCAATGGTGAAAATCAATACTTCATTGTTTCCTTTGGCATGGTCTACTTGAGCTTTTGATATACTTTACTTTTGGGCTCAACTCTTAAAATGAACTGAAAATACGGATGGACGGCGTGGATAAACCACATGAATTCACAATGGGCCCAATAGAGTTTACTCAGTACGATAAGACTCAGTGCACAATCCAATTTCCTGCCAAAGCCTTTTGTAGTAATATCCTGCGCAAGGATTCCAGATGGGCCCACTGTGATGTTTGTGATAAATCTAATCCTTTCATCCATTTTTAGATATCATTTTAGGACATCATACCAAAACTAATGAATATACAAAACTCATATGGGCCACACGAGAGAAAACAGTGGGGATTTAGTGTTCGCCGTTGAAATATTTATATGGCCACAAAAGTTTTGCATCGGTCTAATATTTTGGTGTTTTCACTTCATCCTAGTAAAAATGACCTTATAAACAGTTTGGATGGCATATAAACATCAAGAGGCCCAGGAACGTTTCAACGGTAGGAATTTCTTTCTCCACTGTTTCATCTTGTATGGCCCAGTTGAGTTTTTAATCATCTAAATTTTTGGTTACATGTCTTTAAATGAGATCTAAAAATGGATGAATGGATTGAAATTTTTATTAACATCACGGTAGACCCCACCATATATCTCAGTGTGGAACTTCATGCAAAAGGCTTTCCCCAATGAATCTGCGTCCACAGTTTCCATTGGAAACGTATTGGCTACTCCCCTGCCACTTGGTGCTATGTGGGCCCACCATGATTTATGTGTTTCATCCATGCCGTCCATCTATTTTTCTAGATCATTTTATGGTCTGAGACCAAAAATGAGGTATAACCCGATCTCAAGTGGACCATATTACATGAAACAGTGTTGAATGAACGTTGACCATTAAAAACTTGTTGGGGACCATAAAAGTTTTGGATCAAGCTGATCTTTGTTTTTTCCCTTCACTTGGGTCTTTATGACCAAACCAACAAATTGGATGTCAAATAAACAGTACGATGGGCCTTAGGAGGACTTTAATGATGGATATCCAATCACCATTGTTTTCCTATAGTGTGGTCCATATGAGATTTATATCTCTCTCATTTTTGGGATCAACACCTAAAATTATCTGTAAAATTAGATTAACGGAATGCATAAAACACATACATCATGGTGGGGAAGTAATGTCACCCATTTATATGGGTCCCACTATGATGGAGAGATCATTTTAGGGCATGAGCTAAAGAATGAATCAGATCCAAAACTCAAGTGGACCCCACCACAGAAAACAGTGGAGAGAGTCACGCCCACCATTTATTACAACTGAATCCAATCCAAACCTTGTCACTTTGTCTACTGAACCTCGTCACTTTGAACTGCAACCCCGTCACTTTGTCTACTGAACCTCGTCACTTTGTACTGCAACCTTGTCACTTTGTCTAGTGAACCCCGTCACTTTGTCTACTGAACTCTGTCACTTTGTATTGCAGCATTGTCACTTTGTCTACTGTACCCCGTCACTTTATGCTACAACCCCGTCACTTTGTCTACTATACCCCGTCACTTTGTACTGTAATCCTGTCACTATCTAGTGAACCTCGTCACTGTCTAGTGAATCCCGTCACTTTGTATTGCAACCCCGTCACTTTGTTTGTTGAACCCCATCACTTTGTGCTGCAACATCGTCACTTTGTCTACCGTACCCAGTTACTTTGTGCTGCAACCTCGTCACTTTGTCTATTGTACCCCGTCACTTTGTCCAGTAACCATACTTAACCCCATCACTTTGTCCAGTAACCCTACTTAACCCCATCATTTTGTCTAGTAAAACCACAAAGTGACGGGATACTTCACAAAGTGAGGTAAACTAGACAAAGTGACGAGGTTGCAGCACAAAGTAACTGGGTACAGTAAACAAAGTGACGATGTTGCAGTACAAAGTAATGGAGTTCAGTAAACAAAGTGACGGGTACAGTAGACAAAGTGATGAGTACAGTAGACAAAGTGATGATGTTGCGGTATAAAGTGATGGAGTTCAGTAGACAAAGTGACAGGGTTGCAATACAAAGTGACAGGGTTCCCTGGACAAAGTGACGAGGTTCACTAGACAAAGTGACAGGGTTACAGTACAAAGTGACGGGGTTCACTAGACAAAGTAACGAGGTTGCAGTACAAAGTGACGGGGTTCAGTAGACAAAGTGACAGGGTGGCAGTACAAAGTGATAGGGTACAGTAGACAAAGTGACGAAGTTGCAGTACAAAGTAATGAGGTTCAGTAGACAAAGTGACGAGGTTACAGTACAAAGTGACGGGGTTCGCAAAATAAAGTGACGAGGTTACAGTACAAAGTGACGGGGTATAGTAGACAAAGTGACGAGGTTGTAGCATAAAGTGACGGGGTACATTACGCAAAGAAACGATGTTGCAGTACAAAGTGACAGAGTTCAGTAGACAAAGTGACGGGGTTGCAATACAAAGTAACGGGGTTCAATAGAAAAAGTGACGGGGTTGCAGTACAAAGTAACGAAGTTCACTAGACAAAGTGACGAGGTTGCAGTACAAAGTGACGAGGTTCAGTGTAACACCCTGATTCTCGAAACCAGAGGATAGTCGCTCGAGTACGAGAACCCGAGTATTACGTTATAAAATGGACTAACATACATCTAAATAGTGGCAAATCTCATAATATGGAGTAAGGCAACATTGTATGAACTGGGGATATCAAGAGTAACAAAAGCGGAAGTTTAATATATTTAAGTGGGAGTAAAATGAAATCCCATGACAGGGAAAATATTTTATTACAACTCCAACAAGACACAAAATCTGAAATACAAAGCACGTAAATCCTAGAGCTCCAATGGCTCAACAACATTCACATAGAACTCTCCTTTGCCAAACTCCATTTCAGCCATCCCTGGAATCCTGTCATAGGGGTCTCCACCTGTTCATCAAACCTGTGTCTATTTGGTGCAACTGCACGATTGAGTAAGTGAAAACTCAGTGGGAACTTCCCTCATAGATTCAACCATAACCCATCATCCCAAAATAGATTAACAATTCATTTTAATTTACAGGGCAATACAAATACATATACAACATATTCAAATTACAAGAAGACTAATCATGAAAATTTTAATGCATGTATGGGTGTATGAATATATGTTCAAGTCCCAGATCTGGGTATGCAATCCAGCTGTCAAAATAAAAGACGGCCCGAGGTAAATAAACTACCTGGAAAAAGCCATAAAGGTGAGTGCGCCCAAGGACGATCTCCTGGAAAAATACCCGGGGGTATGCCCAAGGAGGAGTAAAAATCTCGGAAAAGCCTCATGTAAAATAAGAGCACCCAAAGTGACTAAAATGCACAAATCTGGTCATTCAACTGATCCACAGTAAACCGAGCAGAATGTGGCTTGCATTTAGCACTCGGAAAAGCTCACATGTCATGCGTGAATGTTATGCACTATGACGCATATATATATATATATATATATATATATATATATATATATATATATATATATATATATATATATATATATATATATACACCAAACTTTGATGACCTTCAATTTTAAATAGGCAATATCTAACTATGCATTCCATATGAACTTCCATGATTTCTGTACATTTAAAGGAGGGCTCACCAAGAGTCATGTGAAGCTCAAGTCCATCACATATGCTCATGATATCAAGATAGCAAAAGGCATTTTGTCTCATAGCAACAGTAATAATTATAAAAGATGGAATCCCAATCATCCCTTGTACACTACACATAAACAGAATCATATTTGCCATGTTTTTAGAACTATCCATATGATGGGGTCAAATAATCTAGAGATTAGAGAATCTAGAGAGTTATGAAGATGATGTGTCACTACACAATTCACAGCTAATCTAGGGTGGGAAACATTCTTTTATTAATATGTCTAACTAAGCTATATTTATAGGCAAGTGATCATAAATGTGACATGGAGTTTATAAGGCGATACATCACATATATTATTGCAAGGGATTATGATACTAGAGCAATTTCTTTATGATAATCAAGATAACTAGGATTTGATAATTCTCTAACATTCTCCACATTTAGAAATGTAATCTACATGGAAATTAGGAAATGGAAGAAGCTACAGGGGATGCTCCTCACCTTGAATGAAGGTTCCTCTCGATTTGAGAAGCTCTTATGAGATGGATGTATTGATCTTGTTTTGACAGATTGAAGGGAAATATCTTTCAAGGAGGACCGTTGCAACAGCACCTGGATAATCCATTTCAAGGTTTAGTGAGTCGTTACTGAGCCCACTCGGAAGACTGGATGAGTCAACTCGTTACGAGTGGAATACAGTGTCCTCCTTAGACAGTTAGGGCAGATTTCAGGTTACCTGATGGAGTAAAGGGACAAGGATGGACTGTCCTCCCAGATTTGATCTGAGTCAGAGCTTTTCTTGAAACGGAGATGATTTTACAACTCAGAAATGACTCGACTCTGTCGATTCTTTCAACGAGTTCGGTGTGATATCATAGCAATGGTCAAGATTGACTTGAGATGCTTGATGGTGCGGTTGTATTGGGGCAAACCGACCACTGTCATGGAGTTAGATCAGGGTCTTCACCCTGGAACGGTGTAGAGTCACATAACTCGCAACCGATTTGAGTCAACAGTGAAACCAGTCAGCCAAATGGGTGAAATCTATTAATAACAGAGAGCAAGTGTGGATGGTTACCTGACCAGGGCAATCTTAGGTTGCTGACGGGAGGCTCGGGACGACTGATTTCAACAGAAAATGATGCAACTGGACGTGGGTTGGAGAGCAAACTTGGCCGACTCAAAACGAGCTGAGACAGCTGCTGAAAACGGGTTCCAGCAGCCACACTCTCAGATCTAACCCACGACTTTCTACTTCTCTTCTTTCTAATCTCCCTCTCGATCTTACTTCTCTTTTCTTCCTTCTTCTCCTCTGTTTCTCTCTTTCCTCTCTCACCATTTTCTCCTCAGCAATGGACGAGTCAGCCCTTCCTGACTCGCTGACTGGTGTGGCTCAGTTGAGTTGCAACAGAGATCTACAACTCACCAGCAGCCGATCCACCTTCCTTCCCTATTTCCTTCTCCTCTCTCTCACCCCCTCACGATCTGTGATATATAATGGACGACTCGAACTGAGTCGAGTTGCTACCGAATCAGCAACCCTCTCAAACGGCATTCCCCACTCTCCCACTCTCTTTCTTTCTATCGCTTTCCCCTTTCTTTCTTTTGGTTTTCCTTGGGAGGTGCCCTAATTCCCGGCCTTTTATAGGCGTTTCCGTTTCTGGAAAGATCTGCAGCTAATCGTGAGGATTAACAGGAGTTAGCCGAGGATGGTTAGGCGTCTGGATCCCTCACTGCTTTAGATCTCGTGCATGGGTCTTTTTTATTGTCATCGATGGACTTTAAATGTAATGGGCCACACGATGAGCAGCCCGGATAGGTGAATGGGTTAGTTTTACAAAACGTGGGTCACTCGGCCAATCAGGGAAGATGACCCGTCGGTAATGGCGATTTCTCAACTAACGGCTGATCCTACGATCAGAGACGCTCAACTAGTTTGGATTGCGTCCAGGAGACTCGTGGGGTCCATCTTACGGTGAGGTATGGGCCGTTGATAACACATTCACTAATACTGGGTTCGGTTCGAGTTGAGGCTGCGACTCGTCAATATCTCGTTTCATTACGAGATTTTGCTGACAGACCTAATCTCAACGTCCCAGATAAGCTCTACAGAAGCTTCTAGGCGACAATGGACCGCTGAGACGGGTTGTTACTATAAGCGGAAAGATTCCTTCCGCAATCCGACGAGTAGATGGGTATTTTTGGAAATGATAGGGGTGACTGGGATTCCCAGTGTGAACATGGCTTCCCTCCGACGTCTCCCAACGGTCGGATCAGCCAGAGAAGCGGTGGACGTGGATTTATCCTCCCCGTCAACGTCTTGCTCGTGCGTTGCCTGCTGGGTTGCTGACGGAGGCGGCACAGGTGGCTTTCAATGAATAATCTCTGCATGGATGTGGTCGGTGGGACCCAGATAATCAGATGGATGGTGTGGATTTGTCCACAGTATTCGGGAAATGATTATTTGCACCGTCGAAGGGACGATCACGTTGTAAGACGCCGGGCGGGAGGGAGTTTTTAAATTTCCTTCCCAAATCACAAAACTCATCGGGTCAAAGCTTCTTTGACCCAATGACTTGATTTCGTGCATAGTGCGTGCACTCTATTTGTGTACACATTCAAGACAGATGTGTGGTCCACGATCTGATCCGACTCAATCCATGCCGTTCATAGGTCTTGGTGGTTCTTCTAGTATCTACGGTTTAAGGGTTGGTAGGCGCCAATGCTGGTTTCCCTTGTCTTTCAAAGGTTTGTAGTTGGTAAGTGATGGTTTATTGTGGTTTTTGATTACCCGTGATTAATCTGAACCATCAGTCTTTATTAGAGAGCTGTTCAAATAAATTTTGGCCGTTAGTTTTGCAAACTTAGGTGGTCAATCTTAGTTGTAACGGCGTATGGGGAGTTTTGTTATTTTAAATTTTCTATTTAAGTACTTGGGTTAAGGTGTGAGTTGTTACAATCTTAGCTTTGTTTTGAATATTTGTCCACATGACTTATTGACATGTTCCAAATGTGAAATGCATTGGTTAAGTTAAATGGTTGGATTGTGATATTGCTAGGCAGATGTGCACGCTATAATGAAATATCGAATTTCAGGTTCATTTTATATTTTCTTACTCTATAATGTGGTTGGTGAGTAGGATTTGTCTTGAGTTTCAATGGACTCTTTGCGAATTATTTGAGGATGGTATCCTGGATTCCCACACGCCTAAATACATCCTACGGTTTAATGGTAACACCCGAGTACTCAAAGTACGGGGTGTTACATTCAGTAGACAAAGTGACGGGGTTGCAATACAAAGTGACGGGGTTTAGTAGATAAAGTGACGAAGTTTGGATTGGATTCGGTAGTAATAAATGGTGGGCGTGACTCTCTCCACTATTTTCTATGGTGGGGTTCACTCGAGTTTTGGATTTGATTCATTCTTTGGCTCATGCCCTAAAATGATCTCTCCAAATGGATGGATGGTGTGGATACAAAACATATATCGTAATGGGACCCATATAAGTGAGTGACATCACTTCCCCACCATGATGTATGTGTTTCATGCATTCTGTTAATCTATTTTTACATATAATTTTAGGGGTTGATCCCAAAAATGAGAGGGATATAAATCTCATATGGCCCACAACACAGAAAAATAATGGTGATTGGATACCCATCATTAAAGTCCTCCTAAGGCCCACCATACTGTTTATTTGACATCCAATCTGTTGGTTCGGTCATAAAGACCCAGGTGAAGGGAAAAAACAGTGATCAGCTTGATCCAAAACTTTTATGATCCCCAAAAAGTTTTTAATGGTCAACGTTCATTCAACACTGTTTCATGTAATGTGGTCCACTTGAGATTGGGTTATACCTCATTTTTGGTCTCAGACCATAAAATGATCTAGAAAAATAGATGGACGGCATAGATGAAACACATACATCATGGTGGGCTCACATAGCACCAAGTGGTAGGGGAGTAGCCAATACGTTTCCAATGGAAACCATGGACGCGGATTCACAGGAGAAAGCCTTTTGCATGAAGTTCCAGCGCTGAGATGTATGGTGGGGTCCACTGTGATGTTTATAATAATTATAATCCATTCATCCATTTTTAGAGCTCATTTTAAGACATGTAACCAAAAATTAGGATAATAAAAAACTTAACTAGGCCATATAAGATGAAACAGTGGAGAAAAAAATTCCTACCCTTGAAACCTTCCTGGGCCTCTTAATGTTTATATGTCATCCAAACTGTTTATAAGGTCATTTTTACTAGGAGGAAGTGAAAACACCAAAATATTAGACCGATGCAGAACTTTTGTGGCCATATAAATATTTCAACGATGGACACTAAATCCCTACTTTTTCCTCTCGTGTGGCCCATTAGAGTTTTGTATATTCATTAGTTTTGGTATGATGTCCTAAAATGATATCTAAAAATGGATGAATGGGTTGGATTTATCACAAATGTCACAGTGGGCCCATCTAAAATCCTTGCACAGGATCTTACTGCAAAAGGCTTTGGCAGTAAATCCCGTCTAAAATGTGAAATCGGATTGCGTACCGAGTCTTATCGTACTGAGTAAACTCTATTAGGCCCATTGTGAATTCATGTGGTTTATCCACGCTGTCCATCCGTATTTTCAGTTCATTTTGCGAGTTGAGCCCAAAACTGGAATATATCTAAAGCACAGGTAGACCATACCAAAGAAAACAGTGGAAGTATTGATTTTCATCATTGAAGTGTTTTTAAGCCCTCAATGATTTTTATTTTTCATCCAAACTGTTCATAAGATCACAAAGACATTAATGAATGGAAAAAACAAATATCATCTTGATATAAAACTTCCATGGGCCCCCAAAAACTTTGCAACGGTAGAATTCAATTCACACTGTTTCAGGTGGTGTGGTCCACTTGATCTTTGGATATGATTGATTTTTGTTGTAAAACCCAAAAGTTAGATGATAAAAGAGATAGATGGAGTTGATACAATGCACGAATGACAATACCGGTGGGCTACATAGACTTTACTCATAACGCTTACCGTATCGAGGTACTCAGCGCGCAAACAGCTTCCGTTTAACGTCTCCCTTAGAGTTGTTATCAAATGTACTTGTTAAATATATTTTAAAAATTAACGACGTGGCATTTATAGTGACGTTGACCAATGAAAACGCTGGAGGCAGGGAGTTCCCGCCTCCGGGAGGCAGAGGATCCGCACTCAAGGACCATACATTAGCGAGGCTTATATGCATAGGGTACTTAACGATTAACCAAATAAGCAGCAGCAGAATTCTTTCTCCAGAAGACAGATATTTCCCGACCTAAAAAAGATGAGATTTATGGGCAGTTGTAGGGTTTGAGTGGGCAAATGAGGGAGGCAGGGTGTGTACCAGATACAAGATTTGTCTTGCATGATATATACAAAGAAGCAAAGGAGGAACCTTTGCTCTATCACAGTGAGAGGCTCGCTCTTGCTTATGTTAATACAATAATATCCATTATTGGCATGAACAGTGTACTCACCTTATGAACATGAACTCCATTCCTTTGGATGCCAATAATGGAAATATTAGAGCTGACCAATTGCATATACTTAATCCATCTACTATAGGTGCGATGCGATCAATAGCTTGGATAAAACAGCCACGGCTTCACATACACAAACTTAGCGCACAACAGGACATATCATCGTTCATCACAAACAGCAAATTTGGCCTCATCTCATAACATTAACAAAATCCTAATTGGAATACTAAGATCGAATTAACCTGAGCATTTCGTCCAACCGGTGGACTCTTCCATGTACGTCATGTATGTCCCTAGTACAAATAAAATTAAATAAATAAATAAATAAAAGAGAGAGAGAGAAAAAAAAAAAAAGCCCTGCAAGCCGTTGAATGATCCCGCCATCCGATCGCTAGATTTTTCCCCTCCATAATCTTCACTCCATCTCACATAATCTTCTTATTTCGTCATCTATTCGTTAGTCAGTCATGAAAGAGAAGAACAAGCGGGACCATCCAGACCTTAAAAAAAAAAAAAAAACAAAATCTATGTAAGCAAGGCCCATGCAACTCGCAGGGCAAAAACGTGTAGAGATCAAGACTGTCAATATGTAGGGCCAATGTTTCAATCAAAGTAGGCAGTGATTAGAGAACTTTGAGCATCGAGTCATTGTGACATTTTCTGTTTCAATGTGCACCGTTTCACTGTCTTGATCCAACCACTCTTTTTCCAGGCTTTACTTGATAGAGCCTATCAGAGTGGTGTCCCACACATCAACAGTCCTGATCAGTGCATGTTCGCCATATTTACTGCGTACCATGGGGTGGCATCTGTGTAGTATCCTAGCCAAAGTAACTTGTTGGTAGCACTCTTGATTGAAATATAAATGAGAAATGATCCAACTTTAACAAACCAACATAATTAGTTATAGTGCTCTAGTTGCATTGGGACAGTTGAATGTTCTATTCAATTAGGCCAACACAGATTTTGCGTGCTACCATGCAAAAGTAATACCGATAGATTGATCCGCATGGATGGGATGGGATGTTTAGGATTGCAAGGGAAATGTGACTTTTTAGAACCATTAATGATGGCCCTGCAAATTGATTATAGGACTACTCTTTTGTAAGCGATCTTGACTGTTCATTTATGAGGCATTTATAGGATGATTAGGATTGCCTGATCATTGTGGTTTGCATGGCAGCCCATGAAATGTGTGCTGGACCTAATGAACGGTTGAGATCGACCAATTGGATTATTAGAAAGCGTGGCAATACATGTAAGATAAATAGTTTATAGTTTTTTTTTTTTTTTTTTTTTTTTAGTGTTGGGTCATTTCCGAACATAAATGAAAGAAATGGCAGCGACCATGTAAGAGACTGGTATCTATATCAGAATAGGTGGGAATATGGTACCTTCTTCTTTTGTTGTTGTGATAGCTGTTTCTTCTTTTTCAGATGCTTCCTTTTCATGATGATGGTGATAATGATGAACATCATCATCATCATCATCATTATCATCATCTTCTTCTTCTTCTTCTTCTTCTTCTTCATCATCATCATCATGGTCGCTGTTGTTGTCATTGTCACCATCGTCAGTGTCGTCATCTTCCAATTTTTTGTAAAGGGGAAGGAGGAGTGGTTTAATGGCAGCATCGTCCCATTCCAATTTATCCCACCACTTTCCTGTTCCCTCAATCTCTCCTTTAAAAGTCACTAGTGAGGTGCCAACGGAGAAAGGGATCTTCTGCAGCTTAAGACAACCTTTTATTTTAATGAAGGCCATAGAACTGCACATGAGTACCTTGCCACAAATCTTCTTCAATTTATATACATCTGAAAGATAGATATTCTTTAACATAGGCAATGTAATGATAATGTCATTATTGATGCTGTTTGTTGCACTTATCTCATCTTCTTCTTCTTCGGCCACCAACTCTTCCATCCCATTGCATTCCTCTACAAAAATTGTTTCAAGCTTCCGAAGATTCTTCAACCACCCAGCTGAAAATAAATTCTTCAGCCTATGGCACTCAATGATGATTATGGTCTTCAAGCTTTGAAAGGTGCCAAGTGTCGCAACTCCCTGACAAACAGTTTGCAGATTTGATACTTCCTTAAGAACTAAGTGCTCTAAGGATGTGAGGAGAGAGGCATTATCTTCAACTGACAAAATGGACTTCACTCTGCGGCACTTGATAATGTAGCATAACTTCAATCCCTCCACATTCGGTAAGGAGAGAAGCGACAGTCGGGAGAAATTTGTGCAATTTTCAATGGCCAACTCAATTGTGCTGGCAGGCAGGGAGAGAGGACTTTTTCTAGTGCCAAGTCGCAGATTTTCGAGATATACCAAACGCTCCACCTCATATAAATAGTTGGTTTCATCTTCTTCAAGGTAAGATATATCCCTCAAAAACATTGGATCCTCAGCTCCTACAACGAAAGAGAATTTCTTCAATTTTCGCCACTGCTCAGATTCGACATAGTGTGAGAAGGTTACCAGGTTCGGAAAGGAGAGTTTAAGATGAACCAACCGACTTAGACTTGCGATCTCATCTGATACCTTTCTTTCTTGGGGCTTGAATGCCTGAAAAAAGTCGTCGCCCAATGCCATTAACTGTTCAAGACAGAGAAGCTTAGATATTACTCCTGCCTCAATCGTTTTCAATTTGCACATTCCCGATAAGTCAAGGAATCTTAATTTTGCTAATCCTTCCATTCCGTGCGGAAGTACTTCGATGTCTGTGGAAGAGAGGTCCAACAGCCTCAGCTCTTTCAGTTTTGCTAGTGAGGGAACCATGGATAAATACTTGCATCCTGTTAGCACCAGTGCACGGAGGTTCACCAAATCAGAAAGCGAGTCAGGCAAGCATTGGATGTGAGAATCGGAGAGATCAAGAACTCTGAGGCCACACATATGCTGAAACAAGGATGGAGTGATATGACCTTGAAGAGGATTACCTTGCAAAAACAAGGTAGTGAGTTTACAGCAGTTTGGTGTTGCTAAGAGGCTGTGGATTCTGTTCCTCATTAATGAAACCCTCTCAACTTCTGTTAACCATTCATCATCATTCGGAGGATCTTCCATTCCGATCCCAGCCTTGACTATGAAGAGAGGGTTATGCTTGGTTATGCCGATCGCCATGTCCCTAATTAAGTCGTGCATCTTTACATACCTAACACTATCAATGAAACTTTCTAGCATGCAAGCACGCACGAGCTTGTTCACTATGGAATGCCCGTTGTCAATTTTGGCTTGGATATCCCCCACTTCATCTATTAACCCCTCGCAAATCCAATATTTAATCACCTCTTCTACAGGGATCTGGTAATCTTCTGGATACAACGAGCAATACAAGAAACAAGCACGGCTCTTCTCATTACTCAAGCGATTGTAACTGAACTTTAGCCGCCCAAAAACTTCATCCTGCATGCCTTCAATTTCAGTCACTGAGCTTCTTAATTGATTCAACGCGTCCCTCCATTCATGAACATCCTTAACCTCTCTAAGAGCCCCACCGACCGTGATTAGTGCCAGTGGTAGACCTCCACATTCTTTAGCCACAAGCTCTGCGATTTCTTGCACATCTGAAGCCAGCACCACGTCACTACCGATATTGTCTTTGAATAGAACCCAGGCTTCCTCTTCAGCAAGCACTCGTACTCTAATGGCCTTGTCTGTCTTCATCCCACCACAAACATCCCATGACCGAGTCGTCAATGCTATCTTGCAACCATTTTCTTCACTAGGTTTAGGAATTCCAACTTTTTCCAGTGAAAAAGCCTTCCACATATCATCTAGGATGAGCAAAAACTTCTGCCTCTTCATTAACGCTTCATATAATGCTGCTGCTCTGCTCACTTCATCATCACCCTCTTTCAAGTCCAATTCAATTTTCTTGGCAATATCTGCTTGTAGCCTATTCAAATTAAGATCTTGGGACACAGTCACCCAGATAATACTATGAAAAAGCTTGGCATCCTTGAGACAATTGTTAATGTTCATCATGATGGTCGTCTTCCCGACCCCTCCCATTCCATATACTCCAATCATTCCTATTTTTGCATCCATTATACACTCCAAAATCTGCTCTAAAGTTTTTTCGGCTGATGTTTTACCTTCTAGAGATGTTGTGGGTAAGGTATGTACTGTTGCCGGTAGCTGATCAACTGCAACTCCACCGTCAAATAAACTTTTTTGCTTGAGCTCATGCACTTTAGAAGCTTTTTCCAAAGCTCTTTTGCTTAGTTTTCGAGCTGTGTAACAATTGGGCACACATCCATTGCAGCATCTCTCTTGTTCAGCAAATTCTTTCTCAATGACCGTCACTTCGTTTTTAACATTTTCGATGGCTTTCAACCAGTTGTTCACTTCTTCCCGGGGAACCCTCCGTTGCAACTTAGCTCTCTCAATTTCATTAGTCACATCATTTTCTTTACTAGTTAGTTCATCCATATTCTTTCTCAAATCCTCCACATTTTTATTTAGATTCTTCACATAACTTATTTGTCGAGCAAGAGGATCCCACAAAAACTTCACGACTTCAAGAATAGCTTTAAAAAAATCCATAGTCACTACAACACACAATAGAGGTGGACATATCATAACTTGAAAATTGGAACAACTAGGAATAAATGAAAGAAAAGAAGCGCAACAATTCAAATTAGAAAGAAAAAGATAAAGATAAAAGAAATGAGTTTGATTGTAAGTTATTTGTAGCAATTGACATAATAAGTTATCAAATAGAATCATTTTCATTTCATATAGACATAAATTTATCATAATGTGTGTGTGTATATATATATATATATATATATATATATATATATATATATATATATATATATATATATATATATATATATATATGGGAAAAGGTACAATGGGCTCGAGCTGATTTTAATGCCCCATGAGGTCGAGCTATGTGGGCCCCACCGTGATTCATTTCGAACATCTGCCCCATCAGTCAGATGCACCATTCCATCGTGAGCCTAGATCTCAAAATTCAAGTCAATCCGTGACTTGTGTGGGCCACACCACATACAGAAGTAGGGAGGGGCCATGCACCATTAAAACATTCATAGCCATTTTTGAGGGCCCGCCGAGATGTAGTTTGCAAATCCAGCCCATCCATTATGTGTGTCCCACTTGAATGAGGGTTCAGGCCAAGTTTCAGGAGCATGCAAAACTCAGGTGGGCCCCACCAAGTTCTTTTATATGTTTTAACGGTGTCTTCACATAATTTTAGATGGTATGGCCCACATGAGTTCCGTATACGGCTGATTTTTGGGATATCCCATAATTTAAAGGGTACCCATCAAATGCACGGTGTTGATGGTCGAAACACATCACGGTGGGGCCCACATAACTCGACCTCACGAGAGCTTATCCTCACCTCGAGCGCATTGTACCTTTTCCATATATATATATATATATATATATATGAAAAAGGTACTATGCGCTCGAGTTGATTTTAACGTCACATGAGGTTGAGTTGTGTGAGCCCCACCGTGATGCGTTTCGAAAATCTACCCCATCAGTCGGATGCACCATTCCATCGTGGGCCTAGCTCTCAAAAATCAAGATAATCAGTGACTTGTGTGGGCCACACCACATACAAAAGTGGAGAGGGGCCGTGCACCATTAAAACATTCATGGGACGTTTTTTGGGCCCACCGAGATGTGGTTTGCAAATCCAGCCCATCCATTATGTGTGTCCCACTTGGATGAGGGTTCAGACCAAGTTTCAGCAGCATTCAAAACTCAGGTGGGCCCCATCAAGTGCTTTTATATGTTTTTGGCATGTCTTCATATGATTTTAGATGGTATGGCCCACCTGAGTTCCGTATACGGCTGATTTTTGGGATATCCCATAATTTAAAGGGGACCCATCAAATGCACGGTGCTGATGGTTGACACACATCACGGTGGGGCCCACACAGATCGACCTCACGGACCCTTAACCCACATATATATATATATATATATATATATACACACACACACACACACACACACACACACACTGTCAGGCCGTGTTTTGAGTCCAACTAAAAATGAGTTCATCCCATTTTGTTTGACATCAATTTCATATTAATTAGAGATTATAATTTATATAAATTGTTGGCTATATTTTTAATCCCTATAACATGATCTTTAATACATAACTAGCAGTAGCACCAAATAAAATCAGATGAACTCATTTTTAAGTGGCATCCAAACAGGCCCATAGGCCCTTAATTATTAATTTTTAAAATAATAATTTTATAGATTAAAATATCATTTTATGTTTATGAAATAACCGAAGGGAGCAACTTGTTTAGAATATTGTCCACTCTTTACCATCTTAGGTTTTTGCCTGCATCTTCATGTCTGAATGAACAAGAGTATAGGCCATGGATAGAATGATTAGGGTTATCAAATCAGAATAATTCTTTAGAGGAATGGAGGACAGAGGTGGGGCCTAGAAGATGAACTATCTGGATCCATGATTTCAGATGTTTTCATAAACTATTAGAGCATCCATTTTGTTGGCCGTTGATCTAATGGCTAAAGATCATCATATTGAAGTGATTCTTGAGACAAACAATGGAATTAGAGGTGGGACCACAAGATTAATGGTCTAATCCCGGTACTCAGTAGTGTCGCACGAGCTCATACTGATCAAAGCTCTGCGTTCCCATATGTATGTTTTTTTAAGTCCATCCATTTTTCTAGATCATTTTAGGACATGGCCCAAAAATGACGCAGATCCAAAGCTCAAAGTGGATCACACCACTGGAAGTAGTAGAGATTAAACACCCGCTGTCAAGCTCATACTGGTCAAAGCTCTGCGTTCCCATATGTATGTTTTTTTAAGTCCATCCATTTTTCTAGATCATTTTAGGGCATGGCCCAAAAATGAAGCAGATCCAAAGCTCAAGTGGATCACACCACAGGAAGTAGTAGAGATTAAACACCCGCTGTTGAAAACTTGTGGGCTATAAGGGTTTTTGATCAAGCTGATTTTTGTGTGTTCCCTTCATCCAAATTTATATGACTTTATGAATAGGTTAGATGTCAAATAAACATTGCAGTGGGCCCTATGAAGTTTCAATGGTGGGACTCATCATCGCCACTTGCTATGGTGAGGTCCACGAAGTTTCAGTGGTGGGACTCATCATTGCCACTTGCTATGGTGAGGTCCACTTGAGCTTTGGATCTGCCTCTTTTTTTGGATTCATGCTGTAAAATGGGATGGAAAAACAAATGGATGGCATAGATAAAACACATACATCATGGTGAGGCTCACAGAGCTTTTCTAGTACTGACCAGTACTGAGTTCGGTACTAGGGGTCACTACCAAATACGAGTCCCTAATCGAGGGTCAAATGACTTTTTATCGTAAATGATTGAGAATTTAAAAAACTACCTACTTAATGTAGAATTTACATTCTGGAATCCTTTTGGGAAAGGTTTTCAACTAGCTACACCTTTAATTAATGTAACTAACATTGGTCTAGCTTCCATTAGATTTTGTTTTTGGAAGTTGGCAAGGGGTTGGCAGCTCAGGGGTCCCCAACCGTATTTATGTAAAATCCACTTGGACCACCAGGTGTCTCACCCCAAGTTTACGTAGGTCCCAAAATCCAACCCCAACCATGATTTAAGTGGACGGCATGATTGGAAATGGTGTATAGGGCAACACTCACCCTCCAAGTTGTTTCCTTCCATGGGCCACACCTAAATCATGGATGGGTATGATTTTTAGGCCTCATGCCTAAGTTTTGGTGTGGCATCTAATGGTTGGAATGGGCTTTATATAATCATTACAGTAAGCCCTTTAAAAAGTAATGGTGGATGTTGTTGTCAGTTTCTTTGGCGTCCGGCCTACCTGAATGACTAGTCATCCTGATATTTTGGCCCTAGGCCTAATGTGTGATTATAAATCTAACGGTTACTGCATTTTAGGCCCAAAAAATAAAAATAAAAATAAAAATCAAGTGTGGGCTTCCCCACCCAACTTCTAAGAGATCTCCACTAATATAGTAAAAACATTATAGGATATGCACTTGGGATTTTTGAGGCAGCCCACCATTATGCACGTGAGATCCATCCTGATAAATAGATGTGTGTAATTACACGTTAGGCCTAAGGCCGAAAAATCAGGCTGGCCTGTGATTTAGGTAGGCCACACCACATAAAGTAGTTGTGAGGGAGACATCCACGGTTGATTTTTATCGGGCCCACCATGACGATTATATAAAATCTAACCCAACCATTATATGCCATTCCAAAATTTAGGCATGGGTCCAAAAATCAGGTCCATCTATAGTTCAAGTTATACATTGTTTCTAATTGTGTGGTCTAATTGAATCACGTATGGGGCTGATATTTGAGGCCTGAGCCTGACATAGGGTGAGACACTTGGTAGTCGTGTTTGATTTCACATAAACATCATGACGAGCCTTACCAAAGCCAGCTGCCGACCCCTTTGATCGAAGTACTCCAATGACAACTACATAATTGAATGGGATGGATTATTGAGAAACCTTTTGAAAAAGGTAATGGAACGTAAATTATATATTAAGTTGGCAGTTTAATTTATTTTTTTGTAAAATTCCCTAAATGCTTTGTTCATTTTGTTCGCCACTGATTCAAGGGCTAAGAACATCAAATCGATGTGATCATTAAGAGTAATAAAGATAATAATAATTGGGTCTACAAGATGAACAGACCAAATCTATGTTTAAATATTTTGTTATAAATGATATGGACCATTCATTTTGATGGCCATTGATTGTATGACTAGGATAAGCAGGTTAAAGTGATTCTTGGGAGGAATGGGAAGAAGAGGTAGGGCTCATAGGATTAATAGTCAAATCCATTATAAGACACTAGGGCCCATAGGATTAATAGTGGGATCCATGATCAGATACTATTTATCATGATTGATTTGGACCATGCACTTTGTTGGCCATTGATCAGATGTTTAGGATCATCAGATTGATGTTATTCCTGAGAGGAAAGGGAACTATATATAGATTAGCCCACAAGAAGGATCCTCAAAATCCAAGAACAGAGCTTTTTTGTAATGCTTTGGACCGTCCATTTTGTTGGAGATTGACCATGGCTTGCATTGTCATATCAAAACGATTCTTTAGAGCTGCCTAGCGGATGGGCCACATCCATGTTTGAATCATTTTTTTGCCAAAAGTGGTCTGAGCCATCCATTTCATTGGCCATTGATTAGATAAATAGGATCAACAAATCATAGCATTCATTGGGAGGTAGGAGGAAGTAGAGGTGGACCCACATGATTGACGACCTAGATCCATATTTATCATGGGTAAGAAGACTTATACTTTCCTAACAAACGTGGTGAGTTTAAAACTGTCCCCTTGAAAGAATAGTCGAACTATGCAAGTGATTGGGCTCATGTAACCAAGAGTTACATTGAATGGGCTCAACAAATCTTCCTGAAGAGCGCCTTTCTCTAATGACTGGGCTAAATTATGAATTATGAAACGTGTCAGAGAATTTTACAGCTATTTTGTGGAGTATGGAATGTTTCACATTTTTTTCTTGAGAAAGGCAGGATTTTTTTCTTTTCTTTGGATAATGTTCTACAAATAGAAAGTTTATTTATTTATTTTAATAGTTAATTTACATTATTGTTTAAATGCTAGCAACTCCTAATCAGAATTCCTATTTAAATGATCTACCACGAAGTAACATTCAACACCAAAAGTTACAAAACAATTTTAACAACAATCCACATGTAACATGCTCGAAACATTATTCAATAGGCAGTGATATCCAAATGTTGAACATGCTTCATTGAATTAGTTTTAGGTCTACCTCAACTTCCTGTAGGCTGTAGCAGAGCACTGGCAGGTGCTTGGTTGACTGTGATGTGAAAATTATATATTGATTAACAATGGTGAAATCCGATGGAGTCAGACGATTTGCATGCGCATGAGAAATTCCGCGGATAATTTTTCTTTTTACCAATGACAATGAAGATGGATGGAGACTGCTGGATTAAAACATAATTTAGAAGAAAAAAAAAAAAAAAAGTTATGTCAAGCATGCAAGAAATAACCCAAGAACTTGAAAAAGGACTTGGAGTCTAAAACAACTAAATGGAGATGGCTCTTGTACATGGAAGTGAAGATATTTAGAATAATGAATCTCTCGAGGGCCTGGCTTGTGCTTAAAGTTCAGGACCGTTTCAATTGAGCTGGGTGGTTTAATTAGACCGTGTACTAAGCCAGTCTGTGGCCCGAGTCCAGCAATCGCAGTTTTGTAATATATACAATATCTAAAAATTCTCATTTACTCCTGTTGTTCCTCTTTTAACTTACACCCAATCTTGCACTATGCGTATGTTGTGGTCACTATCACGATAAAATTGCTTATTGCAAAGAAAAGGGTGGTTGGCTCTGGTGGGCCCCACCTTAATGTGTTTCTAAAATTTATCCCAACCAACGGATGCATCCACAGCTCATGTAGATCCATTATTGGAACTATTCTTTGTTGGGGGACCACATAAGCACACATATATGAATCAAGCAAAGTATTCCAATCACACAACCAAGTTCAATTACAAACACTTTGAATTTAATATGGAAAGACAATAACACACTATGAAAGTAGGAAATTACAAAATATAGAGATTATCCAATTTGAACAAGCTTCGAATCTCCCTTACAAGCCCTTGAAATCCTTCGGAACTAATTAAAAAGCTTTGAGACGTCACACACCTTATTCCCGATTACACCCATGTTTATAGCTTTAATTATGAGAATAACAATCGAAATTGGGTTTTCTAATTCATTGCTAAGGGTTTAAAGGGCATAGCTAGGTCTCGTGAAGTGGATTCGAAGTTTGTTCGAGTCGATAACATTCAATCTCTTGTAATTTTTGCTTTCATAATGCATACTCGTCGCTTTGCGCCATGGTTTTTTTTTTTTTTTCCCTAAAGTGTTTTTCCATGTAAAATTTGAATTGTGTTTGGTCTTGGTCATGCGATATATTGTGTTCTTTCTTGATTCGTCTCTGTCCTTCAGTGGCTGCCCAACATACCATGTCAAATCAGACTTACCCAACAATCTAACCATCTAATTGGTAGCCTTTGATATGGACAGTCAAGATTGTATACATGGAAAATAGTCAATCAACAATTCAAATGGTTTATTTTTTGGGGGCCATCATGGGCTACTTCCTATCATCAAAGTACCTTCGATAAGGAAACCATAACCATCCCAATCCATGTCTTTGGAAAAAAGGATTAATACAAAAACAAGACTAAATCAAGGATGGCTTGGATTACCCTATCAGTATGA